>CM029599.1:47431936-47837585 GCA_017311375.1 Mytilus coruscus | reverse complement strand
AAAATGTCTTAGGTTGTACTCTAGATTTCTTTTAAGTCCCTTTTGTTCATACAGCTCCTAACGTTTCTACGGACTTATACATCCATGGCTTTTAAATGTTATGGTTTGTCTGTTCCTAGTGACGGTTAATCCAGAAAAACACTTCGGACGCACGAAAATAGATAAAGTGGGTTTTTATGTAGAAAAAACATCAAGATTAATTTATCACTAAATAAAAACAACACATTTAAGTCATATGAAACGAGTTTCTTGTTATTTTAATATTATCAAAATTATTGAACCAATACATGTATATATACTAGACTAATCCTGTAATTACGTTTTTTATATTTACTACGAATCTATAACGTATTATCAACAAATACTATTTTATTCGGTGATTTGTTCAACACAAGCTAATAACTGTCGAGTTTGATGCCGAAGTTTACCGGATCGCAATATTTATAAACAATCAACACGTTGAGCACCTGAAAAAGAATTGAATTAATAGATCCATGTATTGTTTGTTATATTTTCCATGTGTTCCCATTTGTTAATTAAACTTTTACTTCACAGTTGTTTAATGCATTGTTGTATTAAATTTTACTTTCATATTCAATTATTACTATTTACTTTCCAGCGCACGTTTGTTTACATTTTCTCATTACAGTTTTTCACTTACACATGCGCTGTGTAGGTCGAAGTTCTAATTAAGGAAGAGCGCCATAGGAAAATGAATATACCATAAAAAAATAATTTTGTTATGTTTGTTGACAATTACTTCCTTGAAATTACTGCATACGGGAAAGTATCGTCAAATTAGTACACGGGAAGACAATTATTCAAAAGCAATAAATTTATTAAGATTTTGATAACATTAAGGATTTTCTTTGACAAGAAGTTTCGAGTATACTTGTTTTATAGTACAACGTGGCCATTCAAGTATATAAATAATATCTGACTTTTTGTTTTAATTTGAAGTTTTATATGGCTATAACAATCATCAGAAACACGGTGGGGAAAAGTTCTTATTTACATTTCTGAAAGTATTTCTAATGAAAAGAGTAAGGCATTTACTTTTTGATCGAGACAATAAAGACGATATCATATTGAAAATATTGATGGGGAATAATGAAATCGCATCGCCTAGAATAAACCCAGATGAATTGTTAAATATAATGGATTAGTTGATTTTGAAACACCTCCTTCATTGAAAAGGAGAACGCAGGATTATTTGTTGATGATGTTGTTGTTGCTACAGATACTGCTGTATTGTGTATATATACTAGAAATGGCATTTGAAATACTAAGAATTTTCAACCCAAAAAATAAATTATCGTAGCTGTATTTGGCAAAACTTTTCGGAATAATTGGATCTCAATGCTCTTCAACTATCAACTTGATTTTGATCCTTTTTAACTTTTGATTCGAGCGTCACTTATGTGTCTTGTGCTGACGAAACACGCGTCTAACGTACAAAACTATCAGCCTGGTATCTTTATTTTTTTATTATGTCTATAGCTAAATGGTAGTAAATGTTCATCTACTTCCGCTGAAATTTTTTAACTTTAGTCTCTGCATTTTTTACTTGAATGTGTAAATTACTTATTTATCCTCTTTAGATTTTGGTAAAAACAATTATTAGTTACCGAGATTTTTTTGTATCGAGGATTGACTGCTAAGAGAAAGTTACTTTTTCTCTTTCTCTTCATTTCATAAATATATTTCAGTATGGTTTAACGTACGTCAACTATATATGTATAGGGCGTTCATTTGTATCATACATATTTGTTCGGTAGGAACAGAACACATGCTTACGCGTATGCCAATTCCCCTTTACAATTGGCATCTGGTTAATTAACATCTTCATTTCAACCAGGGAAGCCTCCGTTCTTGTACACCATGGACAATCACAATCATAATCAGTAAGGATTTGAATTGTTGAAGAAGAGAGGCAAAAGATACCAAAGGGACATTCAAACTCATAAGTCGAAAATAAACTGACAACGCAATGGCTAAAAAAGAAAAAAAAACAAAACAAACAAGCAATAGTACAGAAAACACAGCATAGAAAACTAAAGACGGAGAAACACGAACTTCAACTTTGTACTTGTTTGGCTTTATAACTATTTTGATCTGAGCGTCACTGATGAGTCTGATGTAAACGAAACGCGCGTCTGGCGTATTAAATTATAATCCTGGTACCTTTGATAACTATCTACTCCACCAAAACCTGGGGGTGATATCAGGTGCTCCGGAACGGTAAGCAGACCCCACTCAACATGTAGAGCCCGTCGTGTTGCTCACGTTAACACAAACCGGTAATAAATCTAATTCGGTGGGTCACATAACGGTCAACTAACTCGTGATGGCTTCTGTAAAATTTACTAAGGGATGATTTTAACTTCACAACTTGGAACTCTTGGTTTAATACCTTTCTTGTGAGCAGCAACCCTCTGTCAAGGAAATCATTATAGGAATACAAGCCCTGGAATATCTATCAACTGTGAGATATATAATCCGTATGCAGGCGCTGTTGGAATGTTGCTACATAGAAATGAATCTCTTGTCGTAAAGTTTTGTTTTCAAGCGACCCTCATTGTCAATTTCGAGATGTAAGTCAAGACTGGAGATGTCCTAGTGACTATTTTTCCCTACCCCAAACAACCACATCTAAAATTTTTGATATGAAGATAAAGGAACCAAACTAAGTTTAGCATTCTGAATTCGATGATGGTATGCACAAATCGTGTCCGCTTTATAAATTGTTGAAGAATTATAAATAGTGTATGTATGTGTATCCACAACAATTAAAAATCGTTAGAAGATAATATTATGATATGTAGCTTGCTGGTAAATGTCACACACTTAGGTTTAGTGTTCATGATCATACGTCCATGTTGTATCGTATACACTTTCACCTTAAAATTTAATTATGCTACTTTGAATAATTATTCATTGTTACAAGAACTTTAGATTGTTGTACGATTTGAATCTGTAGCTTTAAGATCAACGCATTTCATGTGTTGGATTCGAGGAAATCGCGATTGCAGAAAAAAGTGCAAGTCCCAGAAGGACAAAAAACGCAATGACTCTATGAGATGGTAGAACTTTCATTGTTTAAAACGCTTCTTTTACGGAAAAGTTTAGCAACGGTAACATCACTGTGTTTTACTTATAACCCTTTATGTATATTTACATGGTTGTCTTCCCATTTGCATGTAAAGAATATTAAAATGTGCAGATTATAATTTACGCTGTCTTTAGTTTTTTGGAATAAATTATACCAACGTTGCACAAGATGACCGTAACCTTCCGTTATAATAAGTTACAGTTGAAGTAAATATGTTAAATCTTTATAACTGTCTCAAGTAATGAACTCCACATATTTTAATTTTAGAATGACTGCCATTTTGGGAATAGACTATTTCAGATGTGGAAGTTAAAACACTGGCCGAAACATGGGATTTGCGACAATATTGCACGCAAAGAATCTACACCAATAACTCTAATCGATATACATAGTTCCTTTTACGTTGTAGCCATTGGTGTTTTCATCGCTTCAAGTTTTCTTATATGTGAATGTTTTAAATGGAAATACCACAACAGGAGATTGATGCAAGACAAAGCAAATCAAGCAGCACATGAAACTGAACTTGTTAAGATGAAATCAAATGTAGAAGAATCTATGTAATACTAAAGAACTTTTTATTAAAAAAAAAAAAAAAATTGGATTGATAAAATAACGTTTCATCACAAAGGTATTGTTTTTGGATTTTCAATAATATGCTTTGATACTGTATATTTTGTATAGGTTTAATGTAGGTAAATGAGGAAATGACTATATTTCAGGACTATCGTTTATTTGACATCTTAACTAAAAAATAGCTAATATAAAAGAAGATGTGGTATGATTGCCAATGAGAAAACTCTCTACAAGAGACCACAAAATTAACAAACATAGGTCATCGTACAGCCTTCAACAATGAGCAAAGCCCATACCGCATAGTCAGCTATAAAAAGGTCCCGAAATGACAAATGGAAAACAATTGAAACGAAAAAACTAACGGCCTAATTCATGTACAAAATAATGAACGAAAAACAAATATGTTACACAGCAACAAACGACAACCACTGAATTCAAGGCTTTCTCAAGCATTTAAAGAATTTATATAGCTGTGTAAGGAGTGAGAAGAGCTTCAACTCGTCGTCATAAAGTTAAAATGGGTCTTATATAGATTACAAATGATAATATTTTCCTATTACGGGACCTTAATTCTTGCATACTTGAATATGCAAGTGTGTCGTGTACACTAAAAATTCTGTTATGCATCTATTTCTAAATATTCAAATTGTTACTTGGATGGATAGTTGTCTCATTGGCACTCATACCACATCTTCTTATATCTGTAAAGCGAAGGACTCTGGGGTCCTCACCCATTTTGTTTAGACAAAGATTGGTATCTGAACTTCAACGTACTTTGAATATAAAGAAAACATTTGTTAATGATCTTATTGATTTTTAATGGTTATCATTGATTTTCCCAATAATATAACTATTTTATTGAAATTTAATTATTAAATTTATTGCATAAATCTTAATTTTATTTAAATTCTAAAAATATATTTTAATTTAATAAAATTATTAAAATAATTATAAATTTGATTTATAATTAAATTAAATATATAATTTTTGTTTATTAATATAAATTTAGAACATCATTTAATTAAATGTAGTTATATCATAAGAATTAGTCAATTTTTTAATTTTAATTACTATTTTAGAATAATGAATTATTTTAATGTTGGATATTGTATATAGTTATAAATTTAATTTTTTTAAATTTAATTATTACTATATTATTTTTCAATATTGTAATAATTTCATTATTTGAAGTTTTTAAATTATAAATATATTTTAAATTTATTTAAGATTTAATTAATATAATTATATTAATTTCTTGGAATACATTTTTAATGTTATAATTATATTTATTATATACAAATTTTAATTTTAATAGATTGATATATAATTAAAATTTTTAAATTGTAAATCTTAATGAAACATTTAAATAATCTTATGATTTATAATTGTTCAAACTATTTATGATTCATGAATCATTGAATTAATAATACTTAAATAAATAATGTATTATGTATTAATATCAATAAAATGTTGTTAACTTAATTAATTATAGTATTTAACATTAGATTTAATTACATTAGTATTTGATAATATTACATATTTAAGACAATTAAATTATATAAAATATTCTGTCAGTTAAGATATAATCATTTATTAAGCTATAAAAATAATTTAATCTAAATTTTCTAATATATGTAATATTGATATATTCTGAAAAAAACTATTTCATTTGTAATTTCACTAAAAATTTATTCTAATATTCAATTTTAATTTGAATTAAATTATAATTTTTCAAAATTATAAATTTCTTAAATAAATTAAATGTTTAAATGACATATATCAATATAATATTAATTTGAAAATATTTAATTAGATCATTATACATATTGCTAAGAACTTTTAAATAAACTTTGGAAATTACTATAATAATTATTAAATATAAATATATACTAATTATTTCATATGAATTATTCATGATATAGATTAGTTTAATAGTTTATTATAATATTAGTAATATTTTCATTAATTTTTTTATTTTTTAAATATAAATATGTATTATAAATTTAGATATATTTCATCAATTCTTTAATATACTCTATTAAGTGTTTAATTTATTGATAGAATTGTAATTTAAGAATTATTACTCAATTTTAATATATAAATTATTATTACATTAGAATTAAATTTTATTACGAAAAGTTTATTTATTATTTGAATCTATAAATATAAATTATTAAGTTAACATCTGAATAAGTTGAACTTATGATTTATTAATCAATTATAAGTTATTATTTTTATATCTATGAATTAGAATATCATATATATTTATAAATCTATTAATACTATCTTACTTAGACTACAATTATCTTAAAATAATATCAACTAAGTAATCTAGTACGAACTTCAATAGATAATTTGAATTGTCATATATCATGAATATTATATGTATAGTATCAATATACATTAACATCATGTCAATAATAGTTATCATTAATACATAATAATGAATCAATCTATAAATCAAATATCTAATGTTATATGCTCAATTTATATTAATATTAATTACTAGTACTAATAATATTCGAATAATACATTATGTCATATGATAATGTAGATATGAATAACTTTACATTAATCATTTAATAATAAATAATATTTATGTAATTAATTTGATTATATGTAAGTTATGATTAATAATAACTAGTCGATTCATTAATAATATCGAATTTCATAATCTAATATTTACTTCATAATTTAATTTAGCTTAGTTGATTTAATATGAGTTATGAATTAAATTAATAATAATTCAAATAGATTTAGAATTACTTATCTTACTTAGCTAATCAAGTGATTTAAATGAAATTAATAATTAAGAATCATATAATAATACTTATCAAAATGCTATATCAATTGCATGAATCGATTCTATATCTTAGATTAACTAATCATGTCACATATGTTTACAATTGACAATTGAGTATTCATGCAATGTCTTATGATACTTTCATTACTTTGAATACACTTTATGCAATTCTAAAGTTATATTTTGTAATTAATATTATGAGTATTGTAAATGATTTAATTCTAATTACAGACTATTAACATTAGATTCAGACTACATTAGATTTATATCATATAAACCAATCTAATTTCGACAAATATCTATTAATTTTTTAGATTCTGTTATCTATACTTATTTCAGTTTGTAATTAATGGTATGACTAATTAAGTAATTTTACAGAAATTCATTGTAACGAATTATTAAAATTCAAATTATTCAAATTAAGATTTATGCAATTGTAACTGTAATATTAAGATAATCTATACATGATTAAGATTCCGAATTAACATAGTATCATAATCTCTTTCATTAAGTACATATTGTCAGAATTTAATAGTGATTAGTTGAAATTGATGAATAAATTAATTAATATTACATAGTACTTTACTGTAAATCTTTAATCATTTGATTCATGTATGTTCCTTGAAATGATTTTACAATAATCATGAATTATTATACCATATACTTGAATAATATGTATTAATGTATTTTATGTATACTGATAGCTAATCTGATACTTTATAGTTAATTATACGAATTCAATAGTTATTAATATATTTTTAATTGATGATTACCTTAATATTTAATTCTTAATGTATGTATAACATTCAATAATGACTAGCAAATATTAATGCTTCATTAGTAAGTACATTGCATAAGTAATGATCAATTTATGTGATCACATGTTAATTAAGTAAGATGTCTAGATAATGCAATGAGTTGATATATTTAATACAGTATACCACATACTATGATTGCTATTTAAACTTAATTTAATCATATAGACTTGATTCTATCAATATACACTTAATTTAATTAATATCTAACAAATATATCAGAGTTAAATCTTCGAACTTAATTACAAATATTTCAATACATAAGATTAATAAAAGAATTTAATTTAAACGTTTATAACTGAATTTAATTGATTTAATTATTAATTTTATCAATGTCATGTAATAAGATTGTAATATTGCATAATGTTATATTGATGACATCGATTTCGTTATACTGTAAATTATCAACTCAGTAATTTAACATAATAATAATACAATAACACTTAGTATAACATGAATTAATATGGAAAAAGTTACTAATGATGACATATGCTAATAATGAGATTTGCTTTGCACATTAAGAAGCTAATGTCAATACAATATTTAAAAATTATATAATTACTATTCGTAAGATTATGCTTATAATCTAATAATTTTTGAGTATATTATATACTTATGATTAAAGATATTCTAATAAAATCCTTTCGATATCTGTTTACTTTAGTATCTATTCTGTAGCAAATTTTACGAAGATTTACAATTCGATTATAATTTAAAATTAATTAACTTGAAAAGACAATTATTCATTAAAATTTTATGTTCAAGAAAGATTATTTCGATGCAATCTAATTACATACGTCTAATTAACTCAATACTTATATTATCTATAATCTTTAATTATTTATGATGTGATATTATGTTATAATAATATATTAACTATACATTTTACGTATTTTTACTATGTATTATGAATTAGCATATACAATTTTATAGTAATCTATTTAGTATATGTGATTGCAGTATTATTAGATTAACTGTTCGATTAATCGCATTAATTAAATGAAGATATGTCATGAAATAACTAACTCAAGTAATATTAACCTGATGTAATATATATTAGCTAGACATAAGATTGCATGAATGAGTTTACATCATTAATAATCAATGAGACGATGATATAATCTTATTTTACGTAAATTAGATCATTTGTCATGATATTTAGTTCATTTAAATGCTGCTAACTCGTGAATTTCATACATAGAAACTTATTGTGTAACATGCTAAAAAATGTTTTATGTTACATGCATTATGACTTACTACTATGCTAATTTACAGTACTGTACGTAAAGTAATTTATATAATCATTATTTCATAAAATGTACATCTTAAGATATATGGTAATAAGTTTAGATTCAAGAATATATCATCAGATGTAAAAGTAATAACATTGATTAAGTTGAGTCAAGAGTTTAATTCGAAATGTATTATGAGCGAGTATTCATTATCAAAATGTTACAAATTGATTAGAATTTAGTATAAGAATTAAGATAAATTTATAATAATTAATTTACATTGTAATTATTTCGTAATTTGTCATAATGTAAATTATTTACATGAAATTAAAAATATATGTGATTCTTCTGGATATTTCTATTAAGATAAGAATTATTATTGTATAACGTTCTAATATGTATTATGTGTTTTACATGTATTAAATTAGATTTAAATTATTACATTTACAAGTTTATAGAATGTCAGATTCTAATGTTACATTATCTGTCAATAATGGTCTAAATTTAATTTAAGTGTTTAAATGTTTAAAGATCAAGTTAATATTAAATATCGTTTCAGACAAGTTAAGATTATTTGCGAAATGATTTTTAGTAGTATATTACTTGAGTCTATTGAATTCTATGTCAAATAATGCAGATCAATATTTATATTTCAGACTACTTTTCTTTTAATGTAGTAGTATAAAATGAATTCAAATTTTTAGTAGATAATATGTTACTAATATGCTATGTATTGAGAATTTCCAATGATGTCAATGAATAAACGTTATTTCAAATTTCACTTTCATGAAGTTTATAATAATTAAGTATTGAAATGTTTGAAATTTTATGAATTTTCTTCAACTAAGTTTCTATGATAACAATAATTAGTACTTCCGTTATTTAATCAGAATTAAACTGTCATATGTCCATTGTCAATACATTTATACAAAAACAGTTTAGGTCAAATATTTGTACATCAAGTACTCAAGTTATAACAAGAGTCACAATAATGATGACTACGGATATGTTCCACTTGTCGTTGCCACTGTCTGTGTGTATGGATTTTAAATAAAATATATATGATACTTGTGTCATTGCCATTTATATAGTCACTCAAATTAAAAACTATTCTGTGCCCTGGTGATTTGAGTTTTCGCCCCATCTTATTAAAAACTTTTAAGAAACAGTACACCAATGGTAGATCACCAACTTTAAAAGAGTTATTTGGATAAAAGTTAGTTAAATAAAGATTTAAATTGAGTGGAAAATTTAATAAAAATACTTTCAGATTTTTTAACAGCTGTCCAACGATTTTTTTCTGCAAATATTTAAGTTATTGCATAATTAGTAAAATAAATATACTTGGGCGATCGCCTTCATTTTTGAATACCAAGACCTGTTACAAAACCGATCGGAATTTTGGGTCCTCAATGCTCTTCAAATTCGAGCGTCACTGATGAGTCTTATGTAGACGAATTGCGAGTCTGGCGTGTAAAATTTCAAATTCTGGTATCTATGATGAGTTTCTTTGCATTAAGATAAGAAAAACTTGAACATTTTGCGGATTATCACTCTATAAAATAATTTACTACTTCGACAAGAACAGTGTATGTTTCTGCGTTATCGAAAACATAAGTTTTAACATTTAGATAGATATTATTTGGTGTCGATGGATTTAATAAGATTTTCAAATTTTAGGTAGTCGTCTACTCAGTGCAAGCCCTGGAGTAATTACCATAGCTTTCCATGCTCGTCTATCCAAGACTGAAACGCCTGCGAAACATCATACTATCATATTTGACGTTATCAGCACAAACAGTGGAAATGGCTACAACAAATTTTCAGGGGCATTTACTGCACCTATTGATGGTCTTTACGTTTTTTCATATACTATTGTCCCAGAATGCAACAGCTATGGCGCATTTGAACTTGTTGCAAACAACCAAATCCACGGCGTGGTTTTTCCTGAATCTGCCGGCGGATGTGACTATACAGGATCTTCCACAACAGCAGTTGTTGAATTGGCTCAAGGTGACGTCACATTCATAAGAACTAGTCCAACATACACACCTGTTGGAACAATAGTAAGCAATGGCAATATGTGGACATCTTTTGCAGGGTGGCGGATCGGGGACAGAGAGTAGAGTTACACAATAAATTGTAGATTTTATCATTTATCTAGTTTTATTTCATTACCCTTTACACTTTAATGAGTATTTTCTTAAGTTCTGTTGGCATTATCGCTACACAATTATAGTTTCATAGCAAAGAAAGACAAAATATTTGCATGATTCAACAATAAAGCATTTTACCCGGAAGCTATGCACGTGTTTTGATTACATAGAAATTGAAAAAAAGACAACTCTTATTTGTAAAAATTGTTTTCAATTCACCCAAAAAGAATAAGAAGACATCGTATACACTTGCTGATCTGTTATCTATATTAAAAAATAATGGTAGACATCAAGTATTATGTAAACTGGGTCATATGCCAATAAGTAAATTATATGCTATTTTTCAGGAGTGTGATAAAATTTCATTTTTTAGCCCGTTGTATGAATACACCCATATTATTACAGCCTTGTGTCATCACAGGCTGTTTCCTAGTATCGATAAACCTGAAAATCATAAATGGCATTTTCTTAAAATAAAATATATAAATAGAGGTATTGATTTTATTAACTTATCTAGTATATTCAATGACTCTAACATCCATAGTCAAATACCTCCATATTTTGATAATAGAGAACCACCTATTATTTCGTATTCTTATAAAAAAAAAACAAGCAGAAGTTTGATTTTTAATTATACGTCAGCTACAACAGACGTCAATATAGAAAATAATGCTCCTTCCACTTGAGACTGTGAAACATCTAGTTTTAGATATGTTTCCTATGGTCATGTCATTTACAGGAGACCTCAACATCGTCGAAGACCGCGAGTTCAAAACGTTTCTTAAGAAAAGACCTAAATATCGTCTTCCATCTATAATAGATTGGAAACAGTGTCGTCAGATCATCAAAGACGCTTTGTCAACTACTGTAAAAATTGATGTAAACGTGAAAAATCTGATAAAAAATCTCTAGACAGTTATTTGAATAAAATTATGAATTCTGTTGATATTCGTATATCTCATTTCTCATTTTGAAAACAATTCTGAAATTAATTATATGATATACCCATTTCTAGAAAAAAAAAATAAACTCCAAGTACTCGCAAAGCGGTTTGTGTTCGTACCGGCAGACAAAGCAGCCAATAATGTAGTGGTGGTGTGACGCATATACTACACGGAAGTTCTCCAAAACGAAATTATCAATTCTTCTATATTCAAGTCCGTACGCTCCACAGAGAGTCAAATTGTAAACAAGCATATCACTGCCACTACCCAGCTTAAAGCCTCTTCCGAATATTTGAAAGTCCCGACTATGTACTGGTTACCTATATTACACAAACAACCATTTAAATTCCGTTTCATCTCCGCATCAAATAAGTGTTCTACTACTAATCTGTTAGTGCTTCTAACTACTTCCCTTACTACTATCAAATAACTTGTTATTAACTTTTGTAATAAAGCTTATGTAAATGATGGTATTAATTATTTTTGGAGTGTCAAACATTCATTAGAGGTTTTATATAAAATACGTGCTTTTGATGGTCCTTTTAATTCTGTTGACAGTTATGATTTTTCTACTCTCTACACTACACTTCCACACAATCTTATCAAGAAAAAGTATTTATATTTAATTAAATGGTCTTTTGAAAAATCTCATTGCAAATTTATTTGCTGTTACTCGTTTAAAGCCTTTTTCTGTAACGAAAAAGGAAAGTATGCTATAATGGTTTACTTTTATAAATTTTGACTTGGATGGAGAGTAGACCCCATTCGCATCGTGGTTACTCCGGATTGCTCCGAGGTTTATAATCACCCGGAAGTTTGTCGAAATCGAGGCTTAGGGTGTAAAAACAACTACAACGATAATCAACAAAATACTGCATTTTCTACTGTTTAAACGTACTGAATCAGAAGATAACCTATTTTTTCAACGACTTTAGTTACTTTCAGCGTTATCTGGCAAGTTTATTTATTGGAAATAACTAAAAAATCAATACGGTGAATGAAAAATCATTCGTGCATTCATTTGTTTACATTTCGGCAGTACAACAACGTGTGTTTGTAAAAAGAAAGAGATTCAAATACGGTCAGATTTGACAACGTAATGAACATAAATCATGATTTTAAAGTATAAATATGTACGAAATACTTGTCTTTCATGTCTGACGACTTACATTTTGTGCATAAACTGTTTATTTGGCACTAAGTAAAAAGGGGGTGTATCAACTCAAGTCATCATGTACATGATGTTTTGTCCTTCCGACCTATCTTACTTGCTAATTAAACTAAGGATATTTGATATACTTATTATTTATAGTTTAAAAGAGCACTTGCAGTTGATATTATAAAGGAAAATGTGAAATAAATGCACATTGTCTACTCTATAACATTTGGTATAACAATTTAGGAGAAAAAAACATTTTTATTGTAGATAAACATGGCTACATCAGTCACTAAAAGATCAAGGGGAAAGCAGTGTAGTGTTTATGGATGTTTTAGTTTTACTTTTCTGCAAATGGTGTGCCATCAGGAATTCATTTGTTCCATATTCCAAAAGCTGTTCTTTCTGACAAGCATAAAAGAGACCGGTGGTGTAGTCTTATCAAGAGGCATGATGGACGTGATGGTTTTTCATTAAATAATAACACTGTTATTTGTGAAAATCACTTCAGAAGTGAAGATATCACTTTCTCACTTGCAAGAAAGAGATGATCTTTGAAGCCTGATGTGGAGCCAACAGTGTTTGATTGGGCTAATTTAAATGCCAAGGGAAAATCTTCAAAAAAAAAGATTACCCTTTGAAGTGATGACACCAACTCATACAGATTCTGGAGATGATCCTGAAGTACAACCTGAAACCCTTTACTGGTGTGAGCCAATCAAAGACAATGAGGTAATGATCATAATTTTAAGCTTTTCTTTTTTCAAGTTTTACTTTAACAACTTTAAATATAATTTAGATAGTAGTGTCTGTAATATAAGCAGATGATATATACATGTACGGTGTGAGCCAAGGCTCCGTGTTAAAGGCTGTATTTTTACCAGTAACCTATAATTGTAACAAATTTTTTTTAAATACATTGTGACTTGGATGGAGAGTTGTCGCATTGGCACTGACATCACATCTTTTTTTATTTATAATCACGATAATGAACATCAACATGATACAAAATAGATAAAGAAAATGATAAATGTTTACAAGAAATAACTAATTAGTTGTACATTTACTTGGTAACTTTCTGTAAGTAAGTTAGTAAATACTAACTTTTTAGTATCTGTACAAGTACAAGTACATTTTGTAAATAATGATTGATTTTTTTGTTAGGAAATGCTGCATACATAACAAATAATTCTGCAAATAGGACATGAATTGGGGCAACCAATCCACTCATAATGTTCACAGAGCCTGTAATTTGTTTTTTCATTTTTCAGCTTGATTCAAAGAAAGAAGATGAAAACTTGCATTAGAATACAAAAGCCACACAAACAGAATGGTTGGATGATCAAAGTGATTTTACAGTCCCTCATGCTGAACACAACTATAACTTCACAATGGAAAAAAGTTTGACTAGTCCAGATATTCAAGAAACGGTTGAACTACTGAAAACAAAAATTGAGTCTCGTAATGAGAAATTTGAAATTGCATCCAAAAATATTTCTGATTTGCAAAAGCAACTGGAATACTTTGAGAAAAAAAGATTCAGTTTGGACAAAATAAAAGATGACAATGATGCAATTGCATTTTATACTGGTATTCCAAACTATGGAACATTTATGGCTTGTTTTGAATATCTGGAATCCAAGGCATCAAGGCTACAGTATTGGAGAGGACAAAATGACAAAATTGATGATTATAAACATTATCAAACCCAAGGTGGGCGACCTGGTCCAAGAAGAAAACTGACTCTTCGAGATGAACTTTTTATGACGCTCATTCGTCTAAAAGTAGGATTATTTGTGAGAGACCTTGCTGAACGATTTGAAATTTCACAAAGTCAGTTTTCCAAAATTTTCACAACTTGGATTAATTTTTTGAACGTTGAATTGCCATCGATATTCCCTTTCCCTAGTCAAGAAAAGGTGTAAATACAATGCCAAAATCATTTAACTTGTACCCTACTACTAGGATTATCATAGACCATACAGAAGTGTTTGTGGAAATTCCTTCTTCAATGCTTGCACAATCACAGACATGGTCTAATTATAAACACCATAATACGTATAAAGTTTTAGTGGGCGTTAGTCCGACTGGTAATGTTACCTTTGTTTTTGAATTTTGGAGTGGAAGAGTTTCTGACAAAGAAATCACTAAACATAGTGGCTTACTTGATTTACTACAGCCAGGAGACAATGTTATGGCAGACAGAGGATTTGAGATTACTGACATTCTGCCTGAAGATGTTGCTTTAAACATTCCACCATTTAACGGGACTAACAAACAGTTATCTGCTCAAGCTGTTGAAGACACAATTAGCATAGCTTCTGTGCGAATCCATGTAGAGAGGGCGATTGGCCGAATTAAAAACTATCATACATTGGATGGTGTTTTACCTCTAAGTTTAAGTCATGTTGCAAGTCAGATATTTAGAGTTGTGTCATTTTTAACAGGGATTTTACCGCCACTTGTTCCGCCAAAATCTGACACTGATATTGATGATGAACATAAAGACGAAAATTAGGAACTTGATACAATGACATTCTTTGTAGCACATGCACTATCCTTGCAAATTAAAACTAAAATACTACATTTCATATATAAATATGTATTTACATTTTTATTGTTTGCAGCTAAGTTTAGCTCAAAATGATGCATGTATATTTACATATATGTCTGGTTCATTTAAAGGATTGTTTGTTCCCTTAAAACATGTATAATGGTTTACTTTTATAAATTGTTATTTGGATGGAGAGTTGTCTCATTGGCACTCACACCACATCTTCCTATATCTATCCAGTACTTATATTTTCATTCATCATGTAAATGTACAGTATAAGAACTTGTATACAAATGTAATGTTAACTATTCATATCAATTGACAATTCATTTTTAATGTTTTCCATCGCGTTTTACTAATCAGTTGAAGTTTGCGCTTTACTCTTCTTGTTAAAAGCTCTGGAACTACTGCCCACTTGTAAAATAAGTCAAGTTTTGGTAAACAATCCTGAAACCACGTTTCTGAATCAAAAGTAATGCGCTGTACAAACAGCTCTCTTTCTGATCCAAACCGCACAACAAAGTCTACCCATTTCAAATTAGCGACATACTTCTGACCTTAAACTTGATAAAAGTAATTAGATTTTTTTTTTTCAAAGTAACAGTACCATTCTGAGATTTGGTCAAATAAAAGAGGTATCTGAACATACATTGTCTAAACTCATGTTAACTTTACTGATTGGACACTTCACTTCAAGACCTCCATTTTGTACGTCACTAGAAGGCTCACATACCATGCCGTCTAAACTAGCCCCAAATCCAGGTCTGTCTTTGCTTAGAATAGTACCTACTGATTCAACAGTCACATCTATACCTTGAGACTTTTATATAGTATATATGCTTCTATGGCAAAAGACTTATTTTCTTTTCCATATGTTAATGCCAAACTGTAAGGTTCACTATAGCTATAAAACATAGTTTTTAACAACCCATCTGGATTTTTGAACATTTAATAATGCGACCAAAGTTTGAAGTAGTTGCTTTGAATTGATGTATTTTTTCCAAAATATATTTTCAGATTGACCTCGGGTAATTTTTTCTGTATGTTTAATTTCATCATCACTATTTTTTCATTTTCAATAACAGATGTCACAAATTTATCAATGAAGTTCTTATCTACTTCAATTTTGTCATCAATTTCCTTATTTTATGTTATTAAAGTAATTTTAAAGTTGTCACTGTTATCTAATTTTGCATGAACTGTATCACTTATTGTACATGTATATGTAGCATTTACTGATGTTTCAAGGGCAACATCTACACTCTCAATATGGTCAAAATAATCAGGTTCATCATGACACGCAGGAGGATCATGGTATAAGACAAATGATGAGTTTGGAGCATGTTCTTCAAGGTCACTGTAAAGTTTACTTAAAGCAAATGTGTTAAGAGTACGGTCCTGTGGTGCTCGTGGGTCATAAAGGTTCACAGTTTCTTTCTGATGTCGGTTTACCAAATTGAACCTTTTTAACTTTTATTTCTTTCAGAGGTTTTGGTTTCACAGTTAAATTTCTTGGTACAATCCATCCATTTAGTTTTGATGTACAGGATACCCTCTCAGTTCTTTGATGTAATCCTTTTCATGAAAGTCATTCAATGCAAAAGCAAACCTCCTAAATGGTTGCATTTTCCTGCTCGTTTTATACCTAGCATGAAACAATACAAATAAAAACATTTATACATGTCTTGTCGATAAAAAGGTATATGTTTACTGATGTCTGGTATAAATTTTCATACAAAATCATACATATATACATGTACATGTTGATGGAATACTGTAGTACTTTATTCAGTATATTTTTTTTCCATGTTATGTTTTTAAATGTATTGAACATGTCCAATCAAGGTAGCAAACTTTGGATCTGCAACCGATACATACAAGATGTGTAGTTATTAATTGTACATATGTACAATGAGTGTATATACATATTTATGAAGTACATATTTATGAAAAGTGCACACTCTTTAGTCATATATTGGATTGTTTAATTGCATCCAGTGGACAATATTTCAGGAATTTTTAGATTGAGTAAGTTATGTTTGAATCTACAAATGTAGGTAAGCGTACTACGTGCAAAATATATTTGAAAGATTTTCTTGTTACTTGCAAGAAATAAAATATGTTCACCAGAAGCAAAAACTACTCATCTGGACCATATTAAGGGACAACAATTTAACTCCGAAGGAGGAGCAGATTTATCTTTTCCTTTATATTACCATTCCTAACTTTGAAGAAAATATTTTGATCAGGAGAAGAAAATTTGTCATTGACATTAAATTTAAAATAATATATTGAATTATTTTCTGAACAAGTTTTGCACAAAAAGAAATAAATTATTTGATGTGTATGTGGTACATGTACATAAGAAAAAATCAGAATGAACCCTCCTTTTTAAAGTGAAATTGTTGTTCCATTATTTACAAGACCTTCTTTAACAAGCTTATTTATTATATTTTCCGACAAAAGTTCTTAACAAAGAGTACCCTGTAAGTATAAATACATGTTTACTGCCAGTGTAAAAAAAATAGGTATAGCAAAATATAGTACTGTAGATACAAAGTAAAACACACTGTACATGTACCTTTACAGTCACAATGTTTACACATGTTGGAAACAGAAATTATTCAGAAAAAGGCATTTGAGAGGAGTCTTATTTTATTTATGTCTATTAAACATACCCTGCAGGACATTCATATGCTCCTTATAAAACGTCACCATCATCTTTGCAGACCACAATGATTCTGTACATCTCATGTTTCATTAATGCCACAACTTTGATTTTACCCATACTTTTCCGAATCCCGAGCAATTTCATAAGTCTTAATATGTCCTTCTTTAAAAATTGATACGATTTCATTTTCTTGTGGCTCACTCCTTTCATGGCTCCTCTTCATATTTTTGTGTTCGCACAACCAAATACTCGTACAGTTGGTGAAAGTTAAGGGAGGAAACATTCGTAAGTCTGTTTCCACTGTCTACCTCTTGCTGTTAAATTTAGTTCATTAAAACCAATTTTCTTTAATGTTTTTACCTGAAGAAATGGGTCTAAAGCAGTGGTGCCGTCGGTGTTTTCATTTACACTTTCGTCCCTGATTCCAGAGCTGGAAGTGGCATCTTTTCTTTCGTCAATAACGGGATTTAATGCATAACATCGGGCTACTAATATTTGCTTGTTACCTGTAACATTTTGTTTATTATCTATAAACCAAAATTCAAGAAATTACTATTAAGACTTAAGGGACGACCATTTGATATTCTGGGGATTTTTTTGGATCGGTTAATTATTTTGTGAACTAAAAGGACAGATTATATTTTTCTGCACTGTTGAAGAATGATTTTCATTTTCATTAAAACAAGGGACTGATTATTTAAAAACACAATTTTAAATTCATTTTTTATTCTTAAATAAATAATACATGTATAGTCAGTCATTATGTACCAGAATTAATCCTCCTCCTCTGGAAGTGAATCTTCTGAATTCTGAACTGCATATATTGCATACGTACAAGGTATTAAAGTTGGGTTGTAACGAGCCCCAAGAATCTATAGAAAATGATGCAAAATCGTGCATTTCTGCGCGTTTTCCAGACCCTTTCTGAATCTGAAATACAAGTTCTCTATTAATTATTTTTCGACAATATTTTGGTCTCAAAACAAAATATATAGATTCAGTGTAAGACTTTTAGTTTTTAGGGACAACATCAAATATGTAGGATAAACAGTGGCGTAGCTACCTAAGGCTCTACTAGGCACGTGCCTATACATAAATTTGCCAATTATAGAGGTTCCCAATCTAACACTTTAACATTCTGCACAGAAGACAGGCGCTATATATCAATATGATGGGCATTTTTTCTAAACAATGTAAATATTAAACATATTTCATTAAACTGGTCACAGAATCTGACCTGCACACAAAATATGAATATGCGTTGATTAAAATGAAAAAAAATCTCAATTAATGTGCTGCTAAACTCTGCTTGTTATTTTCTTTAGAAATCCGTTTAGTTGCACATCTTTCTCAAACAACCATTATCATGATAAA
Source organism: Mytilus coruscus (assembly GCA_017311375.1). Classification (NCBI taxonomy): domain Eukaryota; kingdom Metazoa; phylum Mollusca; class Bivalvia; order Mytilida; family Mytilidae; genus Mytilus; species Mytilus coruscus. The sequence continues at coordinate 47,818,195 of CM029599.1, read as the reverse complement.
AAATTAAATTTGAAGAATGTCTAGGGCCTTTTACGTCTTCAATCATTTGTCCATTGCTAATGTCCAGTAAACAACTGTGTGTGAATGCGTGTAGTTTATTTAACGTATACAAAACTTGTTTAACCCCGCCACATTCTACACATACACCTGTCAAAAATAATTAATATTAAATAATTTTAAAAGATTTATTTAATGTCGAGTATACATATAACCAAGGAATTGTATATTTAAAAGGGATGGAAACACGACCGACTTCAAAGAGTATGATGCATCTCTGTTTCGGGCGATGTGTTAATTACACCCCGTACCTCCAACTGGCTAATTACTTGTCTTACATTAGTTATCGAACTTGGCAATTTATTCTGACGACATTTGTATAAACTTTACTTGCGGTCATTGGTATAATATATATATATGTTAGCGGCAATAAGTGAAATTAGGCATTAAACTTAAATCCTAGGCAATAAGCTAACACCTAGGCAGTAAGTCTATTCCCTAAATGATGTTAGGCATTATTCTTAAATCCTGAAAATGTCTCTAGGCATTAATCTTAATGCCTAAAATGTAAATGCGAGTAAATAAAAAGACATTTATTCAAAGTTAAAATACATTCAAAATTACATGATAAGAACTGAAGTTTAGAATGTCAATGTGAATTTTTTTCACTGGAATATTGTGGTGAAAATTTGATGAAAACATATGTTTAAATATCCAATAGTTTCAGTAAAACATAGTTTCACCAACTGCATCATCAGTGACGTATTCATGATGCCATAATATAAGTGAATTCGTAAAACCTGATTTTTGCAGAATTCTTCAAAATTTATGACATTTTTACTTTATAAACCATACTCTTTACTTTTCAACAAAAGTTCAATAGGCGAGGTCGGCGCCACATACGAAATCATGAAAAAGTTGAAAAAGTTGACAAATATCTGAAAAAAAGGAATTTTTTTTCTATTTCAAACTAATATATTTATAAATATGAATCACCTATACATTTTTACCATACTTTCAAATATCGCACATTTAGCAATACATACACATTAGATTTCTTTAAAAATGAAATTTAAAGAAAAACACCTATACGGGCCCTGGCTCTTCTCCTTTTCTTCAGTAGACATGCCACTTTAATGCTAAAATACAGATAATGAGCCCGTTGTTCAGTGCTTGTCGTTTGTTGGTGTGGTTCATAGGTGTTTTCCGTTTCTCTTTTTCTTATATAGATTAGACCGTTGGTTTTCCATGTTTTCCTGTTTGAATTGTTTTACACTAGTCATGTTGGGGACCTTTATAGCTTGCTGTTCGGTGTGAGCCAATGCTCCGTGTTGAAGGCTGTTCTTTCACCTATAACGAATTGTTAACTTTTGTACATTGTGATTTGGATGGAGAGTTGTTTCATTGGCACTCATACCACATCTTCTTATTTATATGGAGTGAAAAGGCAAGATTGCCTGGGGTTTAACATATTGTAATCAATGGAAAGATGATAGCGTGAGTAAAAATCATATCTACATTTGTCTATTTTAGACCAGACCAAACCCAGCTCAACCAGTGAAGTGCGTATTTTCTTTAAATCATTTTCAGATATAATCATCAATCCCCTCTTTTATTAGATACAATCACTTGCACGAAAATCAATTTTTTGTAATACCACGAAGAAATACAAGTAATACTAAAATTTGAAGATTTGTTAAATTGATATATATTAATATTTGGAATATGATACAAAAACACTTTATATCAAGAATATTTCACCGAATGTACATTTACATGAAAGATAAAGCAGAAATCCCAAAGTTCACTTATTGCCTGAAATTATGTTTGGCAATAGGTTGAATAATCATCATCCGATTTCAGGAAATAAGCTTAATGACTGAAAAATTCAGGCAATAACTAATGCCTAGGAGTTAGCTTATTGCCTAGGATTTAAACTTAATGCCTAATTTTACTTATTGCCGCTAGCATATACACTAAAAGAGTGACCTACAAATGTATGCCTTCTGAGTGGCAGACTTTCAATTTGGGTAGAAATATTTTCCCCAAAGAAAATGGCAATTTATGAAGGTAATTGCATTGTTTTCAAAAGGTCATATTGGGAACCCGTACGCAAAAACGCAGTTGCATACACATCAAAATTATTTTCTGTAAAAAAGTCCAAAATTTTTCGCCTCGCTCCACTCGGCTAAGATGCCTAACTTAACTATTACTCTAGCTACACCCCAATAAAGCAAAATTGTAATTAACATAGTTAAGTATGTGGCTGCTGTTTTTGGTTTTTTGGTGTTTCGGCTTGCAGAAAATCTTTTAATATTTTTCAAATTAAGTTAAGAGGGGCTGATTATCATTGAAATAACTATGTCAGGTAAGTTTTATAACACATTTCATTTACAACTTGATGTAGCCTGTTCCTAACTGGGATGCAATTTAAAGAAGTTTGTAAAATTTGATAAAAATTCCTTAAATAAAATAAAACTCAAGTTTAAAACTAAATTACTAAATTACAAATGGAATGCATGAACACTAAGAGAATAAAGAAGGGCAATCAATGAACAAAAGACAAACCTGGGAACAGATAAAACACAAAACGACAAACAATAGACAAACAACACTGAAAACTAAAGATAAATGAGAAACATGGATCCCGAAAAACGGGGCTACGTCAGAGGGTGAACAGAACTTGCTTCTTGCAAGACACTCGCCGTGAAAACAATTTGATATGAAGACAAGCTTTTGTTTTGAAATTTCCTACATGAGGCATTTGTCTCAATGTAGTTACGGCCCTATAATACAAATGAGGTAAATGTTCCTGAGACAATATACCTCAAGTTAAATGAAACCCATTTTCAGACATTTCAAGTACATCAATATTTATACATTGAATTATTAAAAGATTTGGGAAGTTTTCCCGAAAAATATGAAAAAGACGAATTTTGGAAGAATCTAGTGCTATCTCATACTTAAGAATAGCTTTTATAAAATGGCTTAAAAGACCTGCCGAGTTATTTATTTTCAATACATTGTAAGTCAGGTTATTTATTTTCAAACTACCACAGAACAAACCATTCATTTTGTTATTATCAAGGCTGAGTTATTTATTTTCAAAATCCTCATGCCCCCCACCAGAATATCAAATGGTCGTCCCTAAGGCCGACATCCTAAACAACGACGAGGTCATTACAACGAGACAACCTTGATAGTGTATCTATCCGCTGAATAACCTGAAATCTTATGTGTTTTTTTTTCTGTCCACATAAAGCAAAAGCATATTACAGTATTACAGTTGATTTTTTGGCACACATATCATTATCTGAACAAAATTCGTATCGCATGACAGACAGAAAACTAGTATTCAAACTATTATGGGATAACTGATACCACATGTGTTTTTGCAGTAAATAACAATAACATTAGAATTTAATGAATTCGGTGCGTCCAAAACGATGTTCTAAATTTCTTTTATCATGAACGCGTAAGACTAATCTATCTGGCAAACAGAATCATACAAAAATAGCCAAAATCATCTAATATAAACTTTTCCTGAGATAGTTGAAACTTGAGTTCCTTAATAATTTTAGTAATTTACCAACGTAAAAAAGAAATATATCATGCTGTTTGCAAACCACTAGGATACTGCATGTGTTCGCAATTACAACAGTGTATTGGCCAGTGTCAAAAGCGTAACTGGCATACTAAATACAATACACACAATTTTGAATAGCTTTGGTTTATTATAATTATATATATATGTGATATATGAGCTGTATACTAGCATTAATATTAACACATAATAATGTCCTCTATATTTCCAAAAATAAATACTATTTACTATTTTATCATTCATGAAGCTTTATATATTTTCTAGGCAGTGGAATATATATAAACCACTAAATATCGAAAAATTTGAAATGTTAAAATTTTTAGCAAGCATACGTAAGTTGTTTGACGCCTATGAAAAACTGGCCCATTTTAAATCGCCATCTTCCCCGACATTGTGCCGACATTTCCCAGTTGATGTCAAAGAATGAAGAACAGGAATAAAAGCCCTGTTCATTGATAATTTTCTATGTTTTCTATGTATTGTGTGCGATTTTGTCCCATGTATATTTACTCCATATCCTTTTATTTTCTATTGTAGAACTTGTTCGCATAAATTAGGTCACCTGTATACTTTAAGCTTTAAAACAGCACCAACAAGTTTATGATAAAGAGCCGCTGAAATTATCTTTCAAATTTCTCCAAGTATTATCATTAACTGGTTTGTTGTTACAGGGTCTTATTTTTTTTTTTTTAACTATCATATCATATTTCTCCAAGGTCGGATGAGTATCTGAACCAGTTTGAGGGATCTATAATTTCAATCCAATATACGTATAGTGCTTTATAGCTGTTATAATATAAAAAGAAGATGTGGTATGATTGCCAATGAGACAACTCTCCACAAGAGACCAAATGACACAGAAATTAACAACTATAGGTCACCGTACGGCCTTCAACAATGAGCAAAGCCCATACCGCACAGTCAGCTATAAAATTCAAACGAGAAAACTAGGCCTAATTTATGTACAAAAAATGTTTATGTTTGGTTCTGCTGTAAACTATCTTTTTATTACTATCTTCATTTGTCCCTAAAAACAGAGATGGTAAGAACAATTTTATGGTTTTTCGTTGATTTGAAACATGCATTTTATTGCAGACGTTTTTGAATCACAAAGGTAAATCATAAGCACAATAATTTATTATTTTATTGTTTTAACCTTTAATTGGAAAGAAAATATTTTCATGTGACCTTCTATATACAGATTGTGATGCAGAAGAAGCTATTAGACCAAAGAAATCAAAATCATCCAACAACTTTCTTTCTTATAATCTGCAAGAAAAGAAGGAAGTAGAGATGAAAATAAGGAAAAGGAGATGGAAATGAAGAAACAACAACTACAGTTTGAGAGGAGAAATTTGAGTTGGAGAAAACGAGAGGAGACAGAGAATGGATATTGAAAGACAGGAAAAGATGATGATTTTGAAATGTTTAGAAAGCTCGCGGACAAGAACTGAATTAGCTGATATTTTTGTGAATAGGAAAATAAATTTTTCTGATATTATACAAAATATTGATTACTCTAAATTTGCTGTAATTTTCATCATCATTGTGTCATATTGTACGATTCGATAATGAGATAGTAAAATGCTTGGTTTAATTTTGTTTTGGTGGGTTGTTGACTCATGGTCTCCTTGAAATAAGATGCCACAATTTAGTTTTACCCCCACCACATTTGACGTTTACCTGTTCCAAGACTGGAATACCTTGGTCGATAGTTCGTGTGTGAATGTCTTACTTATACCTTTTATTATGCCCCATCTTTGATAGTAAATTAAGGGGCATCACGTTTTCTGGTCTGCATGTCCGTCCGTCCGTCTGACTCGTATCAATTTAAGTTTTGGTCAAGGCAGTTAATGATGATGTAGAACTTAGTACACATGTTCCTCATGTTATGATCTTTCTAAATTGTTTGCTGAATTAAGTTTTTGACCCTAAATTTTACGGTTCAAAGAAAAAATGATAGTGTAAAAACAGTACATTCTAAGGTTACATTTTTTGTCAAGGTTGTTCATGATGAAGATGGAGTCGCATCAACTTGAAACTAAGTACAAATGTTCATATGAGGATATTTCCTATTATTTCAAAAGGGGAATCATGAAACTTTATTTTTCCTTTTTCCTTTTTTTTCAAGGGAAAGATGCAGTATTTTTTAACCTAATTAAATCGGAGATGAGAAGGCTGGTAAAAATTTATAACATATACGCCTTGAAGGAATTTCTTGCAACATATCTATGAGAAATGTATAATGGAATAAAAAGTTACACCCTTTCAATTTTATTTAGTCGTGCCTTTTGGTCTGGATCTTGAATTAGACATTTAAGATTTAATATTTTCAACAAAATTTATTTTATTTTCAAGACAAAGTTCACATCAATTCTACAACAAAAACGAATTACACGTAGTGTATATAGCTTCATCCAGACAAATAATTTTCCAAACTTGGTGGATCTATGTCGAAATAATGTCCAGTCTCGCTACCGTATAGACAAGTATGACAATTTACAAGAATAGTGCCAACCAAGTAATATTTCCCTACAGGTTGCAAATACAACTTCAAGTTTTTCTTATAGTCCAAAAATGCAAACAAAGTCAAAATTTTGCCAAAAGTCCATTCCACACATGTTCTCACGGCAGACATCTTCTTGTTGAATCGTGCCTGTGCTGCTGAAATGACTCCTCCTCGGAAAGGTTTTATGATGTGTGTAGTCATGGGGTAAGCCGGCTCACCGTAAATAACATAAATGTCACCAGTTGGGGTTGTCATATGTGTCTGAAGTTCTCCACAAATACCACTCTCTCGTAGTAGACCGGCATCATGCCTTCGACCTTCAATCGGACCATACATGTTTGCTACGAGTCCATTAGGAGAAACTATGCTTTGAAATTTTATAGCGTGGACTCTTTTATGACCATTAAACAGAATGCGCTGATTTGTAGTTGGTCTACATAAGGGTCGAACGGTCCCATCAATGAAACCCCAACAATTAAGAAGAGGTGCATCTCTAGCTGCAATGGCGTCAGCGTATTCCTGTAAATGCCTGTGCGATAACCAATTACTGTTTAAATCATGTAAGAGATGGTTATGAGCATCGTTGACAAAGTTCAATACTGTATTAATGATTATAGACATAGCAGTTTCAGAGCGTCCGAATACAGATTTAAGGTCTGAAAGGCGACTAGGATAAGCTAATCTACGTAATAAAAGACATAAGGCTTCTAGACCGGAACACACCGTTCGGTTGTCACATACAAAAGAATCTGGGATACCCAAGGCTGTACATAAATTTGGAATGTCATCTTTTTCAAAACGGAACAATTTCTTGCAAGCCTCTGCAGATAATTCATCAAAATTAAAAGCATCTCCTGAATTTGAATTGTCCTTATAACATGAAAGAAGCAATAACTCGTCCTCTATTTCCTCATCCATTGCAGCTAGCAGACGAAAATTGGCCATCTTGCCGATGAATGATATTCTCCGATTCGATAATCGTGCCCAATCGAAATCTCTGTTAAATTGTATTTACATGTACCCGTACAAGTTGCGCCATCTATTAGACATGAACGTGTACGTGTATGGGTACTTGTACGTGTATTTCACCCGTACAAGTACACGTACACGTACACGTTCAACTGCTAAACTTCTCTATTAACTCTGGCGTAGAATAGCGTGTTTGACGTCAGAATGTAAACGTCACACAGGTAGAGATATAAAATAATTTTGTCGTTCAAAGTATGCAAAAATTATAATAGAACAATAACACAATGGCGGGATGTTTAAAGTACAGAGACACGTCATATGTATCAAAGAAACATAAAAAGTCACACGGACAAAGCACACAAGTAAAAATGAAAAATAATACAAACAACACAATGACGGGATGCATAAGTACAGAGCCACGTCAAATGCATATCACCAAAAACAGACCAAACAGTAAAAGTAATATCAATAAAGACAAATAAAAGAACAGTTTAACACGTTATTAAAGTAATATGAAACGAGTTTTGGGTAAAAAAAAAATGTCTTCAAAAATATGCTTGTTATGTTTACATTCCCTAAAAACTAAACCATTCGTGGCTGTTTCAGTACGAAAATCGCGATCATATGGCATGCAAACCAGAAAACAATTCCATCTTCTACGAGTTTCTTCATAACAGTGGAGGTTAATTAACTTTCGGAAGCACCGTTCCGATGATTGCCGATCTTCACCAGCGTAAACAATGATGACGTCAACGATGGATGCTGAGGTAAGTCCACGTTATACTGGTTCAGAAAGAAGTTAAATTTCTAGCGTCAAATTGCCTTGCAAAGAAATTCTTTCAACTGTTTATCTAAAAAAAATATCAGTTGAAATAAATTTCATTCTAACTTCCTCGATATATATTCAAAAATTGGACTGAAAACGTTAAAATCGTAAAGAATCATTGCTAGGGGGCCCCAATTGGGGAAAACAAAACAGAACAAAGAATCTATTAATTTATCTAAACCTCTCGTCGGATCTACCGTGTCACATGTAAAAATTATCTATAATTTATTATATTTGAATGAATAGTTAAAGGAGTTGCCAAACAGTGTCAGATAAACAAAATTTCAACACGAACGCAAACAAACAGATTTCAGATTGCCGTTTTGCAAAAACGCAAGTTGCGGACCCCGGAGCAAGTGGGGACGGGTCCCTCTTATGTTGAGAAATTTAAAATGATGGAATAGGTCTCCTTGTAGTATTAGTCACTGCCGGCTTAAAGGTCGGATCGAGAAGCGACAGGAATGCATAGTATTTTCCAACTAATCAGGGCCACTGAACCGTCCTAAGTCGACACTCAAGTTTGACACACGCCATAAATGTTTCATGGGCTGTATTAGATCCACCTCCAGGTTTAATAGAAGGGAAAATCAATTCAATTTCGGGAGGGGATAAAACATTCCTGCGTGTTTTTAGCTGTACCTCTGTCCTGCTTTTTTTTATTTTTCACTATATTTGGTCCTGCCTTTTTTATAAGTTTATCCTGTTTTTTGGGGGCCCAGCTGCTCATCCTGCATTTTTTTAATCAAAACTAAAATCAAATGGTAGCTCTCTTATATCGAAAAAAGTCACAATATCTATGTTTTAAAAAGAAAATATTCAGATGATCAAATATATAATTATAGATAAAAGTCCCAATATATTTTGTATGAGAATGGTCATAATATAGTCACAAATACAAAGGGAAAATGTAAACATATGTATGCAATGCATTATGGCAATTCTAGTTGTAAATAGTTTTATTTCATATCTTTTTCTGAAGATGTGAGTTTTGCTAGACAGCTCAGCATATTTTTCTACACGTTTTGTGCTCTTTGGCTTATTGAGAAATGATTTAGAAAAAAGTCACAAAGCAATAGAAACTTTTTATTTTTTCTGGTCAGAATTTTTTTTTTGGTAAGTGGAGCAACCATTTTTTTTTTTTTCAAATTTCACATTATTTTTTATGGTAAATATCCTCTGTCAGAATATTTTTTTCTCCTCTTGCTGGTGAAATTATTTATTTTATCAAAATTCAGAATCAAAATATTTATTTACAAAACAAACAATAAGGGGGGGCGCTTGAATTTTTGTCTTGACCAGATATTGTTTGTCCTTATATATAAGGTACATATGGAATAAAATATCTTATTTACAGTTTTCAGATGCATCAAGTGACAGGAGCAGGTCGCCAACATCTGACCTTAGCTCTGATAATGGTCAGCCTATGGAGCGAAAACCTAAGAGAGGTCGTGGAAGGGGCAGAGTGGACGCGGAAGAGGTAGAGGTCAGGCGAGAGGCAGCAGAAGAGGCAGAGGAAGAGGACAAGGAAACAGAGCCCAGCTTCAAGAAGTCAACAGAGAAAGCAGAATAGCTCAACTTGAGGTATTGATTAGCAACAGAAAATTATACCAAAATTATTATCTTTGAATTATTGTGCCCGCCTTACCAATGTCCTGTAGCTTTATCAGCTCCTACTTATAATAATTGGATTTGAAATGTGAACTGGCACTCATACCACATCTTCTTATTTATATTGTAAGAAAAAAAAAGTCATATCAAAGTTATTTTCAAAGCGATCAGAAACATACAATCTATAATTATTATATCTGTCCTGAAGTGTATTATGGAAATTTTTAACATTACTCTTAGTTTCTTCTTATTTACACCAAATAATGGAACAAATAGATATAAGATGTGGTATGAGTGCCAATGAGACAACTCTCCATCCAAGTCAAAATTTATAAAAGTAAACCATTATAGGTCAAAGTCCGGTCTTCAACATGGAGCCTTGGCTCACACCGAACAGTAAGCAAAACACATTTACATTTAGCAATTGTTATTATTGCATTAACAATTCGGTTTCTTACTTGCATCATCATGTTCAAGCGATAATTTGTGCTTTGGCATGTTTTTGCTACATTGGACTGTACTACTTTCAATTTTAATCGCTTTTTTTTATTTCAGAATAGAGTCAATTCAATGTCTGTTGATGATATGCGTATTCTTATCAAACACATTTCAAAGGCACAGCCCAGTTTCGTTCTCAACATCCTGGACAATTCGAATGTTGGCAATGGGCAGCCAGCTGGACCAGCTGAACCAGAACCACCAAAACCAGACCAGCCATCATGGTGCTCCTGCTCTAATTGCAGAGAGATGCCAACACAGCAGGAGAGGCTGTGTTGCAAAAGACAGCCCTTGAATTGCCATTCAAGGTTACCGGTAAGATTACAGTAACATAAATACAATTTGCCTTAGACAAATGTCCTTTAAAAAAAAATAGAATTAATAGAGAAAGATATAGCTTGCTTCCTTTTCTGTTGCACCTTGATGTTACCTGTCTTGTTAGGGTCTGTGTTGCTCATGCTATTTTTCTTTTTGTTAGTGTCATCTCTGTCGTCATACTGTTCTTGTTGCAGAATCTGTCTGCATTATATGATTTACAATTTTTTTTCCCTGTTTTCTTTTCTTTTGCTGTAAAGCCTTCATTGTAGTTGGTTTGGCATTTCTCATTTGACACTGAATTGGTATAATATTTATGATACAATATATGTATTTTTTTAAAAATACATTTAATAATAAATAATATTCTTTATTTCTAGGATTTCCAGCAATTTGTTCTAGATGAACTTGTTTTGGAGCTGGCAATCCGGTACCGGAATGATTTTCTGGCACAGCCTGAAGATGACAACTACAACAGGTGTCATCGCCATGCTGCCTACAGGCAGTATATTCTATGGATACATGGATATTTGGGGGCTGGCAATAGGAGGGTTATACCAAGCTGTTGTGTATGGAGAATAAGGGATAAGTATCCCGATGGAACTGGCCAGTATGTTGGATTTGTTGGTGGCAGACTTGGCTAAATAAAATATTAATATGAAAGGTTTTATTTTCTGAACACCAAACTGAAGAATAATGATCTGAATCAACAATAGCACAAAGCATAGACCAAATAATTACATATGGGAAAAGTTCTCAGAGAAAACAACATAGTCAGTCAGTACTATGAAATATAGATCACAGTGATTTAATTTTAGTCTGGATACTGATGAACTACCATTGTTCATAGGTTGTTGTTTGTTATTGTTTTCGTTCTCAATTTGTATATTAATTAGGTTTCCTGTTTGAATTGTTTTACACTGATCTTTTTGTGACATTTATAGCTTGCTGTTAGGTGTGAGCCAAAGATCTGTGTTGAAGACTGTACTGTAACATTAAATTGCTTACTTCAACTACATGGTGTTTTCGAGGGAGAGTTGTTTCATGGGCATTCATACCATATCTTCTTATGAAATTTTAAGTCAGTGAACCATGAAATATAGGTTACAATGATCTTATTTTGTCTTGATAGGTTCCAATGATCTTATTTTGTCTTGATGTTGATCGACTACCATAGATGCAAGTTGTTGAACTGTGAAATGGCACTCGCAATTATTATTTTGCTTTGGTCTTGTAGTGCTACCATAGGTGCATCTATATATAAGATTTCATTGCTCTAACACACACATCAATATAGTTGAACTTTGACCAAAGAACCATTAAAATAAGGTCAAGATCAACTGACACCTCCCGGAAAGACGCACACACTTTTCAATGATTTAATAAATTAAATATAGTCATACTATCCTTATAGAATTGGAACAACAGACCAAATCAGAGAAATTTATCATTGACTAATGAATTATGCAAATAATGTAAAGGTCAGATATTACTAACCAGACAAAAAATGTACACCTTGCATAAACCAAATATATTTCACCTATTCCATATGATATTTGAAAAACAGCAAACAAGCTAAAAAAATTAAAAAAAATGTTTGCGAGTTTTCCATTGAAAACACATGTCTCCGAGAAATGACAAGTTTTAACAGGAAGTTCATGATCAATGACAATAATATCACTTTACATGGTATAGCACCCTGGGATATAACTTTGAGCCAAATATTTAGTACTAAATCACAATGAATTAGTATCATTAACCAGTGATATTGTTGGCTTTCTTCAAAACTACCTCTACCCTTTTTTATTGGGAAAATATGCGTCATTTTTATCAAATTGGGAAATTTAGAATAAACCATGAATTTGACTGAAACTTCAATTTGCGGACCCCCTTTTCAAGAGTCAAACCCTGCTTTGAAATAAGACCCCTTATTGTCAGTGATGATACATAGATAGACCCTCAAATCTGCACATATAGTCATTTCAGACATGAATAAAATGCTCCGCAGGGCGCAGCTTGATACGACCGCAGAGGTCGAACCCTGAACAGTTTGGGCAAGTATGGACACAACATTCAAGCTTGATACAGCATTGAATTTGGATTGTGATTAAATATTTGACACAGCATAGGTTTCTGACACAGAATGAATGTGATCTAAGAACTTAAAAATTTTAAATTGGACATTTACCTATTATGGTCAAATATCCAAAATCTAAATACAAGTTAGATTCAGCATTTCAAAGAACCCCAAGAATTCAAATTTTGATGAAATCAAACAAAAGTTTAATTTTGGACCCTTTTAACCTCAATGTGGACCAATTTGATAACGGGCCCAAAAATCAGAAATCTAAATACATGGTTAGATTCAGCATATCAAAGAACCCCAAGAATTCAATTTTTGTTGAAATCAAACAAAGTTTAATTTTGGACCCTTTGGACTATAATGTAGACCAATTTGAAAATGGGACCAAAAATCAAAAATCTAAATACACGGTTAGATTCAGCATATCAAAGAACCCCATATATTCAATTTTGTTGAAATCAAATAAAGTTCAATTTTGGACCCTTAAACCTCAATGTGGACCAATTTGATAACCTCAATGTGGACCAAAATATCAAAATATCTAAATACATGGTTAGATTCAGCATATCGAAGAACCCCATATATTCAATTTTTGTTGAAATCAAGCAAAGTTTAATTTTGGATCCCGATTTGGACCAACTTGAAAACTGGGCCCATAATCAAAAAACTAAGTACATGTTTAGATTCAGCATATCAAAGAACCCCAAGAATTCAATTTTTGTTAAAATCAAACTAAGTTTAATTTTGGACCCTTTGGACCTTAATGTAGACCAATTTGAAAACGGGTTAAAAAATTAAGAATCTAAATACACAGTTAGATTCGGCATATCAAAGAACCCCAATAGTTCAATTTTTGATGAAATCAAACAAAGTTTAATTTTGGACCCTTTTGGCCCCTAATTCCTAAACTGTTAGGACCAAAACTCCCAAAATCAATCCCAACCTTCCTTTTGTGGTCATAAACCTTGTGTTTAAATTTTATAGATTTCTATTAACTTATACTAAAGTTATAGTGCGAAAACCAAATGTCTTCGGACGACGACGACGACGACGACAACAACGACGACAACTATCCAACGTCATACCAATATACGACCGCAAAAATTTTGCAGTCGTATAAAATGTATAAATGAGTGGTTTTCAGTTTGAATTCATGCACAATTACTACTGAGACTGCACTGTTTGGGGAAAAAATTGTCTTTTTGGGAATAATTTTAAGCCATTTTTTTTTTCAAATTGGGATTCTTCTCTAGGGGAAAAAGCCTTTATTCTCCGGTAATTTAAGGCAAACATATATCACTGTTAGCATACAAGGTCTATTCTTATTCGTACAATACAGGTCAATAAGAGCTGATCTGGAATAAAATGTTGGGCTATTTTAATTTTGTCTGAACATAAAACACTTTCTAAGATGCTTCAACAATTCATTATGCATGAAATATTATAAACAACTAGTAGTTAAACGGACATCAATCCATCAGTCCAACTGTAATCGAGAGTTTTTTCTGGGTCTTCCTTGTTAAATCTTTATATCTTTTGTGCGACAAGATCAGCTGTTGATGGTGGCAAGGTTGGTGCAAGTACTGCGGACACTCTCCTTGGGTCATTGACATCTACCAGCACTTTTCTGTTCATCCCAACAGGATCTTGTAATCGGTTTTCTACTATGATTTTTATTATGGTAGGGACATGGTGATAGTCTTTGTCCTCCCTTTTAGCATACACTGACCACTGAATACCAGTCTTGATGTAGTATCTCAGATACCTAAAAATATTTTTTTAATGTATATAAATACTCAATAGTGTACCAAGTGATAGACAGATCCAACAGATCAAATATTTAAGGACTTCCCAAAAAAGTTTGAATTGCAGTCTGCATATTATGGAGGCTGAAGTATTATACTATTCCATAAATAATTTTTCCGAATAAAAACAAGAATGTGTCCATAGTACATGGATGCCCCACTCGCACTATCATTTTCTATGTTAAGTGGATCGTGAAATTGGGGTCAAAAATCTAATTTGGCATTTAAATTAGAAAGTTCTTATCATGGGGAATATGTGTACTAAGTTTCAGGTTGATTCGACTTCAACTTCATCAAAAACTGCCTTGACCAAAATCTTTAAACTGAAGCGGAACAGATGGACGAACGGACGCACAGACCAGAAAACATAATGCCCCTACTACTATCGTAGATGGGGCATAACAATAATAGTTTACCTAGTGCTGCCATCTTTGTTGACCATCATTTGCCTTTGGCAATGAGCATTATTATCCAGGGCTGCTAACAGATTGCGAGCTCTGTATGAAACTGGATTAAAAGAATGGCGCTTGGAAGCATATATAAGGATCAAGTTTTGGAAATTTTCCAATTCAGCTGTGCTCCTGAAAAAAAAGTAAATAACAAGTGAATCTGTAAGCTACTGCTCACTAATGATACCCCCATTTAAATTATAAGGTAAACAGGAAGTTAATAAGTAATGAAATTGAAAACATATTGCACAGTATAGCATGCTCATATAACCTTAATACCATATTTCAAAGAGCCCTAATGTGTAGTTTGTTGAAAATGAGTAAAAAAAATCATGGGGACAGACAGACAGAGGTTACAGCTCACCCCTTTTAGTGGGGATATAAATGCACTTGATATTTTCCTTTACATATTGTTTGACTGAAAATTTACTATTATTTTAAGATACCTATTTGGTATTTTTTTTTTCAATATTCCAATTTTTGATAGAAAATCTTATCACCGGCTTAGTACATTTTTTGGATATTGATTGGCTGATGACACGTCGTTAAAAAACCTATATTCCCAGCTTGTTGCTAAGACATATTCCTGGATGTCGCTAACCATTTCCCATTGTTATCTATTGTCGCCGTCTATCTACGTACATATTGGTAGATATGGGTATTTTTACACCCTTCAGTACCTTGTAAACCCTTCGGCCCTGCCTTAGGATGTACTTGGGTACTTCATGTGATTAAAATACCCATATCTTAGGATATGAACATAGGTAACTTATATCATACCTGCAGTTTAAGTAGAAAGGAATTTTCTTAATGAATCTTTTGTCCATCACAATTCCAATGGCTGCATCATGAGCTGGTGAACCAGCTTTCAACCAACCCTTTTCCCTCTCTTCACATAACGGACCATGTTTACAGGAATATGTTCCATCGTCAGTGTACGACATAGACCATTCATGCTCATTAACAACATGGTGTATCATTCCACACCACACGCCCTGTAAATTCAAAATAGCAATTGAGGAATAAATTCATATTAGAAATACAACCTTATATTGCAAATTACAAAGAAATAGGGAAATGAGAATATAGAGACAAGAAAAATGTTTTTCTCACACGATACAATTTGATTTTCCCCTATGGAACAATGATGTTTTTTCAAGCCGGGAATAAAATATTCTTTCATAATTTTCTTTTTTTGATACATGTCTCTTATGTCTTTAAAGCATTCAATACTGATTTTTAGTCGCTTCTTTTTAAAATGATTTCTTTTCTGAATTTTACTGGACGAGGTGGTATTTAATCCTAAAATATAAACAGATCAAACAATAACCATAGACAAGAACATGTACTACCATATCATAACATACCATGAATTCTTGAATATACTTTGATACATCTGCAGAATACCAAAAGTGATTTACAATATCTCTAGTCCATTCCAGTAGACATTTCTTTTCCTTTTCCTGCCCAGCCTGTTAAAAATAAGTTACATTAAAACAAAGGGCAGATTCTTGTAGAACAAAAGATTATTGTGTATATTCATGATAAAATGTATTTTTAAAGTTTATTATAACTGTTATTCAAAATAACAAAATTAATACCACCTAAAATTCCAGTTGTATTTGTAGAAAATAAAAAAAATCAAGGCAATCAATAATGAAATGGCATCATGTTTCAATTAATAATGATTCCATGAGGGTTTCTTTTCAAAATTCATTCGCTTGTTAAGGCTGAGTTTCAGATTAGATAAATAAGTTGATTGACAAACAGACATGAATAATACTAGTATATAAATTAAATTGTTTCTTTGATACCTACCTTTATGATCTTCTTTCCTAGATTTTTGGCCCCATGCCAAATATCAAAGGAATGTTTGATATTTGGAAATTCTCTCCCTGAAAGAAGATTATACATAATTAAACAGTTTTAAATATCCATGCAGTACACTGAACATAGTTTATTCAGCATATGTCAAATTATTTTAATCAAAGAGCTGAAAGCTCTGAGGAAAAATGACGCCACTGTCTCTAATATTGTGATATTTTTTATGCAAGTCTTGATTTTCACATACCGTAATTAGTTTAACATTCCAACATGTCTCGTAAGCATATAATTGATATTCGTATATGTGTGTGTTATGTGAAGATGACAACTGGCTGTTTTTTTTCAGTACAAATGTATAGGTCAAGACTACCTGAATGATCTACAGTATCCAATGACTGCTGGCTGTTTTTTTCTATAAATAAATAGGTCAAGACTACCAGAATGATCTACAATATCCAATGACTACTGGCTGTTCTTTTGTACATATAAATAAAGACTACCTGAATGATCTAAAGTATTCTAAGTAATGTGATTTTTGTCTTGCAATTACATTTTCTAAATCAAGAATATAGACTACTAGTATCCTTTTCAAACCAAATGATTATGAAGAGCCTGTTGTTATCAAGCTCTTATACCCACATACTCATTAAAAAGTTACTAGTGACCTAGTTATTTCTGTTACTTGAAGCAAATTATATTTCTGTAGATTTAGACAATAGTATAATATTGTTTTACTAGTTTTATTTCACCTTGAAGATTAGACAAATAGGGATACTCCTTTGATTTTTTATTTCATGTCAGTCAGGTCACTTTATATGAAACTTGAAACCACTTCTCTGCCATATTGTTATTTCATACCAACTCTGCCCTTGACCATGTTGACCCATGTAATTGATATTCATTCTTTAACCATATATCATAGTCAGTTAGTTTTTGATTTTGCACTCCCACACCACCTTTCAGGTCAAATGTCTGTCTCCATTTAAGTTAATGACATTGAACAATCATGGTATTAAACACAATTTCAATAGTGATAATGCTGTTCTAGTAGGTCACCATATATTCAACTTGGGTAGCATTCCAGTTATTGAAATTTGTGTTAGATTAGAACAATTATCTAGACCTTTAGGAATGGATCTTACAATTTAATATGGAGCCATAGTATGGGACCCCTACAAGGTAACAAAAAAAAAAACAAGCTTGAAAGGATACAACGTCAAGCGGCAACATCTATCACCAGAAATTACAAGTCAAGAGAGGATGGACGGGATACGTCTCTAAAATGCTTGACTAACATGAACTACAAAAAGATCTCCAGACAAGACGAACAAGGAGTTGAAGCCAGAAGTTAATATTTATGTAAAAAGTAGTTGAGGGGCTGATTCCCGCTATTGAACCATACTGTCATTCTATAATATTATTGCGTAAGTATTTCTGTATTGTCCTTGTTATTGGTCCATGTCGTGGTGTATTAGTCTGAGGCGAAGCTGGCCGAGGACCAACAATGAGGCCAATACAGAAATACATGTAATAGTATCTTTATTAATTAACTACAGTGTTACAGTATTTTTTTATTTCATTTCACAAGAGATAAACATTTTTACCTTGAAGTGGAACTATCCAAATCTAAGTTTCTTTTTATAAAATGCAATATCTAATGATTTGATGCCGTTTCCATGTATCTTCAGCCTTTTCTCATCTGATGAATTTTTCTACCCTTTCCAGTCACTATAAAGTGTTACAACTTTAATTTAGACACAGCACATAAATAGTAATTGGAAAGGTACTGCCATTGCATCTGTAATGCAAATATATTTTAAAAAAAAATAATGTAAGAGTTGAAATTGATACAACTATCCATAAGCCAATTGACCAAAGAACGAAGATTTGCGCAATTACAGAATGCATATGCGTGGTTCGGGTTTAAAAATAAAAGACCGTTTACAAAATATGAGAAGCGAAAGTAAACAGTAAAAATCGATTTGTACCATCGACATGATGAAATTATGAGGTCGTCAAGAAACGAACTTTGTGATCATTTACTCGTTCCCCAAACCTGAAATAATTCCATCGTCTACTTTCAAAATGCTTTTCAAATGAATGGGACCTTTTTTAACATAAAATATATGCCCTACTGAACGTTTCAGCTTGTTTATGGTGAGTAAATAAAAACTGCGTCGTACAAACAACTGTTTACTTTCAGTTTGAGTTTATCGTGACTTACGATCTAAAAACTAGAGACGTTCCGAAATCCTGTTTTAGCCGGATCAAAACTCGGCCAATACGGAAAAAAATCTGTATTGGCCGAGTTGACATCTTATATTGCATATGCAGTTTAGATCATATTAAGTACAATAACAGTGTAGTTAATTAATAATGATACAGTTACAGACTCTGCTGCTATAACTTTGTAAACAAAGATTCATACGCACCGCGTGGGTATAACCGTATTACTAATTTCTGATTATTAAAATCTTCGTTAATCTGGATGAAGACCAGTTTCTATCCAATGGATATCAAAATGATTCCGATAATAACTTTTTTAATGATTGTAAAGTTGAAATGGCAAGAAAGGCTGACATTATTTAGGAGAACTATTTTGTCTAGCGATTGCTGATCATTGGAGGGTAACAAGTCCAACACCATAACAAAACGGATCTATTTATCATGTGTACATACCGATTGTTTACGATTGTAAGACATGTGCATAAAAGTGAAAGCTCGAATAAATATGAAAAATATAACAAAGGGATAGCTCCAAATACCATTTAATAACAAAAAACATATGGACAGGTCAAGATATCTTTTTGGTAAATAAAATAAAGTATGTAAACTGGTTCCGGTCCGACTACAACACTTTGTTCAATTGTAGCGTAATACAAGCATTCCAGTTAGTATGTAAAATAGTAAATATGAAACCGAGTGCGGTAGGCGGAGGCATAATCAACTTCCGTTAGTTCTGGTCAATGGTATCGGAAACATGCCGCTGATAGCGTCATTTTCCAAAAAAAACTGCATATGTGAAGAACATGATCTTTACCATGGGATGCAGGGTACTCAACTCAAACCGAAGTTGTTTACCTTGACCTTTGACCTACATTACATACATTGTGACACAATCAATGTCTGTCAATTATTAGTTTTGAAATAATAACGGTTCTCAAGATATAGACCAGATACGATCTTTACCATAGAATAATGGGTTCTCAACTGAAACCTGATGTTTATTAATGTACAGTTTTTTTAACTTTTTGCTTCAGTTGTATTTCAATGTGTACATACTTATTGCAATATTTTGACAAAAGAAACAATTACTCCTGGTGTAAAAACTTTTTACAATTTTTTACTATACTATAACTTATGCATACATTGTATATAAGAAATCGTTATACAACTTACTCATTAATGCTTCCACGTGGACATGGGCATCAGTAACTATATCAGCTATCTGCAATCCTTTTCCTAATAGAAATGTAAACCTTTCAGGAAACAGGCCTTCTCCAGATTTGTACTTTTTTTATCGGTCATCCGTTTGTCCATGGTCACTATGCATACAATCTTTTGGTATCCATTTCCATAAATGTGTAGGTGCAGTACTGGGCACAATGGCCAGGACTTTCCATCCTTTCATCACCTTAAATAATTTGAATATCAAAAATATAATTTTACAAGAATGTGTTTGAAAGACCCTCACATCACCCCAAATGGGGTTTTGTTAAATTCTCCCTAAAAATATATTAGAAATACTTATCAAAGGTTCCAGGCTTATAACTTTACTACGCCCGACGCGCGTTATGTGTTCACATGAGAGAAATGAGAGATAAAATTTCATTAAGATTGTAGTTAATAAAAAAATGCCTTACAGTCTCCCTTTGCATTTGGTTATAAGATCCAAGTGTTGCAAACATATAGCAGAGATTTTTACACATGGCCAAAAAACAAATACCTCTACTTTATTATTTACTTTGAATTGATAAATATTGAATCTCAAATCAAAAGTAACATAGTAAACTATTATTTTAAATAAAAAGTTACCCAGTAAAACAAGTTCTTTGTTTTTAAATTCAAGGAAAACCTGATTCTGTTCTTTCTCCCAGATCTCATCTAATGTTGGAGCCAAATATGTCCGCTGCATCTTTAGATAAGATACAGAAAGTGGAATTGCCAGTTTTAAAAATCTTGCAAACAGGGAAATCTTTTGGAAGTTACATCCTGAAATCAATAGAGCTGACGAAAAAAGAAGGTCTCCACTGTGTAACCTACGATTTAATACTGACTGAGAGCACCATTTGTTTACAAAGTGGTTATTTTTACAAGTCTGAAATAGAAAAAAAATAGAACATCACTGATGTGTTTAATCTTAATATGAGACAGGCGCTACCTGAAATGCCAGCGAATACGGAATGGGTCCGAAGTTGGTTGTGCTGTCAGTATTAGGGGATTTTATTTCTGCCGTCATTTATGTAAACAACACACGGTCTGCACTGTTTTCTATAATTTAGATTATGGATGCATGAAAATTCTTGCATTTGTAAACAAATATAATTTTGTCATATATCACATCTATTTGTATTCTGTTTCGTCCCGTTTATTACAGTACAAGATTAAAACGAGAACCAGAAGTTACTTACTAAAATTTAGTGAACGAGATTTTACAAGAGTGACGAACCTTTTCAGATGGGTCATGTAGATATACATTTTGTAGTTACCTATATAAACAATATTAAATTTAATTATTGAAAAAAAATATTTTGTATGTAAATTTAAATTAATCATTTATGTGTTGTTTTCGTGTGAATGTGTCTTGAGTTGAGTACTATTATATTTTATCTCAGTACAGTCTGTGCCACTAGCTTGATGCTTATGTCTAAATT
Organism: Mytilus coruscus; assembly: GCA_017311375.1. Lineage (NCBI taxonomy): Eukaryota > Metazoa > Mollusca > Bivalvia > Mytilida > Mytilidae > Mytilus > Mytilus coruscus. Next base: position 47,796,834 of record CM029599.1, on the reverse strand, counting down.
AATTTAAGTTGAAATTTACTCAAGTAATTTTGAACAGTTTTAGCACAAACTGTAACAATACACACCCATTTTAAATACAATGCAGATGAAATCACTTCAGTGGTAATAACTACTTCTTCATGGCAACCCACTACTGCACAGTTTTCAACTTTCATTTTTGCCAATACCAAAATTTGGTTTAAAAAAAACAAAAATGTTCTGTCTTCAAGCAGTGCAGTTAAATCATTATCAGTTTTTATTCTGCTAATGTTATGCCCTAGTTCAACTGCTGGTTCATCAGCAATACTGTCCCCTTTTTCAATATCAATATCTATGTCTTCATCATCAGAATCTAAGTCTATTCTTATATTGTGGTCCTGTCTGAAATATGGAATATCATTAAGATATAAAATTGGTGACCGAAAGCATATCCAGTTTGAAAACCAATAAAGAATTGTGTGGTTTGACATGCATAGTCATATATGCTATAGAATGAACAATGTTTGTATGTTTTATCCTTCCACTTTTAGTTATTTTATCCAGCCATTGTAGCGTTTAACCAAATGTCTTTTTATTATTTTATACATTTTTTTTGGTGTAGTACGAAATGTATCTTGGGAACCAAGATATTGTTGGAACTTGACAATGTTATCTTGTTGAAAACTGTGATAGCTTAATCGTTAGATTCTCATCCTTCCCTTTCCAAAATGGTGGTGTGGGAGGCAAAAACTCTTTTTTTCTGAAATTTGTCCATATTTTACATGCGCAAACTAATTAAAAGAGCTCATTGCAAGTTGTTGGTTTTTAGTGTGTTGAAGACCTTGAGGTGACCTCTGGATGACATATTTTGGGTTGTTGTTAAAATGAAATAATGAGAGTGGGGAGAGAATCTAACATATTCATCTTACCTTAAAGTGGCGTCCAAACTAGATTGATAATCACTTGCTGAGTCATCATCTTCATTCCAGTCACCAATAAAGTTCTTTTCAGAATTGTTCATAGTCAGACTGAAAACGTAAGGCAATATGACATGATGATTGATTCCTTACTTTCTAACCCTTCCATTCAAATACATGTATGAATGTCATGTTTGTAAATCAATATTTGTTACATTTGTACTAACAGTACACACTTAAAACCTTTTACTCTTTGTGGCATACATTGTATATGTAACTTTTCAAGGAAAACATTGCCTCCAGAGATATCAGCCAAAGCTCACACTCTTCTACAACATGGTACAACAGACATGTACATGTACATGTATATTCATTGTAGAAACGTTACCACTGACATTTTCTTATATGACTATTGAGGGAACTTACATTTTGTTATTTCTGTGTCATTTTGGTCTCTTGTGGAGAGTTGTCTCATTGGCAATCATACCGCATCTTCTTTTTTATATTTACATGTACATTTACACAATGAGAGACTCTGATGTCAGGTGGAACCGCTGATTTGCATTATAGATCATAACAAGAATGTGTCCCATCCGTACTATCATTTTCTATGTTTAGTGGACCGCGAAAATGGGATAAAATCTCTAATTTGGCATTAAAATTAGAAAGATCATATAGGGAACATGTTTCCTAAGTTTCAAGTTAATTGGACTTCAACTTCATCAAAAACTACCTCTAAAATTTGGATCAAACTAGGATTTCAATGCCTATGAGTGATACCTCTTAAGGAACTGTTGACATTATTCCTCCTAATGATCAAATAAAAAATGTGTGTCTTTCGCCTCATTTTTATGCAAAATCTAATCGCAAAGTTCGTGCGACAAAAAGTTAGAAGAAAACATTACAATAATTGCCGGACCAATGTATGGTATCAATAATTGTTTGCAATTGCACATGTTCAGTTGTAGTATTTACAGTTCTATAGGTACATTGTATACAAACTTACTTAAATGGATTTATAAAACTACAAGATTTCTGTAAAGCTGATTTTTCTAGGCCCATTTCTTCAATGCCTGACATGCATGGATCATCTCTCCTGAAATCATAATATACTGACATATATAACACACTTTTGCCACTAGGGAACAATAAAATGTCTCATCTGCTGAATTTAAGAATCATTGAATCAGACCCATCTTGAAGGACCAAAAAATTTGTCTGGACAAGGTTCATCAAGATGCATAAGAAATTAAAGAAGAATGTGTCTGGGGGACACAGATGCCCCCTCCAGTCTTACTGTACATACATGGGTTCTGGCTTCAAATAAAACACAGTATTGAAAAGCATTGCATAATATTATACTGAAACAGAAAGTTTCAAAATATCTGATTTAGACATTTAAAGTTAGAGATTGGAAACAGACTTAGGAACATACAGTAGGAAAAATGTTAACACATGTAACACTTGGGTCCTAACTAATACATGTAGTTTGTTTGCTGTTCCCCTACCTAGGGACAAAATATATCGGTAGGTACAATGTAGGTAGGAACATATTTTTATTTTTTTAGTAAACAAATTAAACCATCAAAACAGACAGAAGCATAATGATAAAGTTTCTAATTTTACAATAAAAATATTTATTGTTGAAAAACACCAATAAAATTATTTGGATTTATATATAAGGCCATTTTTTTATGGGTAGGTAGGCAAACAGCAAACAAACATATTTTTATTTTAAGCCTTAGTGCGCCATTTTGACACCTACAAATGTACATGTAGCAGTGGGATCATAAAATTCAGACTACGACAAAGGGGACATACTTAATTGTGATCACTTCAAAAGTACACCTACATTATTTTTTTATCTGTAGAAACATGCAGCTCCACAGGGGGTTGCACATTGGGCAGGTGTAGAAACATATGCAGCTCCACGGGGGGTTGCACATACAGTTAAAATTTTTGCAGGAGTTCTGATAGGCAATGATTCCGAGCATGCTGCAGTTACTGCATACATTTTGTACCTGTAAACGAAATTTGAAATTAAGATTGGTTTAATTAGATTCAGACAAAAAAATAAAATTTGGTCTGCATAAATCACCTTCAACATAAAAAAATGTGTCCTATTTTCGACAAAAGTCATTTTCACCAATAAACATTGACAGGAGACAACCTTGTATACAAAAATTAATGGTTTTTCAAAGATTGTGATTCTTGTAAATTTTAAAATATAGAGAAAAAATGTATACTTTATAGTTTTTAGTATGAAAAAAAAATCTTACAGCTTTATGTTAATTTTCCACGTGTATAAATTGAAACATTTTATTGTTGCCTTTGGATTCTACAATATGCTTTTTCGATTTAACAGTTTAACTGTTTGTTTAAAAGTTAGATTTAACTTTGAATAGCTCAGAAAAAAATACAGCCGACACTATTTTATATTATAGAATCATGTTCATTTCATCTACCCAGGTAGCACAAAACATTTTTAAAACATTTTTATTAGGTTGTATAAATGTCTTCTCAAAACGTTGTCGAAAAAATATTTTTGTGATGTTATGTAGATATTTTTTTCGGTATTTTAAAACATTTATTTAAAACATTTTTGAAAATGTTTTAAAATGATGTAAAAATATTCATGAAAATGTTTTCAATAACTTTTTAAGATATTTTGTTTGAATGTTTTATAAATGTTCAGAAGATATGTAGGCTCTACCTCTGAAAACATTTTAAAAGCATATGGGTAAAACATTCTTCACAATGTTGTTCCTATGTTTTTAAACATTTTCTAAAATGTTTCATGAAATGTTTTAATAACATGCCTTTTGATATTTTAACAACATTTCTTTATAATATTTGATGAAAACATTTTAAAATGTTACGCATTTAATATTGAGAAAATGTATTTACAAATCATTTTGTTGCTAATATTTTAACAACATTTAAAAATAATATTATGAAAACATTTACGCAAAACATTTAATAGAAAATGTTTAAACAATATCATGCAAACATTCATTTAGGTTATTGAATAAAAACTTTATTTTATCAAATGACAGAAACTTAAAGGTGATATGAAGCGGTACTTCCCATATATAGCTTTATATAGTGCACGTATTGCTATTTTCCGGATTTTCTGTTCCAGTGCCGACAACAAACGTTTACAAATTTAAAATTTAACTGTTCCCGATGACCAACGAACATGATCCGATGCAATTTTGGAACCAGTAACCGGAAGTTTTATTTACCGCCATGCTGTAAACAAAGACAAAGGAAACGTACAAACTAAAGAATAACCTTATCATGCGTTAAAACTGGTAAGATATGACACTAGTTCACATTTTTAAAACATTGTAGTGCTTCTGGAAATATCTTAGTTATTTGATTAATATATTCAAAGAATTAATACGAGTGTATTTAAGCAAACACAATGCAAAAAGGGGGGTGATGATTTAGTCGGTGCATATATGTTATGATGTTTATGTCCAATAAATATTAAGATTTATACAAAAGGGGTTAAACTTAAGGGTTATTTATATGATTTTAAACTTCATAAATGAAATCACTTGTAACCAGTGAGCTTGTCTCCTCCAGGACTTCACTCTTCAGTGTTACAAGTCAACCCTTTAACAGACTGAGCTATTTAAGCAGTACTTTCCTAGCTCAACCGCTGGCTACGTATCTACTAGTCAAGGGAATCCCATCACGTACTGGTTATCAAAGCTTTTGCTATGCGATAACTCAAGTGCCGTTGCCTCTATAACAGCCTGCATGGTTAGCAACTAGTCCAATGCCCCAGACTAGTAAAATTTTATTCGGACTAGTAAATTTTTGCAAAATTTTGTTTAGACATATAAGGAAAATGTCTGAATATTTGTCTTCGGACTAGTTGTAGGAAAAGATTTTGGTGCACACTGCTATAATATATTGTTCAGTGACGGATCCAGAGGGAGGGTTCCGGGGGTTGGAACCCCCCTTTTTTTTGGACGATCAATGCATTTGAATGGGGACATATAGTTGGAACCCCCCTTTATCCTGGGTTGGGAACCCCCCTTTTTAAAATGACTGGATCCGCCCCTATTGTTTATGTTACTTGTAATTTGTATTTAGCCCTACACCGCTTCAGCCCAGGCCAGTTAAATGTAGATAATTATTTATGTGCCCATCCCAAATCAGGAGCCTTTGATTCAGCACTTGTCGTCGGTTCATTTCTGACATATTTGTTTTTCGTCAAACGTAATAAATTATGCCATTAGTTTTCTTGTTTGAATTGTCTTTCATTTTTGAATGTTGTGGCCTTTGTAGCTGACTAATACAATGTGAGTTATTCTTACCTGTATTTTATTTATTTTGTTTATTTTAACTTTTGTAGGATCAATTAGCAGTGCCAAAATTAAGGATATTCAAGATATGCAGAAGTATATAAGCTTAGAAATGATTCAAACCATCCTGGAGGAGAAAATTTTGTGAAGGTATTTATTCTTTAAAATTCTCAATCTATATTACATGTATTTGCGTTAAAATATGCAATAACCATTAAGAGACTTGTTTTTTTTGTAAGACCAAGAAAAGGTTACAGGCCCTACTCTCAATTGGGAGTATTGTACTGTATACATGTAGTCTTATTTTATAAACTGGTGAACTCTACCGTTGTAGACTCCTGTAATAATCATACACCCCAAGCTCCACAGATGTATAAAATAGCTACAAATTTTGCTTCTGAATCCAGTAACACTGATTAGATGACGCTTTCGATATATTTTGTGAAACCACTGGATTAAATTGAAGAAAAAAGTTTCTTATGTAATTTGATGAAATTAGCTGAATCTCTACTAGTTAATCACTGAACAGAAGGACTAACTTGTTTACATTTTTTTACAGAAGCCAGTAGATGTCAAAAGAAATAAAAGAATGGAACAAAAGGAAAATTGAAAAAGAACAGTGATATGACAATATTGAATAAATGTTTTGCATTTCTAATTGTTGCTATCTTGTAAAGTGTTGACTACGGCAACAAAGAAAACAGTCAAAAAGCTGTTCAGAAAAAAAAAATGTCAGATGCTACACATGATCAAACAAGAGATCAAGAAATACTTCTCAAAAATGTTTTGTTCAATGCGAAAACCAAATAAAATGCACAAAGATATTTAAAATCTGAAAAAAAAGAATACCTTTCTGTAAGTGAATCCATGAGAAATTGGAACGTGTTCAAGGTAATACTTCAAAATAAAAAAATGGACCATTAAATAAAAATCAGATTTGTGAATAAAAATGATATCTTAAACAGGAAATACTGGGGTTATGTCAACGAGGCATCAATCCGACAAAAATAACCAAAATATATGTAGATTCCACAGTCATGAACTGACAATTGTAAAAGGAGATGTGGGATAAAGATCAGTATGACAGCAGTTGTTTTTCAAATGCAGATCCAGAATTTTGAAAAGAGGGACCACAGGCTCCAAACTAGACACAGTTGGAGTGAAATAGGTGGAATTAGATTAACCATAAATGTAGCTCCATAAGGCGGCCCAGGACGGTGCAAGCAATTTTTACATTTGCCTTGCAGCTATACTCTCTGTTTGCAGATAGTTTGAAATTTCAATCAATTACACACAGCAATGCAGGTCCAGATGTTTTCATATAACATTTAAAAATATATTTATTATGTTATTTAAGTATAAAAAATGATATTTAAGAAAAACAGTCTTAAAACATTCAATTAAAATATTTTCCTAAAATATGTTATTCACATTATTACAGCAATACATTTAACCTCAATATCCAGAAAACATTTTGTGATGTTAAAATGTTTTACTCAAATTATTTAAAATGTTGTAAAAAATTTCTCATTTTACATACATATAACATTATTGAAATATTTTTTCACATTTATTTTAAATGTTTCAGTAAATCATGCCTAAAATATTTTTAAAACATTTATATAACATTCATAAAACATTTTGAAAGGATGATTAGCCAATCGATTAGGAAAATGTATTTTAAATGTTGTTCTGATGTTTTCAATCAATATTGAAAAATATCTTTATTATGTTATTTAGATATTAAAATGATGTTTAAGAAAATATTTTTAAAACATACAATCAAAATATTTCCTTAAAATATGTAATTCTCATTAGTACAGCCATACATTTAACCTCAATAAAATATTTTTATGATATTTTTGTGATATAGTGCAATATATTTTAAATATATTTAAAAAAAAACATTTTTGTGTTAACTGGATAGCTCTTTTGACAGTTTTGTAATAAATACAACCAAGAACCCCATGAAAGTCATGTGGCCTGAAGACCAAATGTAGGAGAAGAAGAAATATCAAAAGTATTGCATATAATCTTTAATCAAGTTAATGATTGTTTCTAAACAAATATTCAAGTAAAACCATTAATTTTTTACCTTAAAAAAACATGGCTACATTTTTAAATGACATTTCTAATTATGACAATCACACTGAAAACAGTTTTAAAACATTATTGATTCCAAAAAGCATGCAGTTTTGTTGTTGTTCTTACTAAAAACATGTTTTCAGCATAAATAGAAGTTGCGTGTGCATTGTCCCCTTATTGGGCCCCCAAAAATGTGCCCGTTTACACAATGCAGTTAAGCGACGCTTACACAACGGTTTATGTGGTTATACATATTTATTTTCTATGTAATGAGAACCTTGTCTAAAGTTAAGGTGGGGGGAAATATATTTATCATGAATTTAACAAAAAATAGAATGAAAATCAGAAAGAAAATTAAGTTATACTGCCTTCTCCTCTTTCCGGTGTATACCTGATTCCGGTGTAATATTAACATCCGGGTTTTCGTTGAACTGAAAGCGCGTGCATGGGTCGGAGGTCAGAGGTTACAGACAACTGGTTCACCGCTGTATGTCAACAGATGTAATTACGCCAAACAGTCTTCACTACAGGTAAAAATATATTTATCAGCTCAAGATATTGTTTTTCCACCATTCCAAAATCATTGATATGCCATGAAATTTCAAGCCATCTAGAAATATTGAATTTTCATCCAAAATCAGTCTATTGTTATTGATTTATCGTCTGCCATTTGTAAGGCGTCCCAAACAACAGTCACGTGATAATAAAACGTCCTTATGACTCTGGAAAATCTATGGAAAGCCTGATTAACAAAAATGAACACTTTTTCAGGTTTTTAAAAAGAAGTGACTTATCATTTTTTTTTTTTATGTTTTTGAAAACAATTCTGTTGATTGAATTTAATTAGAATTTATAAAAATTAATATGTGATTAAAGGACAAAATGCTTGCGCAATGATTGTTTTAATTGTGATTTATAAATAAAATAATTGCAGCTATATATCAGAAAAAAAAATTGGACAAAAATTTTTTTCAAAGCAGATTTTACTTTTTACTTATTATTTTTAAATATTTATGAGTGTTCATTTTTATTACAGATATCTTCAAAATGAAGAAAAAGCAGTATGACCCAAATGCTTTGAAAAATGCCTATGATGCTGTCCAAAATGGAATGTCTGTTTACAAGGCTGCTAAAAACTATGGTATTCCAGAAAGCACACTTAGAGATAGGACACTTGGTTTGGTTTCTGTGGATGGAAGATGCTCAAATTACCTGTTTGATGAGGGTACAGAGAAAAAAATGGTGGACCACATTGCACATATGGCCAGCATTGGTTATGGTTATTCTAGAATTGATGTAATATATCTTGCAACTGATTTAGCTGTGTTTATGGGCAAAAGAAAACTTCAGGAGGATATATTAAGTAACAAATGGTACTACTCCTTTATGAAAAGATAGCCAAATTTAACTATCAGTAAACCACAGAAATTGTCCATGCAGAGAGCTAGATGTGCATCAAAGGAGACACTCTCCAACTATTACAAACAGCTGGGCACTATTATGACCCAAAACAATCTCCATGATCAGCCACAAAAAATCTTCAATATTGATGAGAGTGCTCTGCAAACTGAACATAACCCAAATAGAATAGTTCACGACATTGTTGTTAAGCCCCAGTCTGTCACATCTCCAAGGTCTTCAAATGTAACTATAATTGGTGCTGGCAATGCTATTGGTAATGCTGTTCCACCCTATTACGTATTTCCAGGTGTAAAATTTGACAGGGCTCTTCTACTTGATGGGACTCCACCTGGTTCTGATGGTCAATGCTCTAAGACTGGATGGTCAAACAGTGACATATTCAAAACTTACCTTGAAAAGCACTTCCTCAAGTATGTATCTCATGATATCTCTGGCACTCCTCTACTGATATTGTTTGATGGCCACCGCTCCCATGTGAGTTTAACGTTACAAGATTGGGCTGAATCTAAGAACATCATCCTTTTCATACTTCCACCACACTGTAGCCACATTTTACAGCCACTAGATATAGGGTGCTTTGGACCATTTAAGGCTTGTTACAACAGGGAGGCACAGTTGTTTATGCGTAGAAACCCTGGATGTAAAATCACAAGATTTGATATTGGACAGATGTCATGTTCACCATACCAGAAAGGTCTCTCAGCACAGAATCTGACATCATCTTTCAAGAAAAGTGGAATATATCCGTTTAACCCAAAAGCCGTTGACACTACTGAACTTGCTCCAGCTACCATTTACCACAAAGCAACATCTGATGAAGCAACTGAATCTACAATGAACCATAGCCATATTTCCCAAGATGATGAAAACACTTTAAATCAGCCTGATCAATTAAGAAATGTTCCCTCTCAGGAATTAAGCAAATCTGCCACTCTGACAATACAACAATTTAAAGTTTCAATATCAGCTCCAAAAGAAGATGATATTGTATCAGATCATGATGAATCAAACAGTCAACCCTTACCAGTTCCCTTTGAAAACATGCACCCTGACATTCAAATATATACTGCAGAACCTATAATTGAACTGAACACATCAAACAACTCTTCAAACATAAACACAGTAAACAGTTCTCCATCCGGATTCCTGCTAAAAAGGTCTGTTGTCTCTGTTGAAAAGACAGAAAAGAAAAGGAACCACTTTACCATAACAGGAAATTTAGGAAAAAAGAAAAACATGGATCATCTGAATCAGTCAAAAAAGAAAGTAGTATTTAAACCACCCTTTAAGAAATCAGAGCCAATTACTAAAAAGAGGGCACCCTTCAAAAGAAAAAGTTCAACTGAGAGGGTTAAAACTGAAAAACAGATGAAATTATCAGAGGATGATTTTAATGCAGGTCTTGGTACATCTGGTTTGAACAAAGATAAAGGAGGACCCATATGTCTTGATAATTCACTAAGTGACAGTGATCTGACCGATGATGATGACGGTGAAACTTGCTGCGTTTGTAACAAGAAATCTCCCTCAGAGATTCGACAATTAGCAGAAATTGTTTTTGTTAAATGGGCACAATGTGACAATGATAACTGTCGTCACTGGACACATCTCCAATTCTGCAGTGATGTTAGGGTTTTGAGGAGAGGGGATACATTCTTTTGTCCCCACTGTAAAGCACAGTGAACCGCAACACAGAACACTATTCCAAGAACTGCTATTCTGATTCAAACACACAAACAATAGTTTTAGAACTTTTTAATATTCATGTAATTTTTTTATGTATTCAGTTAAATTAATTTTTCAAATAGTGAAAATTTGTGAAATCATTTTTCCCCTATTGACATCAAAATAAAAGTTATTTTAAATATTTTCACAATAAGAAGTAAAAAAAAAAATAAAAACAAAATAAAACTATTTTATTGCATCTTTAAAAAAAAATTCTTGCATATTTGACTTTTTCAACACTTTTCATCTTGTCAAATATAAATTGTCCTAAATAAAATAATGTTTTATTGATCTGTACTTATTTACTAGAATATTAGCGTTATTTGATGCACAAAATAGGGTGCATTAGTGTTCCTAGTTGTCCTCCATATTATAGTTTACCTTTGTACCGCAAAGAGGTTAATAAGAAAAACAATGGCGGATGGTGATCGCCGATTTTCAATCATTTATTAAACTGATAAATCTAGACAAATGGGTAACATATTATGCATCATTGCAGAGCTAAATATCTGAATTTTATTTATTTGAATCATTTTTGTTCCGTCTAGTTCGACCGGCAGTTGGATATGAAGATTAACATTTTGACCACCGGAATGGGGTTAACCCAGTATACCTGTCAAGAAGAATCTTTGCCACTTCCGAGTTCATTTCCAGACGTAGAGCGGTCTTTATCTCCATCCAACGATCATATTCATTGCCAATGTAAATTTTACTTTTGTTAATCTTTGCATTTACCACTTTTTTGTTCCTTTTTCTGCCAGAATCACTCAATTTACGCTGAGGGCCCGGTTTCATTTTCTTTGCTTCCGGCATTTTCCTCAGCAACCCTAATTACCGAGCATGCGCATAACGTTTACCGATTGAGTGCAAATCTGGGGTCATTGCATATGATTAGCATCGTTGTCCAGGAAGCAAGTATTATCGAAAACAGAATAAAATGACGTTTTTTTCCCAAACAACATCGTATCTTTCAAAAAATTAAATTATTTTCGATTTTTAATTGATAAAGGTTTACTTATATCCGATTATTTTAGTAAACTAAAAAAAATGATTTTGGCATTTCAGATTACTTAAAGATGATAAACAGCGTCAGTACGTAGAATCTATACTTCAACACCATCATGTATTATTTGTGAAGTTGATACGGAATATTTATCAACAAGGTCTTGGTACCTTCCGATGAACTTTTTAAGAAAAGGACGAGACGCTCTTTGACATACCCCTGGTTCATCAACTTTCTGCTCAGACACTGGTGACGTTTTACAAAGTCTGAGTAGGAGCTGCAAGCTCTTGCATACCGAATAAGTTGGGAAATGTATATCCCGTTAGCAGGTGAAGTTAGTTAATTGCTACTAAGGACGAGAAAATTGATAATTTTAAAATTAAAATCGTCTCGTTTGTCATAGATTCTGGTACTGAGATGACTGTGTATGTCAAATTCGAGGTATAAGTCTTAAAATGAGGCGGAGGAAGCCGTGTCTGTTGTTTCTTTAACTTCTAGTTCTGGTGGGATATATTGATGGAACCCAATCAGAAGATGAAAGTTTTAATACAATTCATTGCACAAAACTTTTGCAATCTTAGTCATACTCTATACCGAAAGGCTGATGAGGCAAATACATAAAAGTTCTACGTGAGCATCAGAGTCACAATAGAACAGACAGATAATTAAATCTTTGTGAACTACTTTTGCCATCTAATTTTTTAAAGCAACCAATTGGCTAAGACATTTTCGATCTAAGTTTTAATACAACTCTTTGTCTAAAACTTTTGTAATCTACGTTTTTACACAGTTCATTACCTAAGACTTTTACAATCTTAGTTTTAATACAATTTATTGCCTAGGACATTTGCAATCTAAATTTTTAAACTTTAAACAATTACAATAACTAATAGGCTGAAAATAAATATAAATTATTTATCAATATAACAGTTCCTTTCCTCGTTCACCTGCATTTAACCCTATACAAACTGTGTATTACTAATTCACAGTAATATATTTTTCACAGTAATACATTCAACATTTTCAAACGTTATTTTATTAATCCAACTTGATTATTTAACAAAAAGTTTATTAGTATATCATAGAGTCTTCAAGATTTGATTCCATCCTTACGAGGTCAGTTTCGTGTGCTGTTTGGTTTGCTTTGTCTTTCATTGATCTCTTTCTATGATATCTCCATTTTAAACATTCACATATAAGAAAACTAGAAGCGATGAAAACACCAATGGCTACCACGTAAAAGGAACTATGTATATCGATTAGAGTTATTGGTGTAGCTTCTTTGCGTGCAATATTGTCGCAAATCCCCTGTTTCGGCCAGTGTTTTAATTTCCACTTCTGCAATAATCCATTCCCAAAAATGTCAGTCATTCTAAAATGAAAATAGTGAAGTTCATTATTTTAGACAATCATACATTTTGACTAACTGTAGTATTTATCAAAAGTTCCGACCTAGTGTAACATGAGGTTACGGTCCCTTTGTTTAATGTTGATGTAATTTATTTTAAAGAGTTAAAGTAATGTAAATTTCAATAAGTGTTAATATTCCCCTACATAACAATGGGAAGATATATTTCTAAATATATACATGGAGGGTTTAATGGGAAAAAGTTTCATTAAAACAATTTTTCATGGTACTACTTTATGTATTTTCATGCGTCAGAAGTGCTTTATGAATTAATCGTCACCAGCAACACTCAAATCGTAATATTGTAAATCCATCTAAGGTCAACTTTTCCTGGGAGATTTTGAACCTTAGTTTCCTTATAATTTCGTAATTTATCAGATGGGATATAGAAATTTTGTTATACATCGTGCAACTATCGTCTAACCGACTACTATATATTTAGTATCCTGATAACTGACAAGCGTTTAACTGGCGAGATGGTTGCATTTCATAACAATCGCTTTAGAGTTATCAGAAATAAGATTTCGAACTTTAAGTTTAAAAATTACATACTCATCAGAAAAAATCTTAGTGAATGGAGATTTATTCGGAAGTGCTATTGCGTATTGCAGTGAAACTATATCCGATAGAGCCATCGCCAGATGACAATTATTAACCATAGTTAATTCCATTTGAGTTTTGTCACCAACATATGCGTAATCTCCCTCCATTACAAGCCGTACTTGAACATTAGGATCCGCACTTAGGATTCTTGGTTTCGTTTTATTGTAGGCAACCACTCCCTTCCAAAACTTAACATAATCTGGTCGAGTGGATGCCTGTTAATATAAGAATATGTAAAACAAAATTAACTAAATTGTCGAAGCATGGAAATAAGTGCTGACTTAAGCAAATTAAAACACTCGGTAGGCCAAATCAAAAACAAAGTTGAGGAGCATTGCAAATCGAAAATTCTGAAAAGTTGTATTCCAAATACGGATCAGACAATATATACCTGGAGCTAGAAAAACGTTAGTTTTCATCTTTATTCATCACTTTATACACAATAAATTATATATATCACGTCAGGCTATCTGAACCATATATTGATGCTTTTGTCTGCACATCTTTTTTTCTCTTGAAAATCCAAATTTGGTTGTTGATGTGATGCTGATATACTGTGAACTATTTTCAATAATTCATGCTTTACATTTGATGTATGCTTATTTGATCTTGAAAGGGTATGTAACTTGCATGTGATATCTGTAGTTTTGGGAATTCGAGATTGTTTTTTTTTACAGAATGTTTAGAAATTGCATGATCTTCGTTGTTATCTGCTTTTATTTGATTCTACAATGAATTCTATATATAGCTTAAGTAAAACGTGCCAAACGTTCTGAATTCAATTTTTTATAAAGACATCATAAACAAGAGGCTCTATAGAGCTTGTGTCGCTCACCTAGGTCCATGTTCATCTTCAATAATGGAAACTCTCTTACATTGTAGACTTAAAATAATGCATGACTTGTTTCCTTTTTTTGTTATCTTGTATTGCTGATCATTTTTTGTTTTTGTTTGCAGTTTCTTACCATTTTCTATATTTTGCACAAAGCACAAAAAGGGCAAAAGTCATCATTTTAGGCCAATAACGTCTTTAAATAAGAAAAATGTTAACAAAACTATCGAATTTCAAGGTAAATTCAAAACAGGGGGGAAGTTAATAAAACCTGACAAAATCAAACGGTTGACTATATCAACCAATGGAACGAATGGAAATCAATTGTCATACCCCTGACTATGTGCAGACAACTGACAATTTCATTTTTGCTGACCTATTAGCAGATCTTGTTTTGTTTATCATTTTTGGTTTTTAACGTTTATTGTTAGTCATTTATGCTTTTTGAAGATAATAGACAAAAACAAATTAAAACAAAATATTTATAAAAATAATCATTAAAAGGCAACAACTCCAATAAGGAGTTAGCTAACAATTCAGGTCATGTTACCTCGTTTGTAGATCTTGTTTTGTTATTCAAATTTCAATCTATATATAAAACTTTTCAAGATAAAAGGCATAATAGCAAAATAATGAGTAGAATTTTACATTTAAGGGCAATAAATAGATATAAGAAGATGTGGTATGAGTGCCAATGAGACAACTCTCCATCCAAGTCAAAATTTATAAATGTAAACCATTATAGGTCAAAGTACGGTCTTCAACACGGAGCCTAGGCTCACACCGAACAGTAAGCTATAAAGGGCCCCAAAATTACTAGTGTAAAACCATTCAAACGGGAAAACCAACGGTCTAATCTATATAAAACGAGAAACAAGAAACACTTATGAACCACATCAACAAACGACAACTACTGAACATCAGATTCCTGACTTAGGACAGGTGCAAACAAATGCAGCGGGTTTAAACGTTTTAATGGTACCAAACCTTCACCCTTTTTCTGAAACAATAGTGTAACATCACAACATAGAAAGACACACTATAAAATATCAACTGAAATAGCTTAACTCAATCAAAGGACATAGTAACACCATTGAACATACACTGAACAAATAAATTTGACCTATGATACAATGTAAATTCAAAATAAATAAACTAAGGAAGAATAATAAAAGTAACATGTTATATCGGTATGAAATGTTAAACAATTTAAGAAAACAATATGCTCGAACAAAAATATCAGCCATTTGCAATAACTTTAAACACAGGTAAATAAAATAATTTTGTTGTTAGGTATACGTATACAGTTACAATAGAGAAAGGAAATATTTTAACAAAATAAATAATTTTGATGTTCATAGTACGAAGTGGAAATTTACATTAGTACCAAACACTTATCAAAGCTGGTATATAGACCAGATATAACCCTGAATAACATTAAATAACAAAAAAAGCATTACAATTAGTATCAACAGGTCAAATAAACAAAAAAAGTACGATTTGAGAGTACTCGCAGTTACTGACAGCTAGTTAAAAGCCAAAACAATTAATAATAAAAAAATCATGCATCAGAGACTAAAATCAACTAAAACACATCCCAGGGATTTAGTATTTTAACGTCATGGACAGTCAAAGAAGACATGACTAGTGCAATGCCAAAAATAAATGTATCGACAGACAGCTGACAGCAGACACCTATAAGAAACCGACTGACGATTTTGCGCCATGTTGACTTTTTAATAGTTCTTGTTTTGCTTATCTTTTTAGCTATTAAAATATTCTATATTTGTAGGACTCGGAGATGCGATGGAAACTCTGAAGTGTGTTGGTCTATATGACGCTTGGAATCTAGTTTAAAATCTATCGATGTGCAATTATTATGAGTGTTGGATTTATTTTACTTGGAAGTATATAAAAACCAAACGCTCCATATTTTATGCAGCTGCATTTTAAACATTTACGATTATCTACCTTATTACTAATAGATGTGTTGCTTCACTTGTTTCGTCCCAACTAATCCAGTAGTATTTGCATTTCAAACTATTACCATGATTTTTCGTTTTAATGGAAAAGAAATATAAAGTGGTCAATTTTTGAACGATCGTATGAACTTTTGCTTATTTTTGTACAAGCCTATTTACAACGCTGCATTTATGACTGAAAATGCAAAGAATATTTATTTTTACTGTTTTAAAATCAAATTGGTAACACTCTAGATGATTTACTAAAAAAAACCACAAAAACTGCTTCTAAAAAACAAATTGTCTTCTACATCGCCTCTGAGGCATGTGAATAAGAAAAAAATATATATTTCATGTAATTCATCCCACTTCGGCGTTGCCACCAACAACAAGATAGCGTCACAATGCCACCATCGCACTTCAGCCTGACCAAAAACGCACCTCAGCCTCAAACCAGCGTGACCATTGCTGTTCGAATTATTATCGAGTCCTACATATTTATAATAATTTTCAAGATAATAGGCAAACAAATTGTTAAGATTGTCAATTTAGAACAAAAACTTTTTAGACCTTGACTTACTGATCATTTTCAAGTTCTAGAGTTTTCAAGATTGTAAAAATTGTAAAATTCGTCATATAAGGGCTATAACTCATTACAGTTGTCGTCTGACAGCTTTAATGTAAATAGACAGAAGGTAGATCTCAATATTCGAAACATTAAATTGAGAATGGAAACGGGGAATGTGTCAAAGAGACAACCACCCGACCAAAGAGCAGAAACAGCGGAAAGCCATCATAGGTCTTCAACACAGCGAGACAATTTCGCACCCATAGGCGGGCTTCAGCTGGTCCCTAAACAACAGTGTGTACTAGTTCAGTGA
The DNA here is from genome assembly GCA_017311375.1 of Mytilus coruscus. Taxonomy (NCBI): domain Eukaryota; kingdom Metazoa; phylum Mollusca; class Bivalvia; order Mytilida; family Mytilidae; genus Mytilus; species Mytilus coruscus. The sequence continues at coordinate 47,779,720 of CM029599.1, read as the reverse complement.
AAATGAACGTCACACTAAACTCCAAAACATATAAATGAACCAAAATTAAAAAAAACAACAAAAAAAACACAAGACTAACAAAGGCCAGAGGCTCCTGACTTGGGACAGGCGCAAAAATGCGGCGGGCTTAAACGTGTTTTGTGAAATCTCAACCCACCGCTATACCTCTTCCCATGTAGATAAATGAATAAACAAACACATAGCAATACGCACAGTAAAACTCAGTTTAAAAGAAGTTCGAGACCGATGTCATAATAGGTAACAGAAGAAACTAAGCAAAATGACAATGATACATTAATTAACAGAGGAATACTAGCAGTTCCTGACATACCAGCTCCAGACCTAAATTAAACAGAAAGATTATGTCTTCATCATATGACAATCAAGCACAGTCCCTCCCGTTAGGGGTTTAGTATTATACCATTATAAAATATATAAGAAGAAAATAACCCGTATCATGCTAACAACTGGTTTAAGAATAAATGTGTTTATTTCCGATGCAAAGACCCTATGAGGAAATCAATATTAATTCAAAGAAATGACATCTTTAATTACCTGACAACAGTATCGTAACTATATCCCTTCTGAATAAATCTGTTTAAAGGTTTGGTTAGCTTTTGAGGTAAATGACGGCATTTATGTGCTTTATGTAGAATATTACCATAAAAGCTTAGATGTGAAATACCTGAACGTATAAGATGTCTGCACGTTGATTTATATTTACGAATGATATCCTACTAAAATCCTGTCTCCTTTTCACGAATGTGACCTACCGAATTAGACTTATTATCGGTTGTGTTGTAATATGAGCAACACGACGGGTGCCACATGTTGAGCAGGATATGCTTACCCTTCCTGAGCAGCTGAGATCACCCCAGTTTTGGTGGGGTTCGTATCGATCAGTCTATAGTTTTCTATGTTGTGTTTTGTGAACTATTGTTTGTCTGTTGTTTTTTCTTTTTAGCCACGGCGTTGTCAGTTTATTTTCGACTTATGAGTTTGAATGTCCCTCTGATATATTTCACTTCTCTTGTACCGATGAGCATAATGTCTGCTCTTTCAGATATATGTATAAATCGGTTTTTAAGAATTAGTATACTTAAATTGCATTTTATCCCTGTGCTTTTCTTTTGCCATGTTGGCTGTAAACAGGATCATCAGAGACATTTTTTTAAAACTAGATACCCCAATGATGATTTCGACCAAGTTCGTTTCCAATTAGCCCAGTTGTATAAGAGGATAAGACTTATGTAAAAGTTAATGAACTGCGACGGATAACGACGACTGCCGACGGACGGAAAGTGATTGGAAAAGCCCACACTGGTCCTATAGGCCAGGTGAGCTAAGAATGACATAAAAACATAAAGAAAAGTATAAATATGCTATAAAAATATAATAAATTACAAGGTACATGAAGGTATTGACTTCTCCTTCGTCACAATCTCTGTGCAAAATCTTTTTTGATATTTTGTAACTTTTACCTTGAAAATTGTTTCAAAGATAGTTCCCTCATGTGTTCCCCATTTATAACTGCCTTGTTCTACAAGTCCAGCAATATTAGAGAAAGGCAGTTTTCTTTAGTTACAGTGAGGAAGGCTACGAGGTTACCGCTGTACGTTGCCATCATTATTATGCAAAATATCCACCAACAGCTTAATAACGTACGACCTGAAGAGGAACCTGCCATATGTTCACCACCTATGTTTAGAAAATAAGGAAAACAAATCTATGTATTATAACATTAACGGTACCAATTTTACTGCACCAGATGCTCATTTTGACAATGAATGTAAATTTAGCGATGCTCCAGGCCAAAACAATAAAAAATCCCAACTTTTATTCAAAATGTGAAGAGCTAATAAACAATCCCACGAACAAACTGGTTTACTTGTTAGTTTTCTTAAAATTTACAGCCTTGAAAACTATTCTGTTTCGTGTGTTCGTCGAAAGTTCTCTTTGCACATATATATACTTGTACTGAAATCATTTATTGATTTTCTCAATACATCTCTCATTACCACGAACAATAGGCAGAACGATTTACGGAAAACAAACATTAATTATTTTCTGACTACATTGAAATAAAGAACTATTTAGCAAACAAACAGGTCGAAGAATGATCACTTTTATGGTGAACAGTAAACTCGTTTATCTGTCATTTATCTCTAGACAGTTATATGATTAAAATTATGAATACTGTTGATATTCGTATATCTCATTTTGAAAACAATTCTGAAAATAATAATAGGGTCCATGATATACCCATTTCTAGAATAAAAAATAAACTCCAAGTACTCGCAAAGCGGTTTGTGTTCGTACCGGCAGACAGAGCAGCCAATAATGTAGTGGTGGTGTAACGCATATACTACATGGAAGTTCTCCAAAACGAAATTATCAATTCGTCTACATTTAGGTCCGTACGCTCCACAGAGAGTCAAATTGTAAACAAGCATATCACTGCCACTACCCAGCTTAAAGCCTCTTCCGAACATATGAAAGTCCCGACTATTTACTGGTTACCTAAATTACACAAACAACCATTTAAATTCCGTTTCATCTCCGCATCAAGTAAGTGTTCTACTACTAATATGTCAGTGCTTCTAACAACCTCCCTTACTACTATCAAAGAACTTGTTATTAACTTTTGTAATAAAGCTTATGAAAATAATGGTATTAATTATTTTTGGAGTGTTAAAAATTCATTAGAGGTTTTAGTTAAAATACGTGCTTTCAATGGTCCTTTTAATTCTGTTGACAGTTATGATTTTTCTACTCTCTACACTACACTTCCACACAATCTTATCATGAAAAAGTTTTCATAATTAATTAAATGGTCTTTTGAAAAATTTCATTGCAAATTTATTTGCTGTAACTCGTTTAAAGCCTTTTTCTGTAACGATAAAGGAAAGTATGCTAGATACACATACTGGAAATGATATGATTGAAGCTTTAAATTTTCTCCTGGACAACATATATGTACGTTTCGGCGATAAAATGTATCGACAGGTAATAGGTATTCCTATGGGCACTAACTGCGCCCCTTTAATAGCAGATTTATTCCTGTATTACTATGAATCTCAGTTAATGACCAAACTCAGTAAAGACACGTCATTGTTACATTTGGTTGATACATTCAACAATACTTGAAGATATATTTTCGTTAAATAATCCAGAATTCTCTAAATATACTACCGAAATTTACCCAAAGGAACTTAATTAAATAAATCTAACATAAACAGTAGTAGTTGTCCTTTTCTAGATTTAGACATTTCAATTTTTAAAGGGAAACTCTATACTAAAATTTACGACTAGAGAGACGATTTTTCATTCCCTACTGTTAATTTTCCATTTTTAGACGGCGATGTTCCTTTGGCTCCATCATATGGTGTTTATATATCCCAACTCTTTCGTTATGCCCGTGTGTGTAGCGATGTCATAGATTTTAACGAACGTAATCAATGCATCTCTGGTAAATTATCAAGTCAGGGATTTCGTTACCATAAATTGCTTAAACCGTTACTAAATTCTTTCACTGATACAAAGATTTGATTAGTAAATTTGGCTGTACCTGTAAAAACTTATTAAAACGGTATTTCACATCCTAAATTTTACGGTAATATTGTACTAAAAGCCCTGAAATCACTATGTGATCCGTGTAAACTCATCGAACCTATAAACACACTTATTAGTAAAGATTATCTTACCAATGTTGTATTTAGATCTTTGAATATAGTTTACATTGGCACTAATATCGATTTTTCTCATCAGCAAATTAAAACATAACTAGATTTGTATTCTTTTCCAACGGTCGTTTTGGATGTATAAATACACATACACGTTCATTTTCTATATAGTGATTACTCTATCTATATATTACATTATACATATTTATTAACAGGTTAACTCCTAACTATCCTACTGCCTGTCGGTACTTTTATCTTGGCATTGCACAAGTCATGTCTTCTTTGACTGTCCATGACGTTAAAACACTAAGTCCCTGGGATGTGTTTTAGTTGATTTTTGTCTCTGATTTTTTTTTATTATTTATTGTTTTTGGCTTTTAACTAGCTCTCAGTAACTGCGAGTACACTCAAATCGTACTTTCGTGTTAATTTGACCTGTTGATACAATTTGTAATGTATTTTTGTTATTTAATGTTTACTTATTCAGTGTTATATCTAGTCTCACTATTTTTAATATATACCACCTTTAATAAGTGTTTAGCATGACGATAAATTTTCACTTTTGTTCTCGTACAAGGAACAAAAAATTATTTATTTTGTAAAAATTATTTCTTTTCTCCATTTATACCTTATAACAAAATTATTTTAATTTACCTGTATACGTTATTTCATTTGGCGGCATTTTGTCAAAGGTTATGGTTGTCTTTTTGATATTGTTTTACATCTAACCCCCTTGTTTTATTAATTTTGTATTTACATTGTGTCATAGATCAAAGTTATTCGTTCAGTGTATGTTCACTTGTTTTTGTTAATATGTCTTTTGACTGAGGTAAGCCATTCAAATGATATTTTATAGTGTGTCTTTCTATTTTGTGATGTAACAATACTGTTTCAGGTAGGGTGAAGGTTGGCGCCTATCAAAACGTTTAAACCCGCTGCATTTGTTTGCACCTGTCCTAAGTCAGGAACCTGATGTTCAGTGGTTGTCGTTTGTTGATGTGGTTCATAAGTGTTTCTCGTTTCTCGTTTTTATATAGATTATACTGTTGGTTTTCCTGTTTGAATGCTTTTATACTAGTCATTTGTGGAAAACTATAACTTGCAGCTCGGTGTGAGCCAAGGCTCCGTGTTGAAGGTCGTACTTTGACCTATAATGGTTTACTTTTACAAATTGTGACTTGGATGGAGAGTTGTCTCATTGGCACTCATACCACATCTTCTTATATCTATCATATATAGGTATATCATGTAGCAAGAATACTGTCCATATAATTTTTTTATCTCGCCAAACTTGACTATCTGTATATAAAAGTTTTAACATCTCATATATACCAGAGAATTTCTGGTTCATAGCGTGATCCTTTCATCGATATTGAAACTCATATACGACTTAAAATCTATGACGAAAGTGATGATTTCAACCCATGAATTGTCAACTTTCCATTTCTCAGCAGTAACATACCTTCAGGTCCATCGTATGGTGTTAACATATCTCGTGCATGTTCAAACTATAATGACTTCATTAATAGGGTTTTTAGTCGTTATACGAAAACTGTTCCAACATATTTATGAGGAAGATTGATTTAAATCGACTCACTAGCGACATGCTTTTCAGCCTTAGGTCTTTAGATACCAGTATAGTCGTCTGATCGCTTATTTTACCATTTGTGTCCTAATCCCGATTTATTCTTACACTGAGTGTGAGTTCGCATTGCGGGTGGTGCATGCAAAGCAAGAGTAGCTTACCCTGTGGACGCATCCGGTCTTGCTCTTTTTGGAGTTCATGCGGTTCGCTCGGTTTCTGTTTGGTACCTTGATTTGTTTCTTCCTAATCGATTTACGAGATTTTAACATCAGTAAACTACTGTCGTCTTGATTTAGACTTTCGGTGTCAGAAAAAGTAGCGTTTACAAGTATCATGGTACAACAAGTAAAAGAAAGTCGTAGTCCTATAATTCCGAAACAATTTTGAATTGGCACCATAGTATAATCAAGTACACATGATGATAAACAGTTATTTTGCTATGCTAATATGAGGCAGGCATAACCTGTGAAAGGGGACGAAGTCTATATAAATTATTTTTTTTTAATTCAAACATATTTTAAGTTTTAAATCTGTTAAAAAAGAAACGGAAATACCGTAACGTTTCCGATTTTGGTTCTGTTGTTAGGGATTTTAGTTGTGACGTTACTTTAGTTATGACGTCATATTCAATGTAAACAAAGAAACGCTATCATCAGGTAACGTTTTTTCATATCAAAGAATAATTAGAAATGAAATTGTTATTGTGTTCCTTCCTATATTTTACTGGACTGATAAATATATATTTCACTCAAAGTCTCATGACAAACGAGACCGGAAGAAGGAAGTAGATTTCTGCGCAAATGCGGGAATTAAAAAAAGTGACAAAAAAAAAGTTAATGATTTTGAGTTCATTAGTACAATGAAAATTTCGGGAAATTTTCCCGATTTTTTATTTTTTTTTTTTTTTTTTTTATTGATTTTTCTACTTCGTCCCCTCATTAGTATGGAAGGTCTGCAATATGCAAGGGGCTGTCCTCACACAGTGTCACAATACTACCCTGAGTACAATGCAATTATATTAAGACATGGTAACACTTATATAATCTGGCAAATCAAATATCAAAATTATGGTGTAATATGGTTTACTACACATGATAATAGACCATAAACACCAACAGTTTGATTTTTGATTTGGGAGATAATATGCTTCAATATCATCGAAGAAAGCATCAAAACAAACAGAATGGTTGACTTGTGTATAGAAATACGGTTATCCATACTCTTCTTAAATCGGCCGCTGTAAACATTTATGTTAAAGAGGGGTACCTTACGGCTATGCGGGATGTGAAAATACGTAACCACATCCAGTAGGAACGTTGAGTGAGAGGGCCACGCTTTCTACTCTTTTATGACGTTTTTCAGGGAACACTGTGAAGCCTGCTGTTAGGCAAGTTTTCCCTCCAATATAAGACATTCTGTCGTTTTTCTGTGGATTCAATATCCACACCGTTCACATACTTTTTCATTGCTAATTTGTTTTCGTCCACAATATGCATATACTATTTGTCTACAGACAAACAGCATTCAATCGAGTAATCGGTCTACACAGAGTATTGTGTGGGAGAGTAACGGACGGAGGAAGTCTATTATTATTTTCCTCAATGAGTGTGTCGGCACACTGCGGGGCAGTAACAAAAAAATAAAGATGAAAAGGTACCTTACCACAACAGTCAAGCTACAATGTTTTTAGAGTTTCATAAAATATATCAATGGACAGCAAAGTATGAAAATCGAAAACTTTAATCTATATAAATATAAATTGAATTCGAGAATAATAAAAATTATGAAGGAAAATATAGGTCCTACCTTCATTAAAGGTGTAGTTACCTTGTGTTAACAACGCACCATACATATACCAAAGGAGTCGGAGAAATGATGCAATCCTCTTACTTTATCTCTGTCTTCCATTCTTCTATAGTATGGAGTACTTTTTCGAAGAAAACAAAAAGTGAGGTAACTGGAAGAAAATGAGTATACACAAAATTACATATTCGCTAAAGGGGTCTATTAATGTTCTCCATTTTTTGCATTTGGATCAGGCTTTTTCAACAAAATAGCTGCAGAATCATAGTAATACGGAAGTGTGAAATCGACAGCATTTTCTCTGGTGATTTGAACAGTCACAGGGGCTGCAACTAGATCTACGTCCTGAAATAATAAATACAATACTAATTTAGTTTAATCTGATAAATTATGAACATCTGAATTCAACTACAGCTGATTTATGATATATATTATCTGGGCAAATATTATGTCCTATGTCCTCTGTGTCTTTGTATTCCTTGTGCTGGATTGTGCTCCCAACTTCATCTGTTTTGTATATTCTTTATATAAAAAACAAGCTATCACCAACCTTCATCTTCCTTTATAAGGATGACTTAAATACTTATTATTAAGATTGAATTTACGTATGCTTTGAATTTACGTATACTTTTAGCAGTATCGGTATGGGTAGGCAGAGTCAATTTTTTCTGCTGTCTGTGTATGTCTTGCGTTAAACTTTATCTGTTAGATCATTGAAAATATAAGAAACTAGTAATCATTTACCGTCGTTTTCCTTTATAATGATTTAAAATTTATTCCATAAAATTAAAGTGTCTCTTGACTTGTAATCTGAGGAATATTTACCATTCCTCCATAAACGACATTGTCAATGCTTTCTATGCGTTTTTTCGTACGCATGCTACTATATCGTACGACCTACTATATGGGTATTTTTGGCACTATAATTAATTTAATATCATAATGCAAACTGATTAGAAATAAATGGCACATAATTGAGCAGGTATTTACACGTAGTTGTTTTACCCCAAAAATATCCTAAACAATTCAATTTATAAAACCGCAAAAAATTAAATCTTGCTTCATAATTACGTAGCCTACAAGGCTTTTCAGTATTAAGAGTGCATTTTATCACACGAGGAAGAAAAATCATATATAAAAAATATTATATGTAATGTATATCATTCAACATCAACAAATATATGAATCGCGATTGTCAAACTACAACTAGCAATGATCATTTGTTTTGGGAATTTATTCGTGTATTATTTTTCATCAGTTGTCCATGATGAAACTATCAATACCTTCCATATGAATGATACAAAAGGTTTTTTTTCAAATCTTCTTACCCGTCTTTCAAGATGACCTATTAAACCATTCCATGATCCATTTTCCATCTGAGCACCCCATTTTCCGTCAGGGGGTCGTGTTATTTCATATCTGAAATGTATTTTGAAATTTTAAGAATAAAAGAAATTCAGGTGAAAATTATTGAAATTGAAATTGTTCAAAACAAACTAATTATTATACATTTAGCAGAAGTTAACGTAGAACCGATATAGAAGAAACAATAATGTACCCGAAAAATACCACATATAAATCATTGTAGGGGTATTTGTAAAACAACTGACTTGTTTGGAAATACGAAAAAATTTGAACCGTGATAAAGAACTAAGAATCAAATGGTGAACGAATTGTACAGGAAATTAGCTAATGCAAACATTCTGTCGAAAAAAGATACTATCCATATAATGAATATGAATTTCAGTGTCATATGTGTTTCTAAAATTAACCTTCCCCGGATATTCTATGGACTAAAGATCTAAGAAAAAAATATATCACTATTTACAGGTATAGCATAAAAAAGGCATTAGTTAATGTTGTTTTAATCGGTATTTTTAACATTGCCATTTAAGTGGGAAGTTTAGCTAGCCATAAAACAAGGTTCAACCCACCATTTTTTCTTAAAATGTCCTGTACAAAGTCAGAAATATGGGAGATGTTATCTAATAGTCCGTTTCTATGTATGTTGGCGTTTGTTTTTGTTGCAGTTCAGTGTTTCTGTTGTTCCGTTGTTTTCCTCCTATAGTTGATGTGTTTCCCTCAGTTCTGATTTGTGACCCGGATTAGTTTTCGCGTAATCGATTTATGGCTTTTGAGCAGAGGTATACAACTATTGCTTTTATTTAAGCCCTTTTCAACTGATGTTTATAGTTTGTCCTTATGATGTGCTGTACACCACTGTCACAAGTAAGGGAAGAGTTGAACGCTCACAAACATCTTTAATCTCGCCACATTCTTTATATGCCTGTCCAAAGTCAGGAGCCTGTAGTTCAGTGGTTGTCGTTGGTTCATGTCTGTCATATTTGTTTTTTTGTAAATTGTTTTGTTATAAATTAGGCCGTTAGTTTTCTCAATTTAACTGTTTCATATTTTTCATGTCTGGGCCGACTATACGGTATGGTTTTTCTCTTATTAATGAAGGCCATACGGTTGCCTATATTTGCTTACATCCACTTCATTTGAACTTTGGTGGATAGTTATCTTATTGGCAATAATATCACATCTCCTTATTTTTATAATGATAACAAGAAATTCCAAACAAAAGTGTGTCATGACGGCATTATTATTGTTAGAACAGTAACATAATATGTTGTATGTAACCTCCATACACATGCATATCATCACCATTGAATACGCTTTCGCGTATCTTATCGATCAACCAATTTCTGATGGTGACCATTAAACTTATGTAGTATCGATTTGAGTTGTTCGCCCTCATAACCCTGCTAATGAAGTTTTTGTCTCGTATAATGTGAACATGCAGGCACGTTATGTATCAACAAAGCTATGAAAGCATTTTACGAAAGTGTGCAGATAGTATGGTACTGTTAATACATTGGTAGTTGCCAATGGGAAAACTGAAATTTGTTTGTAATAGACCATAGTTTTATGTCACCCATCTATTCAAATATCAGAAAAGATCCGTATCCATCAATATCATATGAGAAAAGGACGAGTTTCTTGTTTTTTTTCCTAAATCTCCCCTTTCGTTATTTGTGTAGGTGAAGAAGGGGATTCCCAGATTTGATGTTACAATTCCGTGATTGATCATATGATTAGAGATTTATTTTGTGAGTTGTTTCTGTTAGAATTTGCAATGAAGAGCTAACAAAAAGATCATAATTATCTTTCTGTGCGTAATGTGTGTAATCTCTTAATTGTTCAGTCTTTTAATTACATTAAATAGTTTGATTAGCTAAAACTTTAGATATATAGTTATTTTTCATCAAAATTTGGTTCAAACCGCTACATATAACTAACAACTTATCATGCATTGAATGGACAGCAGCATAGTTTGTTCGGTATAGAACCAGTCTGCAATTGGTAAAGGGAAACAATTTGTGTTTAATGAAAGAATCAAGTAATAGACTCTTCAACGATGTGTTTGTCAACAATATCATAATATCCTGCACTTTGATATCTCTCCAGGCAATGCTTCATTGCACCAATAATAAATTCTTGCAGAAGCTTATTTGGTGGAAATCCTACACTTTTTTACATGGAATTAACGCATCAAATAGTAGTATAATAAAAAAGAAACTTTTTAAGTGAGAATAGATTTAAGATTTACTGAAGATAACAAACTAATCAAAACCCCAGAGTCTACAGTACGGATAGACGACAATGATGACAAATTAAGACCTTACTCTACCATAATTTTATGGTTTTTCAAAATTATCTATTATACTTCAAATATAGAAAAGAATTTACGTACGTGAAGTTGAGGGCTAAAGCAAGATGATGAAGCAAATCTATGGTAAATCCTGTATATTCGTTTCTTTTCTCATTATAGATGACAAAGGGATTCCACTATAAAAGTTAAGAAAAAACATTTTTTTTAATTTTCACAACCTACTTAACTACTTACACTTGTATCTATGCATTGTAATTTTTAGTTACGTACATTGTACTGAAACATCAGCTCTTGTTTGATATAAGTTATGGAAACTCCTCGTAGTCTAATGCTATGTGCCGCCATTTTTTATTAGCTGAAATCTTCTGCATGGCTAACCGTCGAAGTCATTAGCAAAAACGTTGCGCAGTCATAGTCTATAATTACAGGAAGATTCAATATTTATTTTAAACATTTAGAAGCATTTGCATATGAATGTAACTATTGTATTTGACGACTAGCCACCGCCGATTTAATTTTTTAATTTGACAGTGGCAAAATCTTAAATGATGAAATTGCCATTCCTTAGTTATGATTTACTCAGATATGTATTGTTGTTTTTAAAGCACGCCGAGAACTAAACATGTTGCTCGTGCGGTCCTAAATATCAATGTCTCCTTTATCAACAATATATTTTCAGAACTTGAGTCATTTGAACTCGCCAACGGTTGTTTTTAGATTACATATGATTCATGTTTTTAGAAAAATATGGTAACCAGTGAAGAGCTTATAAAACGAAAAAGGAACTTAAGTATAGCAAAATACAAATAAGGGAATCAAAGTAAAATAAATCAACACTATGATTCACAAGAAACTTACTCCCAAAGGATGGTTATTTATTTCGGGATGTTAAATTATCATGGGCATAATTATACATGTACGAAAATTCTTGGATGTTACAAATCATGTTTTCCGAAGTTTCTTGATGGTAATAGTTATTTTATATAAGAGACAGTGTTAGTATCGTAAAATAAATTCAATCAGACAAAAATGACCGTGTGACATCCGCAACGATAACCCACACAGACCACACTATTTGCTATGGAAGATGTCTATCTCAAGTCAAGAAAATGATTTAATTGGATTCAATTATTTATGCAAAGTTTACACACGTAGATTGTAACGGAAAAAGACAGCAAGAAGAAAAGGTTGCATTAAACGGATTTTATAACTCACACATATGTAGGATTCAAATTTATGGTGGGTTCCAATCTATGGCAGATTTCTAATCTATGGTAAATATGACGTTACAAATCAAATCTATGGCATTTTTTGTTTTTTATCCAAATCTATGGCAGATCTTGAAATTGCGTAGTTTTCCGGGAATAAGAGTAACATATAACGTCACAATTGAATAACGCCATATTACGTCGTCGCCGCCGCCAACGATGGCGGAACCCATAGATTTGAAAACCATTCCAGATGAAGGTTTTGTTATATCAAAGGAAAAGAAGAGGCCAGTTGTCAAGGACCCTAATCCAGAAGCGTTTTTAAGAGGGACTATGCAAAGGTAGTCTCCATTTGCAAATTAAAAAGAGGAAAATCCGAAATGGGGATCTCCAAAAATAATCAAATTTAGCAATGAACAGTTAAACGATAGAATGGTACGAAAATATTTAAAAACTATTTTCACGATTTAAATTCTAATCATTTGTACAAAAAAAGTAAGACTTGACCACTCCACATAGAAAATGTCTTTCAAATGAGGAATTAATTGACCTGGTGAAAAAGAATCACTCTATAGATCACAGAAAATCTCACAGCATTAATGAATCTATTAGAAGATTTGTCTTTTCAGTTGTAAGGGAAAACGTAAAGCTTTTCTGTGATCTTTACGTGGACAGTGAACATTTTAAAAGTGCAATATCTCTACCAAAAACAGAAAGAACAAGACGCCCAATACCGGCAACTTATCCTAATTCGCGATGGCAAATTGACCTAAACAGATGCCACTTCATAAAGGATTTCAGTACATATGTAATATTGTTGATTGTTTCTCAAGATTTGCATTTGGCATAGCATGTAAAACTAAAAGTGCTACTGAAATAAGCAAATTTGTACTCGGTTACATTTATTTATATGGCGCTCCAAGTATTCTACAATCTGACAATGGAAAAGAATTTCGGAACTCGCACCTTACAGAAGTTGTGATACAATTTGACACAGTACAAATGCATGGTATACCATACCACCCTTAAAGTCAGGGCAGAGTGGAACGTTTTAATCGCAAACTTACTGAGTATTGTAGAATTAAAATGTCAGAACGTTCAGACTGGTCTAATCAACTACCTGAATTATATTACGCATATAACAACAGATTAAACAAGGCCATACGTCCAAAGACTCCATATCAGCTGTTTTTTTAATCGACCAAATTTTGCTGTGCCGCTTGCTGATCAGGTTAGTTCTTTACTTGAATAAATTTATTCAAATTATTCTTTTTCAAGGTTGGATTAATTAAGAATTAATTAAATACGTTGGTCTCGTGTTATTAAAAAAAATATTATGATACAGGTTGCACTTTGTAAATACAGCTGTTTTTCAAACCACGCCTCTTTTGGGGAGATATATAATATTCACAGACAATTTTGTTTACGTACTGATTCCCGGATATGATCTCTGTATTTCATCTCATAGAGACATAACTTGGGAATGTTACCAGTAAATATACATATTCATAGTGATCAAGTTGAAGTCTGTGGAAATCCTTAAGTCAAGGTTGGGGTAGTATAGAAATTAAATGTAAGTTTAAACTCTTTAAAAATAGTAGTGCATATGAACTTTCAATTCTAGGATATATTTTTTTTTCAAAACTTCATAGTAAAAGTGGTACAGTTTTAGCCGTGAAAGGAGTTCCTATGGGAAATTGCATTGATGATATTTACAGAAATGCAACTTATATTGGGTAAAAAAAGGGAATATACAGAATTTCACCAAATCTGGTTTATCTCAGAGATTTTAAAGAAATTAACTCAAATATGAAGTTTTATAAATATTTCATGAAGATTGAGAAAATCCTGGGCCTTAACTATGATGACCCAGCATAAATTCACAGTTTACAGTATGCAAAGTTTAGTTAAAGTCCTGAATGCAAAATAAATTCATTATATGTGCATATTAGTAATCTAAATTGTTAAGAAGTGCTTATATTTACTCTTCGCAGTCATTGAAACTCATAGATCCTCTCTGAATATTATTGGTGGGGTGTTTTTATCATGTCGATAACCCAAAATTAAGCCGTAGCACCTAAATGTGCTTTTTTGTGATCACGGCATAAAAAATACAAGTAAGAAATACAACAAGAATGTGTCCCCAGTACACGGATGCCCCATCCGCACTATCATTTTCTATGTTCAGTTGACCGTGAAAATGGGGAAAATCTCTAATTGCATTAAAATTAGAAAGATCACATCATAGGGAACATGTATTCGAAGTTTCAAGTTGATTGGACTTCAACTTCATCAAAAACTACCTCGACCAAAAACTTTAACCTGAAGCGGGACGAACGGACGAACGGACGGACGGACGAACAGACGAACGAACGAACGAACGGACGGACGCACAGACCAGAAAACATAATGCCCATAAATGGGGCATAAAAATACCTCAGTAAAACTTGCAATAGTGTGTTCTATCCTAAATATACACTAAATATTCCATATTGCTAGAAACAGCAGAATAATTTAGGAAATTTGAGGGCCCAGGGGCAAAAAACAGAGAAAAATGCCTACCCCCTGGGTCATAAAACAAATAATTTAACTTGTAAATGCTATGAATTTATTATTTTAAAGGTCATTTGTATAGAAACCAATAACTGTACTTGGAAGTTATGCAAAATCAGATGTTAGTAGCCATTTCTATAAAACTTTTAGTGAATTCATACATCAGACTGGTATCTTCATACATACAACTTTTGCAAATATGGCTTTGTTTAAACACTTCTAGTTCATATATTAGCTAAATTGTGTTAGATATATGGTAAGAGATGATACTGTTGTGACAAGATTTCTTAACTGACCATTTGAGGCAGTAATTGTGAACTTTCATTGACAAATAGGCATACAGTAACATGTGGTCTGGATACAGAGGCAGGATTGGACACTTTATATAATCTTAAATGTTGGAATGATTAGCTGCTAAACATTACATTTATAGTGTTCTGAAATGCTTTCAATTTGTTATCAAAATAGTTTCAAACAGGTTCTAGACATTTCGTGTCAGAAAACATGCTCATAGGGTAAGCTGGAAATAATTAAAGTCTTGTTTTCAAATTCTGTAAAAAAATGATACAGGGGTGGGGGTATAAAATGCACTGTAAAAGAAAACTTAGAGTATATGCAGTGATTTCTTTCAGGCTATAATTCTGAGATATAAGTATTGTTGTGAGAAAAAGTGTTTTTAGAAAGTTTTCTATTGGAATAAATGTTAGTATATGTTGCACTTTGTAAATACAGCTGTTTTTCAAACCACGCCTCTTTTGGGGAGATATATAATATTCATAGACAATTAATTTTGTTTACGTACTGGTTCCCGGATATGATCTCTATGTTTCATCTCATAGAGACATAACTTGGGATTGTTACCAGTAAATATACATATTCATAGTGATCAAGTTGAAGTCTGTGGAAATCCTTAAGTGAAGGTTAGGGTAGTATAGAAATTAAATGTAAGTTTAAACTCTTAGAAGTTAGGGGCATATAAACGTTGAAAATATGCCACACAGCCCTATATTTTGACCTTTGAAAAAAATAGTAGTGCATATGAACATTCCATTCTAGGATATTTTTTTTTTCAAAACTTCATAGTAAAAGTGGTACAGTTTTAGCCGTGAAAGGAGTTCCTATGGGAAATTGCATTGTTGATATTTACAGAAATACAACCTATAAAAATTGTTTTTGAATTCAAACCTTGTATCCTGTGACAATATTCCGTTTAGGGCCGAAGGCTGTGTTGATGTGCCGTCTAGCGCCGTAGGCTATGTCAAATTGCTCTCTATCGCCGTATGCGATGTAAATGTGTCCTTCTTGCGTCGTAGGCTGAGTACATGTGCCGTCTAGCGCTGTTTGCTATGTCAATGGACTGTCCATCACCATAGGCTTTGTCTATGGTTAGAATAAGTAAGGGTCATTTATAATATTATTCTTATTTTTTATTAATGATATTCTGTGTTTATAAGCAGTCTGGGGCCGTAGGCTGTGTTAGTGTGTAGTCTAGCACCGTAGACTGTGTCATGTGCACTATGGCGCCGTAGGCTGTGTAGATGTGTTGTCTGGTGCCATAGTCTGTTAATGTACCATCATGCGCCGTAGGCTGTGTCAATGTTACGTATAAGGCCGTAGAATGTGACAATATGCTGTCTAGCGCCGTAGGCTGTAAGAATGTGCCGTCTAGGCTGTGTAAATGGCCGATCCTGATCCGTAGGCTTTGTCTTAAGTAAGAGTTTGGTTAGGTAATTAATTATATTGTATTTTTTTTTTTTTTAATTTTAAACTTGGGGGTGCGCTAGACTTTTGCATTATGGATTTCATTATGGATTATAACTTGCCTAATGTCTGCAAATAAAAAAATACTAACAAAACACGTGTGTTTTTTTTACGCCATAAACATTGAAAACTTTATTATACAAAGAGCATCTTCTTTTTAACATACCTTTGTATTTATAGGTACCTTATGCTTCTCTTACTAGAAAGAACGAGGCTTTTTAGAGCATGCCGAATAAGATGTTGGTGAAAACGAGTCGAAGGAAGAACTGCCGGAATTAAGATTTGTTGATGTGCAACAATCGTCCTTAACTGAGTCACCATGTGGAAACCAATTCGCCAGTACAAATAATATTGAAGAGGATCTTAATTTACATGGTAAGTTTTAAACACATATTAATTAACTTTTTACTTAAAGCTAATAAAAGTATACAACTTTTACTTATATATTTAATTTTACTTGTTTTATATGTGATAAAAATGAATGCAAACATATGTTTAATTATCTTGGTAATTATTTTTTTTATTCAATTTTTGTTTTTAATTTGCAGAGGTAACATTCTAGACGATGGTGTAAATGCAGAACATAGCAATTTAAATCCAGATTGTACACAGGAAAACGAGTTTGTGGTGCCCGAACCATCATTTTCACAGACAGTTATTTTGCAAGTATATATGTTTAAGCCTTGTGCATTACTTTGTTTATAATCTCAAACACACGCAATAAACAACACAATAAATCTTTAAGAGTACTTGTCTCTAACCAATAAATCAGTACCTTTTTAAAATATATAACCTAAGAGTTGCATAAATGACTGTATAACCTACAAATTAGACGACTATCTTTACATGTTAACTTTTGCATTATTTGTTAAGTTAAATTGTGCACAGAATGACAAGAAATATTCTGTTTATTTTTCTTAAGGAAAATGTTAGTCCATACTACAAACAAATGCATCACATAAAGTTTTATAATAAGCAAAATAAAGAAAATGTGCCATTTCATCCACAGGTATGTGATTTGGTTTGGATTTTTTTAAATGTCCTATATTTAAAACTTTGTGGCTTAATAGTTTATTGCTAGTTATGTGAGCGTAAGATGTAATAATTTTGTTTATTAACTGTTGTATAGGATACGTTTTCAACTGTATGGTGTACGTTTTGAAGTTTAATCCAGTATATATTTACAATTGAGATGCGTTAGATAGAAATCTTAAATTTTGCAAGTGCACGTATACATAAACATGACTTTGTATAAGATTTGATTGATTTTTGAACATTCAAATGCGAAATAAAAGATGATTTTTTAAAAAAAAAAATTTTTGTAGGATTCTTATAACAAGATTTACAGACTTTGCATAGATTTTTTTAACCTGAAATAGGTTAACAGATTTACTGTTATTCATTTGGATTTTATCCTAACCAGCTCACATGTATTGTTGTCTTGTAGATTATTTTTTTCAATTTGTAGAATGCAAATCAAAAACAGATATTTAACACGGGACTCACAGATTTTTACAAACAAATACACAGGGAAACACTTACCGCTTTCCCTCTAGAACAATTTGCCGATGGTTTAAAGGAAAGTATGACCTTTTGTCCAGAGGAGGGACAATATGTGCTGTACCGTCCTAATCCCGCGACGAATAAAGGTACCGCTGTTTTCAATAGCAGATATTTTAGGAAAGGAGTTATAATAGATATTTTGGCGTCTACGGCTTGCAAAGTAGACAAAGTGAGAGATGAAATTACAGGATACCTCTTTGACTTAAATCTTATTTAGTAAAAAAAAAAAGATGAGTTAACGATCAAATAAATATTATGTGAAAAGTCAAACTGTTTATGTTTTATTTATTTTTTTTTATAAAACACTGCGTTCTTGATTGTTAAGGAACTTCCATTTTTACTAGTTGGTTTAATGAATGGGTTAAACAGGTTTCATGCACAGATTAGAAAATGCTTATTTTTACGGTGCACATCATTTCAATCTTGAAGTCTGTATTAGGGTTTCTCTAATTCTATGGCAATTTAACCCTTTCCGAACCCATTGTATAAAAAAATTTAATCAACGTGTGGTTGCCGGTGATCTCAGAAGATGATTGGGTGAGTTTAAGGGTCATAACCTTTATCAGCTCACTGGATGAAACAAAATATGCTAACAGGTGTTAATGAAATTGACAATTTGTGGAATGTGGAGGGCACTCGAAGGGGATTTTCGTTTAACAAAAAATGAAAATTTATTTTTTAATCATTAGAGAAACAGATTCTTACATAGTTACTCGTGGATTATCGGATTTATCCAATCTCGATAGTTAAATTATAAATTTTAAAGTCCTCGCCCAGGCTCGGACTTTAAAATTGATAATTTAACTATCTCGATTGGATAAATCCGATAATAGTTAATTATAATTTTAAAGTCCTCGCCCAGGCTCGGACTTTAAAATTGATAATTTAACTATCTCGATTGGATAAATCCGATAATCCGCTGGTATCAATGTAAGAATCTATATATATCACTTCCTCACTTAGGACATTTTATATAGGATTGAACGCCTTTTAAAGGAATTTATTGGTGTATAAACTGGACCAATTCACTCCCAAACAAATAAAAGTCCGAAGGACAAATATATAACGTCAAGAGCAACTACCGGAAGCCCTCTCGACCAATTATATAAACGTATGCCCTTATATTCAAATCATATAAGAATTATTGGTTGCCATCACGATATGGTTTGACCATTATAGAATGTTTATTTCACAAAAGTTTAAAGACAAATCGTTGATCGTATATGTACCGTCATGTTCTCCGTTTGCACAAAACTTGCCATAGATTTGGAAACAACAAAAATCTGCCATAGATTAGGAAATTACAAAACTTGTCATAGATTAGGATTGTAAAAAATCTGCCATAGATTTGGGATGGTATGACGTCATATTCGCCATAGATTAGGAATCTGCCATAGATCTGGAACTACCATTGATTTGAGTCCTACACATATATATCACAAGCATCCGATCCAATGCGGAGTTTTACTTGTAGTAAGTTTCAATAGTAAGACATTTTCCTTTTTTTTAATTGTATTGTCTTAAACACTGGCATTATCTCTTTGAAGATGCATACGTTACAAAAGTTATTGGACGGAAACAGTCTGCTTATAGGAAAACATAAAACGATTATGATTTTTACAATGATTAGATTCAAGAAAAAGAGACGGTTTGAAACGAATGAAAATGTTTTATCACTAATTAATAGCTTACAGGTAATGTGCTAACCAAGAATTTGCGTTTATTGAATCCCATCTTTGAGTTCGGAAAAATTTCTTTCAGCGTCAGAAGGCTTCCAGATAGTTGCGAATAACCAACGGTGCTCAAACTTCTTTTCCTTCTCCCACATCAAGGTTTTTATTGGTAACCAAGCACAATCTTTCGTATTGCAAAATTCCATCTAAAATGATATACAATAAAAATATATCTCAAGGAATACTTGTAATATCTAAGCGTATTTAAGCGTCCTATGCAAATCTGTCACATTTATTTAACAAACACTATCTTTGATCTTTTCTGGTAATCTCTTCCTCCTGGACTTTTAATGAATCTCCCTAGAGACTTCACTTGAGTGTCATATATGTTGCCGAATGGGTGCCACTAGACGAAAAAGAACTTCTTACTCGATCAGAACACCTAAGTTCGTTATTTTCGTCTTATCTTTCTCTGTGGAAGGGGGTTAGAATTAGTATTGCTCAGTTTTCATATGTTTTTTTTTTTTTTTTTTTTTAAATATTTACGATATTTTGATTTTTTTTAAACTAATCTTTTCTTACCTGGAAAAAGATTTCCATACCTATATTTGGAAAAATCTTTCGGAATTTTGGGTCCTTAATGCTCTTCGACTTCGAACTGTATTTGACCCTTTTAACCTTTTTGATTTGAGGATTTACTGATAAGTCTTTTGAAGACGATTAGTTTATTTAATGTTTTCCGGAATACGTTGAATTCCATCTTTATATATGCCCATGTTATTGTTTGTCCTTCTTCAACTGATTATTTTTATTGCTCACTTTGTTATCATTGCTTTCGCTATGCAGATTCGGTGCATTGTATTTGTGCCTTCATATAAAAGGTAAACTCAAACAGATACATATCAAGATTGTTATTGTTTTAGTATATCACAATTTGTTTTAATATTGGAACTATAAGAATTTAAGAAATTCTCCATCTTGATTTCTAGTTTTCTCTTTCTCTTTCTGCGGATATCTTCGTGTGTCTCTTAGTTTGATATGCAATGTATTAGATTATTTGGATTTCAAGATAATAATTAGAAACGCTTAATGAATCATTGTGTTGAAAATAAAAAATGGTACCGGGTAATTGGCAGTACATGTACGTTTTGGCTCTGCTGATGGTAGTAATGCCAAAAGTATTTTGTGTTTTATACATTATTGCCTGTCAAATGTTAAGATTCGAGCTGTCCTGTTGAAGATAAAAAAAAAAAAAGAAAAGAAAAGCGCTTCGAACGGACGAAATTTATGAAGTGTAATTGTCATTGATATCTTTCTTATTATGCATGCAGTGGTGAGTTTAACGTTTGTATTTTGTGTATTCTATTCTAGCCTATGTTTGAAATCGGCGCATTCTATTTTGTATCTGGAAATGCAGATTTGAATACATTGTGGTGCATTATTCATGTTATTGATGATCCGGATTATTATATCTGTCGTTAAATAAGAAACATATCGAACACCTTTTTTTTCTTTGTTTTGGCTTTTAAAATTTTAATGTTTTCTCCATTTGCTTCATGAATTGTCTGTGTAACTATCAAAACTAAAACGCGAAAAATAATGCACACAAATGTAATGCACCAACACAATTTGTCTTCACAACAAAGTAAGCTTTAGTTCACATCTCCATATAAGCATTACTAAATTATTACCCTCTCGTATGTTAAGTTATATGTGTACGTACCTCTAAATTATAAAAATAAACCAAAATTATTTCGGCAAATAAAAAATTCATTAGAGCTATTAGTTCTTAATATCGACATGTTACATCTAGATTGTTCGAGGGAAAGGATCAATTGTATTGATCATTATTTCATGTCGCCGTATCAGCATGATGTTGTGGTTTATTCTGAAATGAAGTTATTATGATAACAATTGTATAGATCATTTTTTCATGTTACCGTATCGGCATGGTGTTGTGGTTTATTCTGAAAATTAAGTTATTATGATAACAATTGTATAGATCATTATTTCATGTAACTGTATCAGCATGATGTTGTGGTTTATTCTGAAATGTTACCGTATCAGCATGATGTGGTTTATTCTGAAATGTTACCGTATCAGCATGATGTTGTGGTTTATTCTGAAATGTTACCGTATCAGCATGATATTGTGGTTTATTCTGAAATGTTACCGAATCAGCATGATGTTGTGGTTTATTTTGAAATGAAGTTGGGAATTGTATCACTGCTACATTGTCTAAAACAGTACTACAGTTGGTTTCCAGAACAGATAGGTCTCCGTTATGAAATATTCCAAGTAACCATCTGGAGTTATGTATTAGAGATGACCTGACAACATGTTTACGTCCATACTCGAAAGGCTGAAATTATAATTTACAAACACTTACTGTGCTTATTCAGTATGCTTTGGGGGTATCACAATAGCAATGGCTCAAACAGTCTACCATATTGCAGTTTGAATTCTCCAACAAACTGATCAACTGGTAAAATATTTTAACTAATTGCTTTAGCGAAAGGTTGTTAGTTTGAAGTGAGTGCCGTGTAAGAAAAAATAATACTTACCATCCAACTCCAGTAAGTTGTTGTCTATGTCAAACAAAATAATGACTTACTATAATATGAGTCACTGGTTTAAAAAGGTATAACTTTGACATGAAAACTTCTAGCCTAAATAAATTTTATAAGTAATTAGTTCAAAACATTGTTTTGTAGGTCAATAATTTATAGCTTTGTTTTCTAACAGCAAGTTAGTGCGCAATTGTAATTAGGATATTTTTTCTAAAGCAACTACTAATCTGCTAATATTAAAAGGGAAATAATTTACATTATTGTAAAATCAGCAAAATTTTGTTCTGTCAACTATGAGCTTCCTTCATTTTACTGATTATTATTTTTTTTTTTTCCGCCAAACTTTGTTCTTGCGATAATTATTGTTTTGCAGTATGTCGCTTAGATATTTCTTATATTGTATCGTACAGTGTATGCGCTGTTAAATTTCACCCTTCTTAGCTGAATAATTTTTTTTGTAAGAGTTATCTCCCTATTCACTGTTTATCAAGTGTATGCATCTCCTTCGTAACAAAAAAAGATATCGACAAAATTCTTTTTCTAAATTGTTCGTTACATCCTTAGGAATTTTTGGCTAATTTGGATCGAAGCGAGTTATCTACCTTTACCAAATAAATTTGTCGGTATGTTTCTTTAACTCATACACTGTTAACTGTATAACCCTGGAATCTTTTTATTTGAGGCCCCTAGGTCCTAACTTAGAAAATGAGGTCAAGGTCAAAGGTCAAGGTCAAGTTCTCAATTGTGAATTTTCCTTGTTTTTGCATTTTCTCCAACACTTGTAAAGATATATATAAAAGAACAAGTGCAAAATGTTTGCTCTATAGACAGGTTTTTCCGATTATCTGCCTTAGTTTGTGACGCGACTCCTAGGCGTCGTCGTAGTACGATCGCCATTACAACCGTGAAAAAATATAAACAAGATATAGATCTATATGCCCTGACCGTCGTACTTGACCTCGGCAAAATTATATGTGCTATAAATAATAAAGTAATTAGATAAGGATTCTAAGTGTATTGCAGGCCAGGTGTCGTATCCTTAAAATATAACTGTATTTGATATGTTACACGCGGGACATAATAAATTTTATACGAATACTAATCCCAGGTTACATGTCGATTATAATCATTTGGTAATTATAATATTAATAATTATAACGCATACATAAATACAAAATAAATAGTCTTGACCGGTCGAATGTGATATATCAGAAAAACCAGGGTACAATTTTATCAAATCGTAGAAATTTCTGTGTTCAGACCTATAATGAGACAGTCCTAAAATTTAACAATCCACTAATTAGACGGTCCTACAGAGACGAGAGTTTCGTGCTTTTTGCTTGACTCGCGTATAATGCTCAAAATTGAGTGACATTTTCGTATTACTTTGGTGTCCGCATGAATTGCGCTATATGCTACGATGCGTCGGGCCATATGTAGATATAACTTTGCGATTAGAATATGGACTTAAGAAGTTTTGAACTTTCACGGCCCATGTATTCCTATAGTTCTTATGTGTTCGATTCCAATTTCTTTTGCAGAAAATTACTCGACATACAACTACTATAGTATGTATAGTATATAACATCATGATACAGCCCGTGCTTAATATAAACGAATGCCATTAAACCACCAAAGACTCCAACATGTAAATTCAAAGCGATGATTAGTTATGTTTTGAAGCGTCATTTAGTTTTTTGCCAACTCCCCTCCGAACCACTCCAAAACAGAGGTCTCGTAGATTTTCATCCTTAATCCGTATTAAACTCTTTTATTGCTATTTTGTGCATTTTTCCTTTGATCTTTTTTGTGATAATTTTTCATATCATGCTACTCGCTTGAGATGGAAAATTATCGCTAGAAACTAAGGAGGCACGTGGCGTTGCTAATGAAATTGACATGAAATTGACAACGTCGTCATAGGTAAAAATAGCGATAAACAGATTATCATTGGTCATCTCAACTCGATTGCTTTTCTCGCTTTCGCCGTACCGGCTCAAGCGAGAAAATCAATCTCGTTGAGATGATCAACGATAATCTATAAATATAAGTCCCCGATGTATATAATACAGTGAAATACAGTATTACAATATAACATTAGGGGTGTATATCGGACCGTCGGACGACTGAACTGTCGGAATTTCGGGTTGTCGGATTATAGCTACGCTTTCGTAGGTTCTAGTAAACTATTTGATTACAAAGAGTTAGACCTTTGAAAAATCCTTTCTAATGTATAAAATTTTAAAATTCATGCACAGAAAAATCTACTGAGGAAAGTTCACATCAACAGAAGTAACTGTATACGTCTTATAAAGAAAAGAAAGTGAATATATACTTTAAGCACACAGACCTACATATATATATATAAAACCTTTAAGTTTATCAGCAAGAACTGCACCCAGGAATAAAATATTTTACAAGCCTTACTTTTCGAAATATTAAAGCGCCGTCCCAAATAACCAAATATCAAACTAAGTGTTAACCTCCAGAGGCGGATTTAGAGGGTTTTTCAGGGGGCCGGTCCCCCCCCCCTTTTTGGGAAAAATTTGGTTGATTATATAGGGAATCACTGAAGCATGACTGAAGCGGGCCCCCTCTTAGAAAGTCAGAGGGCCCCCCTTATGAAAATTTCTGGATCCGCCACTGACCTCATCAGTACGATCGAGCAACAGCTGATCTGCAATATCGTAGTTGAAAATTAAATTGTGTAGTAATTCCACTAAAGTAAAGAAAACTTAATTACATAAGTATACAATAAGGCGTCACTGTCATTCATAATATTTCTTAAACGGCTGACGAGGTCCTCCTCCTTTTATTTAATTTTGAACTCTTTACTCCTCTGTTAACAATATTTTTGTTTGAGTTAATATTGTCGGAATGTCTGTCCATTTTGCAGCATAAATATACTATAGAAGTCGTCATGAATGAAAAAGTTTCGTCTCTTCACACTGGGTTGATTTGCTTGCAATTATAATTACATGTAGCCTCGGAGTAGGTTTCATTGTTATTAGCTTCATTTATGGTTAATCCAGACATTTTACCGCTTCCACTACAAAGTTTGGGGCACGCGCCTCCCCTTTTTTCAAATTCCTCGATCCGCATCTGATGTCGCGCTGGATCTTCTATACAAAAAAGGCAGATGCACTGTAGTCATCGGATCAAATTTTATAGATTAATTTAAGTTTTTAACAGTCGTTTTACATCGTGTAAACATTCGTCGTCCAGTGTTATTTTACTTTCATAACAAATTTTATTTAACAAAAAAAAAAAATGGATTGTGTGCAGTGGCGCATCATCCAAAAAAAATGTCCGGACCATACAAAAACCTGTTTATGCAAAGTTTTTTTTATTCTTATACGGCTTTGATCCACTCAGATTTGTTGGCTCGTCTGAAGGCATCACAGTCATAAGACGTATATGGAATCAAACGAGGGCAGTCATCGTGCAACTCGTTGTGTAATTCGCATATTGATTTTTTCCACACCTGAAGTTTTTTACGATTATTTGTACAACTATTAACTGCACAAGAAATGCTTCCATGATTTTTATAACTTTTGGCAGCATCCATAGTAAAATAAATTAGAAAATGAAAGAAATACAAATGTAAACAGAAAATCGATAATGTTTTGATCAATACACGTGCGTTATTTTTCACGGTTGTAATGGCGGATCGGTCACGTGAAAGGTTAATGGATGCGCCCATGTTTTCTAGGTCAATTACATATAAACCCGTCTATTGCAATAAAGATTTGTTACATTTGGTCTGATATAATCTTATGGCATCTTATAGGAGTTAGTGCCCCTGGAATGTCTAATTATAAGGTTAATTGATTATAACTTCAACTTGGTTCATTATAAAGCCATATGACCTTTTACAAAAGGTTAGGTGACATATGACCTTGAAAATTGACAATCGGAAGTGACCTTGAGAAAACCGGAAGTAGCTATTTTTGCATTTTTTTCATTGAAAAGTACTCAGAAGCCATATTTTTGTAATATAGATATATAAACTTCTCACAAATGACCACAAGTGATTTTCGATTAACCGGAAGTGGCCAATTATCTCCTGTTTCACATGCAAAAGTATAAAGAAACTATATATTTTTGGAATCAGTGTAAAAGAAGCTATCAAATGAGACCGGAAGTGACAATTACTTCACCGGAAGTAGCACATTATCTCCCTTATTTCACTCAGAAGTATATAAAAACCATTCATTTATCGCATCAGTTTGAAGAAACTTATGATTGGATACCAATTTTAACTTTGAGTAAACAGGAATTAGCTTCTTTTCATTAACTTTGAAAATTGATGTGGAAAGACCTTCAATTGTTCTCTGAACAATTGGTTTTTAATTACTAATAAAATTTATTTAGGATAGAAGTTTTCATGTCAAAGACCTTTTTAAACCAGTGACTCATATTACTTCTTGACATAGATAACAACTAACTGGAGTTGGATGGTAAGTATTACTTTTTATTTCACTGCACTCACTTCAAGCTAACAACCTTTTACTGAAGCAATTTGTTAAAATATTCCACCAGTTCATCAGTTTGTTGGAGAAGAATTCAAACTGCATTTTGGTAAACTGTTTGAGCCATTGCTATTGTGATATCCCAAAGCCTACTGAATAAGCACAGTAAATACTTAAAAGTGATTGGTCAATTATAACCATTTATTTTTTTGGTAACACTTCGATAGATCTTGTGCCAAAATTACTACTGAAAACTATTTTTATCGCGTTATATAAAAAAAGGAAAACAGTTTTATTAAGAATATTCAAGACCATCAAAGGGCTGGCTATCCTAATCTTCAAGTAGCAGTATAGCTTTCAAAACTAGGTAAAGGCCAGGAGTCGGTTTTACAAAAAAACTTACAACTAAGATAAATCGTAAGTCATGAACAATTCAGTATACTTACGACCAATCTTAGTCGTAAGTTTTTTTTGTGAAATCGACTCCTGCTTCTTCATAGTAGCAATGAGAGACCCCAAGTAAAGTAAATAAAAAGACACAACCAATAAATGAATTGATTAATAAAAGGTTTTACAAAAAAAGACTTTTTTTTCATTTAAAAGAAAAAGGTGGTGTGATTGCCAATGATGCAACTATTCACCAGAAACCAAACACGCGGATGTAAACAATTGTAAGGCACAGTACGCGGCCTTAAACAATGAGCAAGAATCATACCGTATAGTAAGCCTTAAAAAGTATTGGCATGCCAAAACCATTCCAAAGGCAAAAACAACAGTCTGATTTATGTTTCATCATAATGTCATTCCTTTATGAAAGCATTAGTAGATTATATACTGTCTAATTGACTTTCCATTAGTTTGTTAGAAATAGCAATTATATACTGTCACATACAGCTTTTAAGTTTTTAAATTGCGGAGTCGGAAGTTGAATGTTTACACACTGTCAAATAAATATACATTTCATGACATTTTATTATACTATATTATAGATGCAGATATTATGTATCAAATTCATTCGCATCTTTTTAGACTAGGGTCGAATTACATTTTGGCGTTAGTTATATCAAGACTATCGTATTACCTATCATTGTAATTTGGCATCTACTTGTTGATATTTGGTTTTATGCTATTATCTGCCTTATTGTATACCCTACATTTCCATTTCCTGTTATTTATGCATATTTTCCTTTGTAATGCATATATTCAACTTTAAACAGTTTTCTATACAATCAAATTTTTTTGACCGAAGAAAAGTAAACAGGTGCTAAGACACTAAAGGGATCAACCAAGCAAAACTTAAGAAGCTGGAAAAATATTCATTCGTGTATTATGCTCCTGTGATAAATGTGAAAACATGTTTTATAGTACAACATGCTCACATAAAGCTTGATATAAAATATCAGAAAATTGAAATGCGTAGTTCATGAGAAAAATTTCTAAAAACATTCCATGCATGGTGAATGTCTGTTAAAATATATAAATATTCGATAAGGAAGCATCACCGGGTTTGGCATGCTCAAATGACACTTGACGCCAGATTCATGAAGTTCTCATTTATATGTTTTGAGAAAAATGCGCTGAAAAGCTTATTGGACGGAGAGACGGTCAGAAGTAAGGCAGTATACCTCTCTGAGACGGAGTGAAAAGTGAAATAAGAAAATTTATATGTTAATAGCTATTATAATACCTTTGCTAAGTAGTTTTGGCAAGCATTTAGACTACATAATAAAGTACAATTTAGGCTTGTATCGTCATTTGCAGCAGTTTTCTCTAACATAAGTGCGTCTATTCTCTGTGACGTCATGTGTTCCATCCTTTGTACATTCCCGAAGATACCAGCAGCCGATAACATCTGGTGCAATAGCGTTGCTTGGTAATCTGCGAATAATATAAATCAGAAATTTTTAATTGATGTTTATATTAGTGTTTCATATTCTGTCCGACTCGGCTTCTGTCAAAATCCATCATTTATTTAGGTGGACGATACACATTTTATTACTAGATTTATGATGTCTGTGGTAGAGACGGCAATGTTTTCTTAACCGTCTCATGAACTTGGTGCACGTGTTAATTTTCAATCTTTGTCAGGCTTATTCAGTCAGTTGCATTAATTAGTTAGTAGCAGTAGCAGTGCAAAAATTCAAATCAACCCTCCAGCCGCCCCAACACCGCCGAATTTTTACGAAGATGTTGTGCCTTTATGTTTCACGTTATGTTACTATTATAAATGTTAAGGCCAGACATTTATGAACATTTTCTGAGTAGTTAGGGTGCCAACGTACCTTAACGAGGAATAGTCTCATCTTGATTGCTCAACACCTCTATTTCACGTCGGTCTGTGCCCACAAAGATTTACTCTTACGCGGTACCACGTGGAAAATCAAGTAAGGCTATACCGCTCGGGAACGGCTTGCTAAAGTACTCTGAGACAAGTAGACTGGTAGACGTACACACACGTGTATGCAAATACCCCTATGGTGACGCATTTCTGTCAAAGATATGTGGCTAGCTCAGGCACAGTATTTTAGCGGCAAATTATCCTTAATTATCTGAGAACACACTATCATTTTATATACATACTGTGTGCTTTGTGTCAACTGCTGGTAGCATGTAATTTGTTTTGTTCTTGATTTACAATATGACAGAACTGAGTGAATTACATGATACTAGAGAAAAATATCCTCAAGCATTCACACAGTGTGCCGCGCACACTGCTCGGATAGTTAAGTATAATGTTGGCGTCAGTTAGTTTACATTCATCGCTTTTTATTCAATGACGCCAAGGAAGTTTTCTGTAACATAACGTGTTGCCCTTAAGCCCAAAATATGTGCACAATAAAAATAATTATTTTATCATGTTTTATATTTTTCAGTTCTTCAACAATATCAGACTGGGTATCTTGAAATACTTCCTGTCGGACGTTTAAGGCTTTATATCAACAATAACTACTTTTGTAATTATGGTATAGTGTCTGTGATCGTTCTTATAAGAGTGGTCGTTAATAGCTATCAATTATCTGTGGTCAAGGTTTATTTATATTTAGTTGTATATCTCTAATCATTGTTCACGCCAGTAATTCTCTTATCAATTGGTCTATTAAGGTCAACGCATTGAGGTTTTATTAGTTAATTGGCTTTGGTCTGCTGTGTCGGTATTTACTTAAATCATACGCTTGATGTGTACAATCCTTGGATGGTGTAAACTTCCCACTAACACCATACACCATTACACCATTCACCATACACCATTACACCATACACCCTGTGCCATTACACCATACATGTTACACTTTACACCATACACCCTCTGCCATTACACCATACATGTTACACCTTTGCACAATACACCCTGTGCCATTACACCATACATGTTACACCTTTGCACCATACACCTTACACATTACACCATAATGCAACTTAATTTCAAAGAAAGCGTGCGACTACAAAATTATTTATTTATCTAAAAACGAATTTTGATCACAATATTGTAAATTAATGTATAAAATTAAAAATCAGTTCTTATAATATTTTGCATAGTTTTAAATGTCGTACACCATTCATTCACACCATTCCCGATCGCACGTTACACCATTACACCATTCCCCTTACACCATACACCATAGCACTATACACCTTCTACCATTGCACCATATGCCATACACTATTACACCATACACGTTTTTTGGGAAGTTTACACCATCCAAGGGCTGTATTTTATTATGTTTGAAACATGTTATATAAATTAGAAATTTTTAATTGATGTTTATATTAGTGTTTCATATTCTGTCCGACTCGGCTTCTGTCAAAATCCATCATTTATTTAGGTGGACGATACACATTTTATTACTAGATTAATTATGTCTGTGGTAGAGACGGCAATGTTTTCTTAACCGTCTCATGACATTGGTGCACGTGTTAATTTTCAATCTTTGTCAGGCTTATTCAGTCAGTTGCATTAATTAGTTAGTAGCAGTAGCAGTGCAAAAGTCAAATCAACCTCAAGCCGCCCCAACACCGCCGAATTTTTACGAAGATGTTGTGCCTTTATGTTTCACGTTATGTTACTATTATAAATGTTAAGGCCAGACATTTATGAACATTTTCTGAGTAGTTAGGTGCCAACGTACCTTAACGAGGAATAGTCTCATCTGGATTGCTCAACAGCTCTATTTCACGTCGGTCTATGCCCACAAAGATTTACTCTTACGCGGTACCACGTGGAAAATCAAGTAAGGCTATACCGCTCGGGAACGGCTTGCTAAAGTACTCTGAGACAAGTAGACTGGTAGACGTACACACACGTGTATGCAAATACCCCTATGGTGACGCATTTCTGTCAAAGATATGTGGCTAGCTCAGGCACAGTATTTTAGCGGCAAATTATCCTTAATTATCTGAGAACACACTATCATTTTATATACATACTGTGTGCTTTGTGTCAACTGCAAGTATCATGTAATTTGTTTTGTTCTTGATTTACAATATGACAGAACTGAGTGAATTACATGATACTAGAGAAACAATATCCTCAAGCATTCACAAGTGTGCCGCGCACACTGCTCGGATAGTTAAGTATAATGTTGACGTCAGTTAGTTTACATTCATCGCTTTTTATTCAATGACGCCAAGGAAGTTTTCTGTAACATAAAGGGATAGTAGCTACGATTTTGACAAAATTATGAAAAGTTTTAAAGCTGCTAAAATCAAAGACATGTACTAAAAATAAGCAATAAGATCGCTAGAATATTTTCATAAACTTCAGAAGTGTTAATAATTGATAATTCATATCGTGTTGTGTGCCTATTCATCTCATTAATTATGCATCGGGTTTACTGGCCGAACTTTGCCGACACAGCGAGTGAGCTAACCAAGATATAAATAGATATGAACATGTGCTTTTTGTTTTCTTACGTATTTGATAATTACTTTATATTAAACGTACATATTTGACGACGTTTATCAAATTATGTAAATAAAAAATATAACAAAAACCGGCATATTATTCCAACCCAAGATTCTCCAACAATGGCGATATTATACACTTGTTATTAAATTTGTATGACCAAAACATGCCGTTAATGTATACACGTGTTTGTGTGTTGAATCGGGGCCTCCATGAAGGATACACTTGAAGAATAGTACTAAATTGTAGGAAGTTGATTTCTCATTTCTTCTAAGGTGGGCGATCACTGCCCGTAAATTTATAAACATATTTTTGACAATAATGAACACGTTGCGATTTATTTTCATGTGATCTGGAATATTTAAAAACGTAAACATTACGCAAACCGTCGGCTACTTCTGTTTGACTTTGCCAGCGTCGCAGGTGTTTCGAGTGATTTTAATGACCGATCTCATCCCCGTTTTTTTATTTTTAATTTACAATAACTTGTCTGCACCTCTTGTGTGTTTCTTTTCTGGCAGAAACTGTAAATTCACGTACCATTTCCGCGATAACATCCCCGTTCGACAATTTTCCCTTCGAGGCACAATGTGCGATTGCGCATTGGGAACTGAAGAGTTAAGGTCAACATAGGTCATATGAATAAGGGTTGGCTTAACATCGAATTATTATCTATAGACAAGAAATAAATTTAGGTGTAAAACGTTAAAAGCTTCTAAATGCTAAATGGAGAGTAACCACTAATTGTTTTAATCATACTTATTAAACTTTTGTACAAAATCCGGCATATAGATTAAAAAATAATTTTAATGAAAATCGTAGCTACTATCCGTAAAATATTTGCATAATAAAATAATTATTTTATCATGTTTTATATTTTTCAGTACTTCAACAATATCAGACTGGGTATCTTGAAATACTTCCTGCTGGACGTTTACAGGCTTTATATCAACAATAACTACATTTGTAATTATGGTATAGTGTCTGTGATCGTTCTTATAAGAGTGGTCGTTAATAGCTATCAAGTATCTGCGGTCAAGGTTTATTTATATTTAGTTGTATATCTCTAATCATTATTCATGCCAGTAATTCTCTTATCAATTGGTCTATTGAGGTTTTATTAGTTAATTGGCTTTGGTCTGCTGTGTCGGTATTTACTTTAGATCATACGCTTGATGTGTATTTTATTATGTTTGAAACATGTTATATAAAAATGGAGAAGCTTTGAATATTTTTGTGAACATCATTTTTATAAAACGGTTCGCTTTGAAACTGCTATAGCATGCGCGCATAATATCACCTACCCCATCAATCTTTATAAAAACTTTAAATATTTAAAAAGTATTGATTTCTTAACTAAGAAAAAAAAACATATCACTCCGCAAATGAATGCTCATGAAACAAAAATTGTCAAAATGTTTACAGACCCTAAATTAAAAAATCTAAATACATAAGTAAAGTATACAGATTAAATGATTGATTGATTGTTGGTTGCTTAATGTCCAGTGGCAAATAAAGATTATAGAAAAACCTGTATACAAGTATTTCCCTATTTTTAACGATCAATGTCCACGATACCTCTGGGGGTAAAACCAAAGTGAAATGTACAGACATTCAAACTATCATATCACATAATTTTGTAAACATACATGTTATTTTGATAAACATACGTTTTAAGCACGTGATCTATGATGAGTTAGATGATTAGATACATGTAGAATGGGTGCCTGGCAGCTAGTGTGCGAGCGTATTAACTGACATTCTATTGCTAGTGCTTTGGCGCTAAAGTGAATTGAAAATTTTCTATACTAATTGTCCAGTCATTTCGTTGGTTGATATAGTCGAGCGTTTGGTTTTATCAGATTTATGAACTACCCCCTTTTTTAATTTTCCTTGTAGTTCGGTTTTTCGTTAGTACATTTTTTTCGCGCTGTCAAAGACAATTGCAATATGTATTCTACACTTGGAAACCCAAATAAATTCAGAACATTTCTGCTTTCTTATACTTACATTTATCAATTTCTCCCCCTTAAGAAATACCAGGGGACAATCAAAATCACGAAGTCAAAGTCAAACAGACAGTACAATTGCAAAAAGAAAAAGACGAACAGTCCACAAAACATTTCACACACAAAATTAACTAAAGATTGCGAAATACGACTTCCACCATAAATCTTTGATAAACTGAAAGTGCTACATATACTTGTGGAAATTAACTGAATTTGGAAAGAAAGTTTGCAATGATTATTCAGGTATATGTATAAATAATTTAATTTTGGATGTCTTCTGATTGGCTGAAAGTGTTTTGTCTATCAGCTCATAGACATAATATTGTCATGTGACCGTGACGTCATCAACGTTTTTTCATGTGGAGCAGGATCTGCTTACCCTTCCGGAGCACCTGAGATCACCCCAAGTTTTTGATTGGGTTCGTGTTGCTCAGGCTTTAGTTTTCTATGCTGTGTTTTGTGTACTATTGTTTGTCTGTTGGTCTTTTTTTCTTTTTTAGCCATGGCGTTGTCAGTTTATTTTCGACTTATGAGTTTGAATGTCCCTTTGGTATCTTTCGCCTCTCATTT
Organism: Mytilus coruscus; assembly: GCA_017311375.1. Lineage (NCBI taxonomy): Eukaryota > Metazoa > Mollusca > Bivalvia > Mytilida > Mytilidae > Mytilus > Mytilus coruscus. The sequence goes on along the minus strand of CM029599.1, from coordinate 47,745,691 downwards.
ACTCCTTAAAATGGAATTTAGAATTAAATTATAAGGAATGACTTTTTTTTTTTTCTTGTCTATTCGAAGTGACCTAAAAAAAAGTGGTGCACACTTTTATATAACTCGCTACGCGGGTTATTCAGTGTGCACCATATTTTTGATGTGATTTCTTCATAGACAGAAAAAAGATTACATTCATTCCTTAAGTATGAAAATGGAAACGACAAAGTAAAATACGTAATAAAATTGACCGGAGTACCTAAATTAACTCCATTTTTGAAGAAAGTTTACAATCATGAGAAATTTATTTTCTTTAGATCATGTTTAAGCATGATTATAAAGGAAAATACAAAAGTAAGATACGTCGTTAGAAATTATCAGAATCATCTGAGTTGAAAGCAATATTCCATGATGTTCCATTACGATTTTTTTTTTATTCAGAGGACAGCTGACACTTAATCAAAAGAAAAACATTCGTTTATGAAATATTACAAATATCTTTTCAGTGTGTGCTGTAGGCGGATGAGTTCACCAAACACTGTGTAGAAAATTGTTCCACAGGAACCCTTAGAAGTATCAACAGTCAACTGAGGTGCACCAGAAGATTATGCAATTCCAGCTTCATTAATTTGTAAGTGAAAATATAAGTCGAATGTGTAAATGTTGAAAGAAAAGAGAAGAAATGGGATGACGACTACGACAAATTGAGCGCATCCTAAACCAAATCATGATGTCATCCGTAAAACTTTTGAAGGGATGGTCTCACTTAACCACTACGAAGCATTGATTTCGATACTTCAATGTAAGCACACACACACACACACACACACACACACACACACACACACACACACATATATAGATATATTTACAAAGATTAATTTGTATGGCAATATGCATAGGAAGATTTCTTTAAAAAAAAGAAGACATTCTGAGAATTCTACAAAATACTTGATGTTGACAATGTCATAGCAAAACATACATGTTTCCAACTGAGACAGTTTTTTTTTTTCTTCAAATTAAAGGGCTTTCTTCATAAAACTTTAATTTCTATCATAATATATCGAGATAATCACCTACAAATAAAACAGACTGAATCTTTTAAGCAATCGATCATGTTGAGGTTTGTTTTAAAGAAACTATAATCAATAAGTTTTTTAATTATCATTTACATATCATAGGCTATCATGCCTGTTTTAGTATCATATCTATTTTATTATCATACCTGTTTTATTATCGTAACTATTTCATTATTATACCTGCTTTATCATCATACCTGTTTTATTATCGTGGACTATGCAAACAGAAGACCACTTAAGATAGACTATCACAGACATCAAAGACACGGCTACTCCAGTTACGTTTTGCATTACTGGATCCCGGAACAAATAGTTTCCTTTTGGCGATTCGCATTCAGTAGAAGTGGTATTACCAGTCATTATCCTTTTTCACCTGAACACATAAAACGTTTACTCTCCCTGTTTTATTGCAGTCTTTTTTGTTAAAAGAGAAGAGATCCGTTTGACCATTATCCTTTTTCATCTGAACACATACCAAATTACCAGTTTCAATTTTGCAGTCTATTCACTTAGAAGATGTTAGGTATTTTTAATCATTATCCTGTTTTACATGAATACATAAAACAATACTGTAGACCTTGAATTTTACAGTTTATTTAGTTAGCAACGAAAACTATGGATCGTCCTATTCATTCAGTCACAGTAAACATAAAGCAGAAGCTATTAATTTTATAAAATAAATCAATCGTTATTTTAGCATTCAAAATATTCTATGTAAATATAATCAAACCAAATGCAATATATTATATACATTTGGTGTCTTCTGGCTTTTCCTACATTTTGGATTTTCGTATCCTGTCTTTTCCTACATGGAAAGAACAATAGATGTTGTTATTGCAAAACATGTTGTTTTAGTTATTAGTTTAATTAGATAGGTAAAATAAAAATTTACATAAAATTACTGGTGAAATACTGACTACAATTTAATTTTTACTGTGAAGCCCATTTAAATTTATGTGCCAAAAATGCAAAATAAAAAAAGAAGGGAATTCTTTCATCTTATGGTAATCAGACTGCTCGCTTCAGCATCAAATAGAAAGTATTATTTATTATGAAATATACAAAGATGAGCTTGCACCCATTCCTACTATTTATAAAGAATTGTAAAACTTCATAACCTTGAATGGAATGATGATGCACAACAACTTGAAGAACATATACCAACCTTCTACTCCTGCAAAGACCTACTATACAACGAAAGACACAAGACATTACATGCACTACCAACATCAGGAGCCGACATTACAATCAATGATGAATGGGCTGAAACAACTACCAAAAAACCCTCCCGTATGGCAGATTATAACATCTATGGTCGAATGATTGTCTTCAGTACACAATAGAGCCTCATGCATTTAGCAGCAGCAGACACTGTGACTGTACATTCTATGTATGTCCTACACTATTCTATCAGCTTTACACATTCCGTGCTATATAATATTTGGTGGTACAATGTATCTACTTGTTTACACTCTTCTTCCTATTAAAGATAAGCCCATGTATACAAGACTCCTTATTGTTCTTCGAAAATTTTGTCAACAGTACAACATTCAAATACAACCGAGAACCATGTTTCTCGACTACGGGATAGCCAGCAAGAACGCAGTAACTTCAGTCTTCCCTGGCATCAACATCAAAGGCTGTTAATTTTCACTAGACGCAATTTATATGGAGGAATACACAGAAACATTGTTTTGCAGGCAGCATACACATAAATTTTCTGTGTATGCTGCCTGCAAAACAATATCAATTTTTTTAGAACATACATATACGATTATTTCTCTTTAACAAATCTGTGTGTTGATAATGATAATACGGATGAGGTTGGTGATGATAATGAGCTTATTGGATTTAATTTGCTCCATAAGTAAAAACTGTTTTGCTTTTTTTTTTTTTGCGATGATTTCTGATGAAATTAAAATTGCTATGATGTTGGTATTCACTTTCATGGTAAGTACAGTTTACCCTATTTGTATTTATGTCTATAAAAACAAATATTTCTGTATTAAAACTTTATTACAACCTGAGACAAAGGAGCCGATTACATATTATAACAATGAACACTTTGAAGTTGCAAGACACTCATTTAGAAATCTATTCCGCTTTTATGGCGCGCGCACTGGCCTGGAAAACGAGTTTTCTAGATTAATAGAAGGAAAAAAAAATGATAAAACAATATCAATATTAACAGTGTAGTCTTGATAAAACTATGGAAGTATTATGTTAATATAATATTTCCATGCATGGTAATTTAAAACTTAAATATTAATGATAATGATTGCCTTTCCATTTACTGTTAATGACCGTTGTGTTTGAAGTTGTTAATGAGTTTTCTCTATTATTGACACGACCATTACATTAGCTTACTCTCGTTCTTTATTCATATTATATGTTTGAATACATTCAAAACATTGTATTGTTTTGATGGATTTTTGTGTATTTGAAACATTTTCAATTGTCCTTTTAAATTGATACAAGTTGTCAAAACTACTTTAAGTATCTTGTTTACTAATTCGCCGTTTCAGAATCTAAAGGACTATGGGTAATCTGATTGTTCGTACACCAAAATGAAAATAACGTAACGTCATTGGTTCAATTTCCATTGTTAAGAACGTTTTAAACCAATCACAACATTTTGGTGTACGCTTTTGAAAATATTACCCAGAATGCATTAGATTCTGAAACGGCGAATAGATGGTGGCTTTTTATGGCAATTAAAACATTTCATTTTTAGACAGTGCAGTTAAATTGTTTTTCTTTGAATGTTCTTTATGTGCAACAGATTGCGTCTAACGAACTACTATAAAATGGGGCAAGTTTATTAGAGAGTGTTTGAAATGACAAAAACATCCTTTGAGAGTCACCTTGTCTATTTCTGATATTTAGTATTAAAAATCCACCGTTTCAAATAAAACTGAGTACAGTTCGTTTGATTTTAAACGTCGCGTCAATTTAAAATTCATCGTTTACATAGAACAATTTGAATATCATGTGGAAATGTTTTGTATGAATTAAAGGAGATATGAGGTATATGGGAATGAAATAAATATCCGACGACAAAAAAATCAATTGAAAAATACATTTATAAGTCAATATACGATATTCGTCAATAGAGAAGTGTCTTAAAACATTTCAGTTGTTTAAATCGCACAGAGTAAAGTAGGTTGTAAATAAATTAAAATAGATACTATAAATGATAATAACATTTTAAAAAATTCGTGCGTCGGAAGCGGTTTTCTGGATCACCTTAACCAGGTAATTTCAAACCAAACATAAAGCTAGGGATGTATATATTCGTAGAAACGTTAGCTGGTGTATTTCCTTTGCCTTCGTCAATTTTTAAATTTTAGAACGATACCAGTTCAAATGTCGCAGTGCTATTCAAATGGGATGTATAAATACGCAGTCTCTGTTGTAATGTCTTAACCTATGTCAACTTTGAAATTTAAGAATTATACCCGCACAGTGCTATTCATTTTGGATGTATAAATACTCAGCATAAGATTTGCCTGTACCAAGTCAGGAATATGACAGTTGTATTCTATTCGTATGATGTGTTTGAGCTTTTGATTTTGCTATTTAAGGTACTTTTCGTTTTGAATTTTTCGATATTTTTTTTTTTTTTTTTCACTTTTTTGTAATTACTTAGCCTCCAACAAACTTTGAAATTTTCGAAGTATACCAGTTCAAATCGAACAATACTATTCATTTGGGATGTATATTAACGCAATCTCTGTTGTAATAACTAAACTTTCGTCACCTGTGAAATTTTATAATTGTACCAGTTCATATCGCACATTTCTATTCTTTTAGGATGCATATCTATGCAATCTCTGTTGTAAATACTTAACCTGCGTCAACTTTTAATTCAAATTGTAGAATTGTAGAATTATACACGCGTGGTTTGGTTTTCAATTTGTATTATGTTTAAGATCGTATAAGTAAAATACGAATATATTGATATGAATAATTTTACATCATCATGATCATACTAATGAATGATATCTGTTATGCGAAATATTTATACATATTTAAATTTATTGTTTCCTTTTTTAATACTGAATTTGTTTTTGTACACTTTTTTATGCGTATATATGCTACAGTGAATTTGTATAATCAGGGATTATGTGGAATACCTGATTTAAAGATGAATTTTTCCATCACCTCCTGTTAGTGCTTATCGCAGATCCAAAAATTTCAAAGATATACTTGTAACATCTAAAGTAAAAAAAAGAGACCTCTAAAATCGGGTGTTACAAACAATGCAGAAGAAGCAGTTGTAACTGCTATAAAGACGCTAACAGTAAAAACTCTTTCACCAGCACAGTAACAATGCAGCGATACCACATATATGTAACAAATAATTGTAAAACAGAAAAAAAGTATTAATATTATTACTTGTGCCATCTGCAATATGTTGGCGAAACAGAAACTAAATTCAACATCAGACTAAGCAATTTTATACCAAAGGAAGAAACTGCTCAATCACGAGGACATACTTTTGAAAATATCAACTTTCAAATAATAGAGGTTTGGTACAACCAAAGTAGAATATATAGAGAGAGATTTTGGATGCATCAGGTACGTAATCTTGAAACTCATGGACTGAATGAGAGAGATGAAAAACAGTTTTATCAAAAATCAAAGGAATAAATCTTGAACTTCATGCTATTTAACTAACACAATTATTTATTTTGGTTTATTAATCGCAATGTACAAGAAGCTGCAAAAATATATTTAAAGACATATACGATGAGCTGCAAAAATTACTTAACAGCATCCGATTTTACCTGGGTGGCTGCACGCACCTGATGAAGCTTATTTGTTTAGCGAAATATTGCGTGAATACATAAATTAGAACAACTATTTTCAACCCACCATTTTTCTTAAAATGTCGTGTACCAAGTCAGGAATATGGCAGTTGTTATCAAATAGTCCGTTTATATGTATGTTGGCGTTTGTTTTGTAGCAGTTCAGGTTTTCTGTTCCTCGTTTTTTTCCTCTTATAGTTGATGTGTTTCCCACGATTTAGGTTTGTGACCCGGATTTATTTTCGCTTAATCGATTTATGACTATTGAACAGCGGTATACTACTGTTGCCTGTATTTACAACACTCATTAGTGTGTTAAAGTTACACAAGATATATATATCTTATGTAATTTTATATATATAAAAGTCTAAAGATTTGCACAACACATTCTAGACGATCCGGTACATATTAAATTTGCTGGTTGGTCCTTTTTATAGACTTTTATATACAAAATGCCTATCACTAGTAACAAGAGTTTAGATTGATCCGCCAAAAATGTATAAATATAAAAAAGAAGATGTGGTATGATTGCCAGTGAGACCAAAATGACACAGAAATTAACAGCTATAGGTCTTCAACAGTGAGCAAAGCCCACACCGCATAGTCAGCTATAAAAGGCCCTGAAATGACAAATTTAAAACAATTCAAACGAGAAAACCAACGGCCTAATTTATGTACAAAACAATAAACAAAATACAAATATGTAACACAGCAACAAACTACAACCACTGAATTACAGGCTCCTGACTTGGGACAGGCACATACAGAATGTGACGAGGTTAAACATGTTAGTGGGTGCCCAACCCTCCCCTAACCCGGGACAGTGGTGTAACAGTACAACATAAGAACAAACTATAAAAATCAGTTGATAAAGGCTTAACTCATCAGATGGATACAAATAGAAATGCATCTAACAAAAACACAGAGTGGACGTGGACGGGTACTTGTACATCCCAACAACAAAAAGACACTAAGTACAGATCTGAGAGTAGTAGCAGTTACTGACAGTTAACCCTATTTAAAAAAATAGTAATTATTTAAATAAGATTGACAAAAATTAAAACCGTTTTTCAATTCATTTTAATCCATTTCAAGGCATTTTAATACCAGTCAAATATATTCACTTGCGGTCTTTAAGTATTACAAAACAAAGGTAACAAAAAACAGACCGGTAACAACCGTTGCCGTATAGTTTTTCTGCTCGAGTAGTCAGGTCAAGTCCGAGGCGATAGCCGAGGACCTTGACCTGACTACAAGTGCAGAAAAACTATACGGCTCGTTGTTACCATCCCGTTTATTTTGTTACTTTTGTTTTGTATCTGACTTGTACGACGTTTTTAATTAGAAAGTAATACATTTTTTATTTGAGACGATTGCATAATTAAAAAGATTGAACACAAAACAAAAAATTTGCATACTTGTGTATGTAACCACGATGTTTTGAGATATTTAGTCTTTAACAAACTAAGGATTTTGCGTTAACACTAGCGCTTCTCAATTTTATCAGTTGTGTGCGAGTAAAATTATTGTTTATTCCTTCGATACATATCAATGAAGTAGGAGTAGATTGAAAAGATGAGAAAAAGGGGGGGGGTTGTTAAAGTGACCAGCGATTAAAAAGGACCTTTAATCTATATTGTCTGTCATATTAGTCTAGAAATAAGTTAATGTCCTCTTTCGTAGCCACTTTGTATTTAGATATTATAAATTGCCAAAGGGGTGGGGATGGGGTTCTTATAGTTTTGTCCCTCACATTTGCAAGTGTGTAATGCGGTCATTGTCCCCTTTCCTGGCTAGTACACCCTTGGATTTATATACATGTATAAATATTGTCAAAATCAATAAAATAAAGAACGAAATATAGAAATATAGAAAAAAGCTGTTTCTCTGTTTTATGGGGAATAACATTCAATGAAAAATAAGTTATTTTGTCTCGTTTTAATTTTTTTGATCCACTTATTTTGGAAATTTTTGTTGTTGTTTAACTTCATGCTGATAACAGTAATGTGAAATTCGAGTAGACCCAAGTATTGATCACGTGATACAATATAGGTCATTTTCCATCCTTCTATCCAAAATGGATGGACGTTGATTGACGTTGAGATTGATTTTGTGCTATCATAATTTGACTTATTCGAATTCCTTGACCATGGATAGAAAGGGGGAAATATCCGTATATTGCGACAGTAAAACTACCGATGGACGTCCTGAAAGTTTAAAATACAATACAATTATCTCTTAATTCTAATGCAATTACTTTGTATTAATGGTTTTGATTGGATGACAGTAAGCGTAATTTTCGTTTAATGAAGACTTTACACTGAAACATTGTGAAATAATGACTAAAATTCAATGATTTGTTTATTTTGCATTAGAATAGATACAACTGTAATGTATTTGAATCTTTGCGGACGTCCATCGATAATTTTACTGTCGCAACTATCCGTTTACCTGTCTCCGCTACGCGTCGCCAGGTAAACTCAATTATTTTGTATCAATGGTTCTTATTGGATAACCGTAAACGTAAAATTGACATGTAATTTACATGTTGGACGTCCGCAAAGCTTCAAATACAGTTATTTCTAAATTCTAATACAATTATTTTGTATTAATGTTTCTAATTCCGCGAAATGATGTTATCTTCTTTGGCGCCATAACTAGGTGACGTAATAGGTCGGCTTCCTTAGTTACAGACAGGGAGATAGCAGTCGGACAACCGGATGCCTCTGAGTAGGAATATCCTAATCATAAGTGTCTGTCAGACAAGTTGCAATGGCGGCCAATTTTGGTGTCATTTTTGAAAGACCGTTTTCATTAAATTTCAATGATAATTTTCGAAATATCGAAGTTTCCAGATAGTATTCAAAACAAGCTATTGCTGTTCTTTAATTTATTTGACCAAAAAGGGCAGATCGATTGAATAATACGACAATAATCAAGTTTTCCAGTGTAAATTTTCAAGCTCAAAAATTGTCATTTTTTCCTTTATGTGAAAAATCGAAGCGAGAAAGTTTCGAGAGACACCTTAAGATTGCTATATTCTAAAACTGAGTGTTTCCGCTTTAAAGTGTGCCCTCGTTTGTGAAAATCGGTAAATGAACATTTTTTTGTACCTATTTTGAAGTTGGGTTTTTGCTCGGAAACCCGGAATTTTGCCCTGAAAGCGTTTCTTGCTTACACATAATTTATCGTTTCCTTTATTATGTCCCTTGTTTTTTCACCGGACAAGTTTACATAGTATCACCAAGTGGTTTCAACTCTTAAATTCGTCAGAACTAGGAAATATTAATGTTGAACGTGTCGGTAATACTGAACAGAGTCGATTAGAGAGAACTAGAGACTAGAGTATTACCCGAACGTTGTTACTTTAACTCGCATAATCTCATTTGTAATAGCCTTGTGTGGACTGGTCTGTCAAACCAGGGCTTCATATGGATAGTAAACAACTTCAAGGCAAACAATAACAAGCTTTAACCCTGACACCGACAGGCCCTGTGGCTGTGGTCAAACAAATACATGCACTTACTTGACAGATTGTTGGCTTAACACACACTTTCACTGTGTTACAGCAGGGACCTTGGGTCCCTGCATGGTTACAGCTAAACTTTGATGATTTTCAATGCAAAAAAGATTATACAAAATGAAACGAGCTGCCAGATAAACTGATATTTATAAGTCATTACAAATTATGACCCATGAGTAAGTCTCAGGAGTAAGTAAGATGCCAAAAACACTTTGAACGAACATCTTTAGAAAATGCCACCTCTTCTTCGATGCTTCTTCTTCTTACATATAAGAGTAGATATGGGTTCCTGACAAAACAAAACTCACCTACATATAAATAAGAAGATGTGGTATGAGTGCCAATGAGACAAACTCTCCGTCCGAGTCACAGTGTATAAAAAGTTAACAATTATAGGTCAAAGTACGGCCTTTAACACGGAGCATTAGCTCACACCGAACAGTAAGCTATAAATGGCCCCAAAATTACCAGTGTAACACAATTCAAACAGGAAAACCAACGGTCTAATCTATTTACAAAACAAGAAACATCTATGCAACATACCAACAAATGACAACCACTGAACAACAGGCTCAGGTGCATGTAATAAATGCAGTTGGTTTGAATGTTTTAACTGGCGCCAACCTTCACCCAAGCCCGAGACAGTGGGGTAACAATACGACATAGTATGATAATATAAAAACCGGCCACTTATGGACCACTCAAATTAAGCTTGTTGAGAGGGATCTTTAAACATGCACAGGACGTGTTACTCTCTGCAACAGGAGGGTTATATGGGTGTAGAATAAGGTCAAATAAAATAATATGTGTTTCCTATCACATCTTTGAAAAAAATAGGGTAGGTAGGGAATTTTTTTCTTTTACCTTTTTTTTTTTACATTGAGTCTATTAGAGAGAAATTCTGACTTTAACAGTGCTTATTGAAAAATGACCAAAAAAAACTTAAAGGTAGGCTATTTCTTAGCTTAAAATATAAGGGAGGTATGCAAATAGAAAACACACATATGTTTTTATTTAGCCTAATCTGTTGATTGTGGCCATATAAATCTGTCAGAAGCCTTTTTTAAGTAAAAAACTCATTCATAACAGAAATTTTACATTTTTCATCGACTCCATAACAAATTCAAATTCTAACATGTTCTTATGATGAACAGGAGTTGACAAATTTTCACACTGGTTCTTTTAACTTAACATTAATGTTCTCTAAAATTTCAATGTAACAGCAATGACAATATTTGCAACAAAGTGTTCATGTCAAATTTCAATTAATCGTGTTACTGAAATACATTTATAAGCAAAGGAAGCATTTTAAATATTGACTTGAACACTTTCATTGATATTCCAAGATTAACATATTTTGGACAGTTATTTTATTGTCTGCATGCGTCCATGTATCCATTTTCATGTTTGTTTCAGGTACATTTTTGTACATGTAATTTGTGGTCACATCAGCATGAAAGTTAGGAACTATTTGATTGCTGCATTTTGTATGTACCTGTCCCAAGTCAGGAGCATGTTTTGTAAATGGTTGTTGTTTGTTAATGTAGTTCATATGTTTTTCCTTTATTGGTTTCTATAAATACAGTCAGGGGTACTACTTATTCAAGTAATTTTTATTTACTTGAAGAAGTAAAAAAAAATATACACATGTAAGTAAATTTGTAGGATACTTATACAAGTGAACTTTATTTACTTGTATAGGTAAAAAAAAAAATGTCTTAGTTATGTCCCTTAGACATTCATAATTTTTTACTTGTATAAGGAAAAAAGTCATCCTTTCTTCTTTTCTTGAATTCTTAAGATTTCTTTGCTCTAATAGAATTTTAAATTGTGTACCCTTTGCAGTTAGAATATAGCAAAGTGCTCTCGACCAATGAAATTGTAGAATTTGATGTCTCTTAATTGTGAAGAATGAATGTAAATCATGTTCTTAGTAAGGGATTATCCTATTATTTGGGTATTTACAGTTCAAAACAAAGAGTTTCTATAAATGAGTTACAACTGCCCCGAAGCACATTTATCAGATTGAAAGGATTTATCACACAGTGATTGAAACTGGCTAAAAGTTGAAACTATCAAAAATTCTACTAGTGCAGTAAAACTGGTACCTTTAATGTTATTATAAAAATATTAATAACTTCAAATTACTAAAAAATTAAACAATATCAAAGCAATGCAAAAAAGAAAAAAACTTTTAAATCAAAAACAACCTTAATCTTTAGCTTCCCAAAACTCTGATAACTGGACTAGCGGTTGGGAAGAATAGTTATTTTCAATATTCCGTTAAAATAAAATAAAAAATAGAAATTTAATTCAAGTTTTGAATATATTCAAAAAAACTTTTAAAGGCATTTTATTTGACCATTCCCCTGACATAATGAAATAGTATTTGATTTAAAAAGCTGGACCAAAATATTGGCTGTGAAATAAAATTAGTTGTAACTCAAATATAGTTATTTATTTAAACTGTAAATAAAAAAAAAAGGATAATTCCTCACTATAAAATATTACATTATATACATTCATACTACCAATCAGGAAACATATACAATTCCTACCTTTTCTTTGTACTGTTGTATCACCTAATGTCTATAACGCTTTTTTTTTAATATTTCCCAAATTATAAGAATGTCCTTACATCACTAAAACTAATCCATAAATGAAATGCCGAAAGAGGAAGTCATGCATCAATTATAAACATTGCACTGACAATGACACTAATTCTTGAAAACAACCAATCAAGAGATCATTTGAGCCTTGAGCACTTTACAATATTCTAAGTTTGTAAGAGAATGATAATCCCTTACTTCATGATAAGTACTCGCTAACGCTCTTACTTAATCATGAAGAAAGGGATTATCATTCTCTTACATATACATGTCTTTACTAATCATTTAAGTGTAATTTCATGGACAATGAAAATCCCATTTGTCTGTTATCTTCATAACACTGCTCATTTACAAGCCCCAAAGGAGCAATTTTTGAAGGACTTGCTCAAATATACAAGATCTTTGCTCAATCAGTTTCTTTGTTGAATTATTGAGATGAAACATTGAACTTTAATAAAAAAATTTGAGCATACCTGGGAAAAATCATTAAAGGCATGATTTTACATCTCAAAACTTGAGGATTTTTGTGGGATTGTAAGAAAAATTTACTTATACAAGTAAATTTTTGAGAAAATTAAGGGGAGATTATTCAAATGTTATTTATTTACTTATATGTGTATATCTTTTTTTACTTCTTCAAGTAAATAAAATTAACTTGTACAAGTAGTACCCCTGACTGAAATATAAATAAATCTGTTGGTTTTCTACAACACATGATATATAAATGAGTTGGTTTTCTCATTTGAATTGCTTTAAACCAGTCGTTTTAAGAACTTTTATAGCTGGCTATCTGATATGACTATGCTCCATGTTGAAGGCTGTAATGTAACCTATAATTGCTTACATGGACAGCATTGTAGCTTGGTTGACTCATTGTAACTCATTTCACAAATATGCAACTGAAGGAAATTTACCTAAACTTTGCATTAAGTAGAGTTTGAAAATTTAATATGGACAAAATTCTAGTTTATAGTTATATAAATAAGAAGATGTAGTATGAGTGCCAATATAGTTATGACCATAAACATCAGTGGCGGATCCAGGGGGTTCCGGGGGTTGGAACCCCCTTTTTTCTTGACGATCAATGCATTTGAATGGGGACATATAGTTGGAACCCCCCCCTTTATCCTGGGTTGGGAACCCCCCCTTTTAAAAATGGCTGGATCCGCCCCTGAACATGTAGTTTCAACCATTAAATTGTTATCAAAAATACATTTGCACATGTATGTATAAAAATAATGAAGCTATGTTGATGCCTTCATACAAATATTATTGGTTTGCCCTTTCCAACTCTAACTAATATATAATATTGGAAAAAGAAGGAAAGAATATACTTTATTTTATTCAATCAACACACGACAACACATGCATGACATGATAAAAACCAAACTTTCAAGTTTTAACAAATATTTAACGGGTATCCTGACAGGACTGTTATTTCTTAACTTCAAATTATTTTGATATTTACACATTAGCTTGCTTTCCTAAATCTGCATTCTATTTTGATATTTACACATTAGTTTGCTTTCCTAAATCTGCATTCTATTTTGACATTTACACATTAGCTTGCTTTCCTAATTCTGCAATATATTTTGATGTTTACACATTAGCTTGCTTTTCTTTAGTATATGCACCTTCTGATCCTTAACCACCCCCTGTAGTATGCTAGTTAGTTTATAACATAACTGCATGGTGGATGTTGTACAGTGCTTTATAACATATGGATCTCTAACCAGTTCCTCCAAGCACTATGGACCTAGTTAATAAAATATTAGGGACAAACATTCAAGGCCAAAAAGCAAACAAACAAGTCCAAATAAAGCCATGGCAAAACACTACCGCGAAATACTAAACCCTTAGAAAATAATCACTTTTGAAAAACCGGTTTTCATAATATATACAGGTAAATGAAAAATAACTTTGTCGTTTTAGGTATACTTTTCTGTCTATATAAAATCTTCCAATAATTAGGAATACCAAGAAAGGTCTGTCATATAAATACCTAATTTAACACTAGATACATAAGGGTAAATATCAACAATAAAACTTCCTGTACAGATTAAAGGAGAATAATCTTGATGTTAATACAAATGTAGTACGAAGAAGTGAAAATTAGTAGATATTCCAAATAATCAAAGCTGGTATACAGACAAGATCCATATTAATATAAAATAACAAAAAGTATTAAAATAGTATCAACAGGTCGAATTAACAAGAAAGTACGATTTGAGAGTACTCGCAGTTACTGACAGCTAGTATTTAAGTGTAATTTCATGGACAATGAAAATCCCATTTGTCTGTTATCTTCATAACACTGCTCATTTACAAGCCCCAAAGGAGCAATTTTGAAGGACTTGCTCAAATATACAAGATCTTTGCTCAATCAGTTTCTTTGTTGAATTATTGAGATGAAACATTGAACTTTAATAAAAATTTGAGCATACCTGGGAAAAATCATTAAAGGCATGATTTTACATCTCAAAACTTGAGGATTTTGTGGGATTGTAAGAAAATTTACTTATACAAGTAAATTTTTGAGAAAATTAAGGAGATTATTCAAATGTTATTTATTTACTTATATGTGTATATCTTTTTACTTCTTCAAGTAAATAAAATTAACTTGTACAAGTAGTACCCTGACTGAAATATAAATAAATCTGTTGGTTTTCTACAATACATGATATATAAATGAGTTGGTTTTCTCATTTGAATTGCTTTAAACCAGTCGTTTTAAGAACTTTTATAGCTGGCTATCTGATATGACTATGCTCCATGTTGAAGGCTGTAATGTAACCTATAATTGCTTACATGGACAGCATTGTAGCTTGGTTGACTCATTGTAACTCATTTCACAAATATGCAACTGAAGGAAATTTACCTAAACTTTGCATTAAGTAGAGTTTGAAAATTTAATATGGACAAAATTCTAGTTTATAGTTATATAAATAAGAAGATGTAGTATGAGTGCCAATATAGTTATGACCATAAACATCAGTGGCGGATCCAGGGGGTTCCGGGGTTGGAACCCCCCTTTTTTCTTGACGATCAATGCATTTGAATGGGGACATATAGTTGGAACCCTCCCCTTTATCCTGGGTTGGGAACCCCCCCTTTTAAAAATGGCTGGATCCGCCCCTGAACATGTAGTTTCAACCATTAAATTGTTATCAAAATACATTTGCACATGTATGTATAAAATAATGAAGCTATGTTGATGCCTTCATACAAATATTATTGGTTTGCCCTTTCCAACTCTAACTAATATATAATATTGGAAAAAGAAGGAAAGAATATACTTTATTTTATTCAATCAACACACGACAACACATGCATGACATGATAAAAACCAAACTTTCAAGTTTTAACAAATATTTAACGGGTATCCTGACAGGACTGTTATTTCTTAACTTCAAATTATTTTGATATTTACACATTAGCTTGCTTTCCTAAATCTGCATTCTATTTTGATATTTACACATTAGTTTGCTTTCCTAAATCTGTATTCTATTTTGACATTTACACATTAGCTTGCTTTCCTAATTCTGCAATATATTTTGATATTTACACATTAGCTTGCTATTCTTTAGTATATGCACCTTCTGATCCTTAACCACCCCCTGTAGTATGCTAGTTAGTTTATAACATAACTGCATGGTGGATGTTGTACAGTGCTTTATAACATATGGATCTCTAACCAGTTCCTCCAAGCACTATGGACCAGGGATGGGGTAATCGTAATCTGTAATCGTAATCGATTGTAATTGATTACATTTTTTCCAGTAATCGACAGTAATCTGTAATCGAAGACATTTTCGATTACATGTAATCGTAATTTAATCGATTACAGCAAAATCATGCTGTAATCATCGATTACTTTCGATTACATTTCGATTACTTTAGTAAAATAGTTTGATGAAATATAACCTATTTTAAATGAAAACATGTATGTAGTCATCACTTTGAAGTACTGATATGACTTAAGAGTTTATCAACTGCCTTTATATTTCTATCTATTGTCTCAAGCTGCATTATGATCAACCAGATCCCCTACCATGATTTACTTTATATCTAGCTTTTGAAACAAATGGATTTGTGTGCTTGTCAATAAGTCAACACATTTTATATTAAAATAAGAAAATAAGATTTAAAATAAGAAATGTGTCTTAAGTTAAGTTCTGTACTTCCTTACAGTAGTAAGCTATTTGTTTTAAATTTCCTAAAAGCATAATTTTCAATAAGATTTAAGCTTAGAATAGATAAACAGTTGATTTCTTATAATGTTGTGATATACATGTATATAAAAATAAGAAAGTACACAAAATCCTTTTAATAATGAACCAATGCCTATGCATTGAAATTATTTTCAGAAAAAGATACATGTATCCCTCTTTGACACTATAAATATATACTGTTTATAATTTTATTAGAGAATAAAAAAATCTTAACAAACTTCTTGTCTTTTCTAATCAGATGATCAAAGTCTTCTAATCACTATATAAGACACATACTTTGTTTTTATTTCAATTACTGTTTGTCTAATTAAGATGGAGATTTACATTATTTTGCCCCAGGTTATAATTGTACTCCATTGGCAGTTTTATAACCTATAATTAAGGTGGTTATCCAACAAAAGGATTAAATCATGTCTCTCATTATAATTATAAATTTTGATCTTTAAAATTAGCTGAACTAATTAATCTACTTTTTATATTTTCTTCAGAGAAAACTTCCAACATTTGTTTTACAACTTGTAAATAACTATGCTAAAATATACCTGCTTTTAATGAATAAAACAAAAAGCTAACTTAAGTCAGTACGAAAGCAAAATTATGGAAAAACCTTAAACATATATATATAAGTGATTGATGGAATGCGATGTCATCTCTAATTCATGTTGAAAGTCAAAATTCTAGATTTTTTTAATAATTCTGATCCTCAGTAAGAGATTCCATCAAGATAACAACTATCAACTTATAATTTGGAAACAATGCTTTAAATGCTGTTTTTGGTAAAGTTCTAAATTTCAACTATACAAAAGTTGATCAACATAATTGTGTGTAACTTACTGTATTTTTAAAAATTTTTGAAGCATGTAATTGACAGTAATCGAAAAGTAATGTAATTACTTTTGATAAAGTAATCGATTGCAATCGATTACATACAAAATTTGAGTAATCGATTATTAATCGATTGCACTAATACCTTCATGTAATCGATTATTAATCGATTACATTTGTCAGTAATCGTGCCCATCCCTGCTATGGACACTGGGGTTCTAACTAGTACTACACAAAATGTACAAGTATATTTATTCATAAATTTCTGAAGATGCAGGACTGAGAACAGACTGAGCTCAGTACAATTAATAAATCTTTATTCTGTCAACTGTATCAATATCTGTCAATTTAAAAATAAATTTCAAGAATTAAACAATAATTCATTTATAACTTGAAATTCAGAAAAAGTGTAAAATAACTTAAGTGTTGAACAAATATGTTAAATTTATTTACCACTTAATTATATTATATTTAAATACAATTTTTATATGTATTCTCTTCAGACTAGTTAGTTTTAATTTGATAATTTTTAGAGGGCTGTTCCTTTGTATGGAAATCTCAAATTATTAATTACAAGAGTGAACACACTGGAATATCACCTGTTTTAGTAAAAAATAAAAGGAGATGGAGTAAATGTACATGGGACAAAATCACACACAATACATAGAAAAAATACATGTCAAAACAATTTATAGCACTACCTTGCCAAAATTTTAACCAGAAATGGGATGATAGGACAAACTGACACACAGACTGAAAAACATATTGCCCCTCTACTATTGTAGGCAGGGCATAAACAAATATTTTTATCTGAACATGCATGGTTATAATGATGATTGTTTGCTGCATCTTTTCCTTTCTTTAATTCTAGGTTACTTTAATATGAGATTTTGCTTTATAGTTTATTCATTGGAAGATTTTCACTAGTTTTATTAATGGTAAACATTTCTGCAAGCTTAAAAAATAAGAGTTGGTGCGGGGCCACTAGGCAATTTACCCACTTTGGCAACCAGCCACATAATTTATAAGCCTAGGCAGGGAATCGAACCCTGTTACACCAACAACTTATTTAGGCCTTAAAATATAAGATTTTACTTTTTAATTTATCCATTGGAAGATTTTCACAAATTTTATTAATGGTAAAAAATTCTGTTAGCTTAAAAAATAAGAGTTGGTGCGGGGCCACTAGGCAATTTACCCACTTTGGCAACCAGCCACACAATTTTTAAGCCTAGGCAGGGAATCGAACCCTGATACACCAACAACTTATTTATAGGCCGTAAAATTTTATATTGATTTGCTGAATCTAAACAATTTAATTTGATTTTAAAATAAAGTTTGTGATCTTCCAAACAGAAGCTTTACTTTGAGAAGAAATTGTTTGAAAATGTACAAGCCAAAAGTTCTGCAAAAACGTCAAAAAGATAAGTTGCAATAAATTCTATCACCTTCTTATGAACTAACCAGATGCTCCGCAGGGCGCAGCTTTATACGACCGCAGAGGTCGAACCCTGAACAGTTGGGGCAAGTATGGACACTACATTCAAGCTTGATATAGCTCTGAATTTGGATTGTGATTAAATAGTTGACACAGCATAGGTTTCTGACACAGAATGAATGTGGTCTAATAAACTTAACAATTTTTTTTGCTTTTGAGCAATACACTATGCTGTTGAATATTAATCGCCTGAAAACAAATATTTGAAGAAATTTTCTTTTATATTTCTGAAATCTGAAATGAGAAAAATTGTACCCCCTCCTTAATTTTATTTATTCACCTACCCCTTTCGCTTATTTCAAAAAAAATCTCAATTTAAATTTCTAATGGGGTTTGCAACAATAACTACTCTTTTAAATTCATCATAAAATATTAAAATATAAAATGACATACAGTCATGGTTAAAATTAATATTGATTAATTGTAACTTCTAAAAATAAATTTACAGCTAATGATCTCAAGACAATAATAATTTTCTAGAAACAGTTTAAAAAAATTCATACTAGAACTAGCAAAAAAATAGCAAAGAGTACCAACAGAAAGAAACAAAGCTAAAGTAATTGTCCATTAACCAGGAAACTCTTGTTTTCCCCCTTTTTTGCCCCTAATTCATAAACAGATTGAGTCATAACTCCACAATTCCAATCCTAACCATCCTTTTGTGGTGTGGAAACTTGTGATACAATTTCAGGCAATTCTATACACTGTTCCACAAGTTATTGTCTGGACACTAGAAAAATGCTAATTGGGCCCCTTTTATACCCCTTATTCCTAAACCAAAGGGACCATAACCCCCAAATCAATCCAAACCTTCCTTTTTGTGGTTTCAAACTTTGTGTTTTAATTTCAAAGATTTATATTTACTTATACTTAAGTTATTGGCAAATTTCCAATTATGCTAAAATTATAGGCAAATTTCCAATTATACTTAAGTTATTGGCAAATTTCCAATGAAGTTTATAATACTGAAGTTATTTTCAAATTTCAAATGGAGTTTATTAATACTGAAGTTATATATATTGGCAGATTTCAAATACACATATTTAAAAGTAGTGTGAAGAAGTTCAAAGATTACTTTTGGATTACCTCCCTTACACTGCTTTCAAATTGTCTTAACTGTCCTTTAACCAAAAAAAACCCTTGTTTTCCCCCTTTTTTGCCCCTAATTCATAAATGGTTTGAGCCATAACCCCCCAAAGTCAATCCTAACCATCCCTTAGTAGTATGGAATATTGTGGTATAATTTCAGAAAGATTCATACACTTTTACATAAGTTATTGTCTTGAAACTACAAAAATGCTTGTTTTTGGCCCTTTATTCCTTGACTGTTTGCCCCTTAACCCTTAAAATAAATCCCAACCTTCTACTTATAGACGCTGACGACGACGACGTGATACCAATATACGACCGCAAAAATTTTGCGGTCGTATAAAAGCATTCGAATATCTTGAGAAAATGTTTTCTGTATTGATTTAGAGGAAATACCGGTAATAATATTTTACAATATTTTACATCAATTATTGTACAGGTGATTTTTTCTGCTTAAAATTTCAATCAATTTTAATACTTTAATCTAAAAAAATGCCCAAATTTGTGAGAAAAAAAACATTTAAAGGAAAATAAATTCTACAGTACAGGAGTAAAATGGATTCATGCACTTTCACATTTTTAGGTCAAAGAAGTATAGTAAATGCATCATATTATTGGCTAGATGGTGTTAGTCTTTTACCTCTCCTTACATCAACTATTCTAAATTATCATTTAAAGGGCAACAACTCCTATAAAGGGTTTATTAGCATTTCAGTAAAACTTTTGTTGATGCTGTCACTAATATTATTTTATTAAAATTTCAAGTTATGTATTAAAATAAATTTTCCAAATCAATAGGCAAAACTATCTTAAGTTAAGCAAATTATAAAATAATGACAGTTATTTATTTTGAAATCCTAAAACTTATTTTTTTAAGATCTTCTTTTGCTATTTTTTACCAGTATATGGATTATGTGGTTTATGAGTTAGAATAAAAAGCTATTAAGTTTTAAAATTGAATAACTTCTATAATTGTTAATGTGTCTGCAATAAACCCTCTTTTGGGGATTTTAAATTAAACACGTCCACCGGTTTTATTGGTGAATTCACTGAACTTTCATGTACAGCGCCCTCTAGCGACCCACCACGAGCATATAATTCAAATTTTCATGATCAAATATATTCAATTTATCAAAAGTTCTCTGTTGTAATTATTTAACATACTCGTAATGACTCTTGAGCAGAACTCGTGTTACCCAGTGTTAGACCCACCCTCCCCACCAATAAAAGAGGGACAAAACAAGTTTCTTTTCACAAAAATGTTCTTTTAGAAATTTAGCTTGGATATTGGGAAGTTTTTTATTTATTGGTTCTTAAAATATTAAACCAGTACACTTAAATGTTTTGTTTTTACAAAATATATTACTTAATAAATTAGAGTAAATCGTGCAACAACCTTATGCAATATCCTGATTTGGCAAATATATGTTCCCTTTGAATTTTTTCATACAAGATCCAATTACCATGAAATGATTTTGATTTTTTTCCCTTTTAAATAAATTAAGGGGTAATTTATCTATTTTAGTATTTGTTTGTACATGGAGATATACATACACTGTATAAGCATTTTAAATGTGTGCACTGGTCTTACACAGAGTTTTGCCCCTGGCTTAAAAATAAAAATATAAACAAACTTCAAAAGTACAATCTACCCAAAAAGCCAGACTAGGAAGACCACTTAACCTTAAGAAACAAAATCATGCACATTACCTATATAAAATGAAATTTTAGCTCTAAAAAAGGTACATTTGTTTGAAATCTTAATTAGTTCAAAATTCTTTTTTTTAAAAGAGTCTTAAAAAACTAAAGTTGACAAATAAAAAATATTGAAATCTACATATGCTGTTAACCTTATAATATATGCAATAAATGTTTTAAAGACATGTACTTGTTCTTAAACATTATTTCCAAAAATGTGTTTTATACTATTTAAGGAATTAGGAAAAACTCAAAATTTCATGAAAGATCATATAACTACTTTCAAAAATGACAAAAATTAAATTTCAAAACAGATTATCTTTGTAAATTAAGTTTTAAAATTATTAATCTTTCTGGAGACATCAAATATTTTAAACAATAGCACTTTTCTATTTTATTTTTATTGATCTTTCTAATTAACAATTGCCTGAATTTTTGGGTGTGAAATAATTAAGTACTTGTCTGTTGCTTAAATGATGCTACAGATATCATGAACAGTCAAATGTCCAACCCTATGGACAACATATCAGGATACTGTGTGCAGATTAATAGTAAAGAATTTTGAATTTGGAAATAAATTAATAAACTACCAATATCATAGTAGATCACATGACCAACCCTATGGACAACCTATCATGATATTGTTTGTAGGATTTCTTTCTAAAATGAGCCATTTCAATTTTCAACAGTATTACAGCACAAGTACAAAATTGTGAAATAAATAAAATATTGGTTATTTGAAATACTTAAAAAAATAAATAAATAAAAATGTCTCAATTGATGCAAATAATACAAAAAAAAGTTACTGCTTTGAATCAGATAAATATTTATGCTAAGTGTTGATACTGAAAATTAAATATAATATTTTCGAGATCATCATCGTCTACATTTTGCAACTCAAAGAAAACAGAACCATCCATTGTATCATCACCAAAGTCACTTGCATCAGATTCTGAATTATAAAGCACCTGAGTCTCAGCAGTATTTTCTTCTGTTTCCTCTGTATTACACACCTGTGAATTAACATTCTTATTTTTACAGGAACTACCACACTTACAACCAGGACCACATGCCATATTAATTTTCTTACAACCACATATTTTGCTATTACAGTCAGATTTTAAACAGTTGCAGCCTGCAGTCCAAAGCTTTATATTATTAATTACTTTTTGCAAATTTTCAGGAGAGTCCCAAATGACATCCAACTGTCCATCAATTTCTAATTTCCAACCAAAGTCTGTCAATGATGGATACTGAACATTCTCACAGTATGCTTGGACCCATACCCTACTCACCCAATAAGATCTTTTCCAATGAAGAAATAATGCATCAAAAGATGGCAAATAAAATTCTTCTGATGGAACTCTACTGTAAAGGGCCTCTCTTATTTTTGAAATCCAAGCAATATGATTCTCTTTAGGTGATAGGTTAGAACTATAAACTGTTCTATATAACTGCTCTGGGGTCTCCAATTTCTCTCTTAGAAAAGCTGAAGCACACTTTCTCCAGTATTCACATCCAATTAAACGAATAAATGATAGAAAACTAGAAATGTCATCAGAGTTTGTGAGAGATAATTTGCCTATCACATTATTTTCAACTGAACTTGTAATAAATTCTGTGTATTTGAAGAATGTTTTAAAAAATGATGTTTTACCATGATCTTTGAAAAATGAAACATAATCGCAACCAGTTAATATAAATAAATTTTGTATGATGAGAGGAAGGTCATCTTTTTCAATGCTGTGAAGATCTGGATCAGATTCAAGGCACCTTATAAATCTGTTCATGCTAAAAAATATTAAGTCATTTTTATAAGACAACTGAACTGCTATATTTTTGTCACTGCATTTTTGCATAATGGGTAATCCAATGTGGTATGTATCATTATCTAGGGAATAAATTAAAATATTTTTACATTGTGAATTATTAGCATGAAACCATACTCGACTATCACCTTCAGAAATATTTGTCTCCAAGTTTGTGGCAATCTTTTCAGTATTTTCTTCGACAACTTTTGTTATGGAAGCATTTTCAAAGCCACCACCAATTACAAAGCTCTGGCCAGAATTCAAAGCTATTTTTGCAAAATGCAAAAATTATCACTGACTAATTGGACAAGCTGTTTCTTGTTTTCTCTGTTATGTAAAAATGCTTGCCAATCTGATGGTATTTTTGTGGTCTCTGAAATTAATATTTTAGCTGTTGTTT
Organism: Mytilus coruscus; assembly: GCA_017311375.1. Lineage (NCBI taxonomy): Eukaryota > Metazoa > Mollusca > Bivalvia > Mytilida > Mytilidae > Mytilus > Mytilus coruscus. Next base: position 47,722,134 of record CM029599.1, on the reverse strand, counting down.
CTGCTTTTTCATCTCTTCGTTTACGCTCAATGTCTTTTGGTGATAACTGAGGTGATTGATCATCAAATACAATGTGTATTTCTTTTGTGTTGAGTTGGATGTAAGGAATTATCCAGCGATTGAATAATGAAACTAAGAAATGAGCAAATAACCGATTTGAAGATTTTAGGGGTTTAGAGTTCAGAATAAACATGCCATCTATGATGACACAGTCTGGTTTAAAATGTAGTTTGTTTTCGAATGCCTCAGGGTAACGAGAATGGTATATGCCTAAAGTTTTTGATTTATCACCTTTATATGGTAAGCCGTCATGGTTAACAATTGCACGTGGCAATGAAATAAATTGTTGCAAATCTGATATTGGTGTGTTTTGTTCTTTAGACCATGCTATTTGTTTTCTTAAAAGTGAATTCTCAGTCCTTTGATCTTTCAGTTCTCTTTTTACTTTTGATATGCTATGTGTCTTTGTAGAGAAAGTTGCTATTTTTCTGGTCTTATTATATCTAAAAATACCATCTGACTGACAAATCTTGATATATTTTCCTAGATGTTCCTGAGCAATTTTCTGCAGATTTAATAAGTCTGATCTCTGAATATCTGTCAATACAACTTTGCTGTTGAATGCATGTTTCAGTTGTCCATTTTCATATCTAAAAATAATCCAGATTCAATGTTTTCTATATAATGTAATATTTTGTATTTCAAAAGATGGACGGTTTACAGAATTATTAAAATCTTTTCGCTTACATTCTAATTGATCTTTTATGTTACCCAAAACTTTTGCTCGAAATGGAATGTAATGAACTAACTTTGTCAAAGCAGATAATGTGAAAAAATTAGACATTGCATTTTTAACTTCTCTGTTAATACAACTTTCATGAGCCTCATCTAAGCCCTGAGAATGCATGTTTCTTCCCAAAATATTAACAACCCATCCACCTTCCTCAAAATGTTCAATTGTTGATTTAGGAAAAGATTTTAAATCTGCAATATGAAATGGTAGAAGTCTTGAATAAAATTTACAATCTGTAATTTGAGCGGTTTTGCAACATGTTTTAAACAGTAGTTCCTTAAATGCCAGTTACCACTTCTAATGGATAAGAAGTAAGAGACATAAATGAATCCGTGGTAGTGAATGAAGTCATGCCAAAATTTCCAATTTTCATTCTGTTCACTCAACCTACAACATAAATTTCTAAACTGCAATGAAAAATGTGACATTAAATCCAGATGCTGCTGAATCTTCTCATCCTGACTTAGTTCTTGATTTTGTAAAATGAAAGAAACCTTTTTTATGTAATTTTCTTCTGATTGATCATTTAAGTCATTTTCTTCTGCATATTTAAGAATAGCACTAATTTGTTGTAAATAAAATGCTTCCCACACCTGCATCAAAAAGTGATGAGTTTTGTCAAAGTTTGTTGCCTGCATCACAGAAGCACCAACTGCACCATGATGAAAGAGTTCAATAAGTTCCTTTAGTCCTGCATCTAAATATAATTTCATTATCATACGTTGATAATTTTTAAGGATATGCCAATCCCCAGGAAATGGCAAAAGCCAACTTAAATCATCCTTCAACTCAAGCTTCAATTTAACCAAAAGATCATAAGTCTTCCCATCACCCACCACCACCAAATGCTTTAATTCTCTACCAATTTTAAAGTCCTGGTGTAGTGTATCTAAAATAGTTTTCAATGTTTCTTTACTGTCAGCTTGTTCATTAAGTAAAGAGTGATATTTCACATTGGCTGTTTCTACTGGTATGTTACTATTTTTCTCGCTTATAAATGTTTGCAAATTGGTCTTGCCTATATTGTTTGAACCATTCAAGCTGAGTAATTTGTTATAACAGAATTCAAATAATACTGTACTTACAGAATCTGCAGCCCCTTTTTCTGACACTGTGCTTTCAAAATCAATCAAATCAAAAGATACCTTTTCAACATTCTTTGACAAACATGCAGCGCTGTCTTTTATCATGTCATCCACTAAATCTGTACAAATCTTACTGTTGTGTATAGCATAGTGTGGCAATTTTGTTGTCCTTCTACGATATTTTACAGATGTCTGACCACTGTTTAATGAGCTGTATATATCTACAATGCTAGAAAGCTTTTGGTTGAAATTATTAATAGATCTCAATGTAATTGTATCCTTTATGTCAATTGATTCTTGAAACAAAACACCATCAAAATAATCTTGGCGAGAAATAAGAGGAAAGTAAAGTCCATTTTTATTTAACAGATTTATTGAATGGTTGCTATCAGGATTTGCTCTCAATTGTACAATAGGTTTTATAGAGTTATCATGTTCCTCAAAAATATTAACTGCACTTCCAGTGACATAAACCAAAGCAGTCATATCTAAGTAATTTACTACACGATTTAAATCATATAAATAAAGCTCATGGTTAACATGTTCATCAATGTTATAGTCTGTCATTTGTGAAAATCTCTTTTCTTCAAGAAACTGTGAGTCATTTAAGACTGCTGTAAAACATTCATGAATTACATTTTGAGTGAAGTCAGTCTCAAGGCTATCTTTGATCTCATCACAGCACTTTCCAGAGGAATCCCTGGGAGCGTTTAGTAAGTTTAAGTTAGAAGAAATTACAACAGACTGAAAAAAAGACGTAACTTTTTGTGATGTTTTATGGTTTATGCATGTATAGTCAGTATTACCATAATTAAAAGTCTCACCTGGTAGGACAACAAGTCTTTCATCTGGATTTAAGGAAATACTTTGTGGTTTCGGCTCTACTAGCTGAACTGATGTCCCATCAAATCCACGGTGCACATCAGTAGACTTTACTGCAGCATAACTAGACCTTTTATTAACATTATCAATTGAAGCAATTGTAAGTGTTGATGGTATTTTGTCAACAGGCTTATTTACCTTATTTTCAACTACCATTGTTTGATTGCGTTCCAAAGTTTGTTTTGAAACACAGATACCAAATTTGTTAAGAATATTAATGCAATCACTGGAAGATGTGGTGAACTTATCAATTATATCTGAAATGATTAACTGGAAAGTATTGCATTTTGTATCAAACTTGAACAGTAATGAAAACAATATGTTAATTAGTTTAAAATCAATATTTTCAAAAGTTTTATCTACTTCTGCAGCAGATTTAAATTTATTAGATGATGTTAGAGATGTAATAAATTCCCAAAGATCAGGAGGACAACTATTTTTCACAATGTCAACCAATTTAGCATCATCTACAGTTTTAAAGTCAAAATTCAAATTTTTTATGCAGTCTTTAATCATTTGTTTAAGAATTACACAGGCTTTTTCAAGAGTATTATTATTTCCGTGTTTAGACTGACAATTGACAACTTCTGACTTTGTATTAGATAACTTCTCTTTTTGGTGTCCTTGAAGTGCCAAGACTAAGCATCTGCGGTCTTCAACTCCATGCAGTTTCACTATAGTACCAATTTTATCTATTTTGTCTGTGTCAATGTTTGAACTGAAAATAAACTGTAGTTTGTCAAGTATAAATCTGGTCTGGTTTTGTCTCAGATTTGATGAAAAACAACCTCCAAACTCTTGAAACTTGTATACCATTTCTGAAAGAAGCAAAGCTTTGTTCTGCATTAATTCAGTACAAACAAATTTGATAAGTTCAGTTAAAGCAAGTTTATTGATATCTGGTATATCAATATCTAAAGTACCACTTACTGCTTGCTTCAAAATTAATGATACATACTCTCTAGGACTAACACATTCTACCTTTTTATCATGTTGCTGTTGACCTGTATATCTGTAAAGAATTGAATGACATTTTTTGCATATTACATCACCTGTTGTCAATATTTTGTCAGATGTGCCTTGTTCATACATATATTGCTGTAAATAAATTTGGTCAAAATTAGCATAATATTTCTTGAATAATGATAAATTGCACATTTTACATTTAGCTTTACAACTTTTATAATAATTGTATGCTTTTAAGTAATGGCCATCACAAAGAAATATAGATTCAATTTGAGCTTCCTGAAGACTGACTGAAAAGCAAGTGTTTAATTCATCAGTATCTAATGGTGAATTTCTTGTTACAGATGTATTTGTACAGGAGTTACACAGAGCAAGTGCACATTCCAGTTTTGGTTTTTTGGCAGTCTGTAAGATTTCTTCTGCAAGAGCTTTATGTGAAAAATTCCTATTGAGTTTCAACATACATGACTTGCATATGCAGTCTTTTTCACTTATTGTGTGTTTAGATTTAACAAAGTCAACAAAATCTAATTGATAAGATTTAGAACCTAGGTGTAAGTAACCATAATTACTGTCCTTTTTGCAGAGAGAACATGGTCCACAATAATCACCAGGATGAACTGGGCTTTCTCTTACACCTCCTAGGCCTGGTTGGTACAATTTCAGGATATCATTATCTGTACATTTTATCACATCATTGGTTGACAAACATGTTCCAGCTCTGGTCTGTAAATACTGCATATTCTGTTTAATGCCTGAAACCTTTTCAATAAACTGTTTTAGTTGTTTTACTTTAACCTGTATTGTTTTAGAAATAAAAGTAAATGACTTACCAAAAACATGTATATGAACTTTTTGGAGTGGTAAAATCTCATCATTTTTACATTGTTTACTTATGGATTCTTCTTGTAAACCTTTGTTTGATTGCATAGCTGTGTCTTGCTTTTTATTGTGTTTTTTTCTACTAGATGTCTTGTCCAAGTTAGCCAATACTGAAAACATGTTTGTACTGAGGTGTGCCATGTTATTTGAGTCTTGTTTGCCTGTATACACTGATTTCTTGCAGGAGATGCTACCATTATGTTCCAAGGGGCTTGTAAGAGGTGTAGAATCCTTTTTGTGTGTATAAATTTTGTTCTTGTATGTTTTACCCAAGGGTCTGCCATGAACAGACACTTGAGAGGCCTCACTACTCCTCACTTGCTCAGACATGTCAGATGGCTTTTTCAAAACTGAAATTTGTACATGTTGTTGAAGCAACGGCCTACTCAACAACTGTTTTATTTCAAGGTTCCCCCTTGGGCTTGATAGCAGTGGAAATTCTTCTTCATACTTGAACACTGACATTATGAAAGATTTATAAAAAGCAGTTATATTTTTCTGATCTTTTCTGGAATCTTCTTCGATCAAAATTTAATACCCGGGGAAATAATCAACAAAATAGCCCTACAAAGTAGAATATATTGGAAAATGTGACAAGTTTTTCAATTTTTATACAATTCTGTACTATTTAAACTTATATTTCCTTCAAATTTTCTTGATTTCACTGCAGAAAAGGGATTTACGTCTGTACGCCGAGCCCGCCCCGGAAGAAAAGAACGCAATGGCTGATGGTCATCGTCTTCAGAAAATATGTTTTTTGTTATATTTTTTCAAAATATTTTCATAAAACTTTATAAAATCCCAATCTGTAAATCATGATTTAATGGGCATTAAAAATTCACAACAAAAAGTTTTCAAATAAGAAAATAACGAAGGAAATAAATTCGGAAAAGATGCGAGTGATCTGCGTAAAATGTCAACACATATTTTACCCCACATAAAAAATAGGTACACTTTTTTGTTCATGCGAGAGACACATAGAAACATATGTTAAATTATCGCCCAGATTCTGTAGTTTCTGTGTGTGTATTGTCATTGAGTTTCATGAGATAACATTTTTTTGTACCTATTTCGCGCATTGAACATGGAACTGGCTATTGTCACATTTTCATTTCATGTCCTCGGCCAAAAAATGCTCTGGAAAATATTTTATTTTATTTTGTTTATGCTTTTGTGCAACGAGGAGATTATTGAGGATATAAATATTCGTCCTTTTAATTTTCTCTGCAAATAACGGAATGAGTAGTCTTCAGTCGTAACTAAAAGATGAAAGGTTACTTTTCGGGGCTACCTTCTTTTCCTTACAAAGTGCACGAAATAGATCTCAAACGGCGGAAGGTCACTGATTAGAGACGGATCACATTTTGCCCTAAAAGGGACTTCCGGTTGTCCGACTGTTAAACACCGGGCGTTTTCCATGATAACCGTGTCTCCGAGCTGTAAAGTATTTCGATGGATACCAACAACTTCGAATGCATCATAACAGAACTCGAGCATAATAAGTCTGTTAGATAGACTGTCAACAACATAAAAAAAAATCATGCCTAAATATCCATAACGATGTTCATTGTTACTCCACAAAATAAATTAAACAGGCCACAAAAAGGCAGTGCTCTTTGCAGACATAATACTTTCTGATACAATTAAGGCTTTTGTCAAACTCTTTCCGGACATGCAAATTGTTGATTTCTGCCCGTCAACAAGGCCAGCAAATGGTGGCAAATTTTCAACATTTCTTTTTCAGGTTCATTTAATGAATCAGTTACTTTATTTCCTGGGGAATGTACACGGTTCCAATCATCGTGTCTTCATCAGTCTGTAGGGAATCGGCAGATATCTGAACCCAAAGCACTAAGGTACTCTTAGTTTCAATAACACGAATAAATTTGGATATTGTATTGTTATACCCAGAAATTATGCCATCTGATTTAACTCTAGGGTATGTCAGTTTTATCAGTTTTTGTTTACTTAAACAAATAAAATCATTGTCACTATTCAAATTGATAAATTCAGGATACAGCTATTTTCTCACTAAACCACAACAGTTAAGGTTTAAGACAATTTAACATCTTTCAGAAAAGTATTTGTGTTTCGAACAGAGTATGAAGAAATACAGTGTATGGAAGGTCACAGCTCTATATGGAATAGTCATTTAGTCGATTTTACGTGATATGGTTTCGTATCGACTTGATATGGTTTTTTCATTACTTTATATGGTTTTGTCATAACTCGATGTGATTTCATCATTATTTAAAGTGGTTGTGTCATTAGGCAATGTGGTTTTAACATGACTTGATGTGTATGTGGCTTAACGTTATGTATTTGTTTCATTACATGATGTGGTTTTGTTATTTCGTAAAGATGATTTGTCAATTCTTCATATGGCTTTAACATTACATAATGATGGTTCAAAATTTGACAATTTTACACAACATGATGTGTTTGTTCCTGTATTTGATGTGGTCCTGTCAATCTTTGATGTGGTTATTACATTACTTGATGAGGTAAAGCCACGTGTTCTATTTTTAGCACGATTCAAAACGGAACCACGATAACGGATCTCCATACGAAGAAAGCAGACAAACGTTAATTTCTCTCTCCAAAAAGTTACCATCATGAACACTGCTCCCGTGCTATCCCTTTCAGTCAGGCATTGCGAATCAGGAGAATATGCTCAACTGAAAATAAGCAGAATGTTAGACTTGGACAACTAAACGTCTGGTTGTTTGAGGATACAATAACAACAGTATTGATACAGCTTTCGAAAAAGCATACAGAACTAGCCGCCAAGAACTTCTGGAGTACAAGGATAAGAATAAAGGAGTCAACAGAACACCTCTTGTACTCGCTTACCATCCGGATTCGTGTCATCCATTGTTCGAAAGCATTGGAAAATTATAGAAAATGACTCCAATTTGAAAAAAAATTTCCTCGCCTCCAGTCATGACCTTCAGAAGACCTAAAAACATCTTTGACAAATTAGTGACAGCTGTATTAACAAAGCAATCTACTCCACCTCCTGGATGCTACAAACAATAAGGGAGAAGGAATTACTTATGTTGTAAAGCTGCCAATACTAGCAGTTCTTTCATCAGCTCCTTTACAAAACAAAGTTATACCATGTACACAAATTCCAACTGTAAAACGGATTTATATATTAACATGTAACACCTGTGGCATTCAGTACGTTGGAGAAGCAATGAACAAATTTAATATACGGCTACATAACCATCGATCGAGGTACAAAACCAACAAAAACTGTCCCCTCACAAGACATCTTCGATCAAAGAAACATCCGTTTGATAATGTTACTTTTCAAATTATAGAAGTGAACACTGAGTGGGACACCACGGCGAGAAGAAGACGATAAAACTTTTGGATACACCAGCTACATACTTTAAACCTGATGGGCTTAATGAAAAAGACGAGAAAAGATACAGGAAAGAGAAAGAATAATTCATTATATAGCATCGTCCTTTATATCTCTGTAATATTGGCCAATAGACGTTGCAAATTTCAACAACAAATTTCGAATTCTTGAACTTCATCCAAATTTTGAATTTATTTATGAGGCAGCAAAATGTAATTTACAATGTGCTGCAAAAGTTTAATATCTGCACCCGATTTCACCCAAATAGAGCCACGCTCGATGAAGGTAGTTTGTCTAGCGAAATATTGCGTTTACTTTTAATCGCATTGTTAATATTTTTAACATTTAATATTCACATTCTTTATAGTGTGTTACAACTACATTGTTAGGCAATTTATAATTTCATTTGTGTAATTGTATTAATATTTGTATTGATTAATCCACACTCAAATAGATTTATATGTTATATATACATAATTCATATTTCTGGCAGAAAAAAGAAAAAAAAACAATACAAAGTGAATTAAAACATTGTCAGTTGTCTAGCGGCTTCCATCCATCTGAAGGGACTTTTCAAGACTAAGACGTTGTTGTTGGTAACGTTGGTCGTTAACGTTGTTGAGGATGTTTTATGACCTTATGTCTTTGTCGACGTTTTGCTTTTTGTTTAGCATTAAACGTCGGCTTAAATGTTCTTCCATCTCTTCCCAGAATGCCTCACCTGTTTTATTGTATTTATAGAAAGGTATTATATTAAATTTTCCTTCGCCACTTCGATCCAAATGTTCACTTAATGGAATGTTCCGATATTATGGATGTTTGATTTGTTCTTTGTGCACACGTACCCTTTCACAGTGGGAGTTACCGGTTTGCCCTATATATAATTTTTGTCAATTCACACAAGTTATGCAATAAATCAAATTGGATGACTTGCATGTCATGTTTGCATTTATCAGAAGGTGTTTCCATTTAGGAAACGTTTCATATTGCCGGTCTCTATATAATTGTATCCTTTAGAGCAGATACCACATCTAGTATACCCACACTCTTTTACTGAATATTTATCCTGAATTGAGTAGAATTTGGCTCGTGTCAAGTATTTTTTTTAATGTTTTTAGGCTGCCGGCGACTGTATATTAAGATTTCCTTTAGAGCTATTTATTTCATTCTCTCGCTTTGTTGTTTTCCATTCGTTAGATGTGTTTGAACTTTTGATTTTGCCATTTTATAAAGGACTTTCCGTTTTGAATTTCCCTTGGAGTTCGGTATTTTTGTTATTTTACTTTTTTGTGTAATAACGGGAGATTTGATCACATGAAACTAAATACGTTTGGTAATGTGCATACAAAGGGACTAATTTTATTTTCCATTTGTTTTTCCTTCGGTGTTTTATGTTCCTGTATGGACAAATATTTTGCCTTTTCTAAACCATCATCAATTAGTTGTTTTGGGTAACACTGTTGAGTCATGTATATTTTAAGTACTTTCAGTCTCAGTGTCCGAAGTTTATCATCAGGTACAATTGCACATATCCTTCTGGCCATACAGTATGGAATATTCCGTTTTGTATGAGAAGGATGACACGAATGGAAATTTATGTATTGATGCATCTCCGTTTTTTTTTTGTAGTATATATCAGTTTGATTTGAGTACCAGATGTTTTTTTATAAGAATATCCAAAAATGGTAAATCAGTTTCGCTTGTCTCCATTGTGAATATTATAGAAGGGTGAAGTGTATTTAGTAAATCTCGGAACTTTAAAAGGTCTTCTTTCGACCTGGTTCATAATATTATGCAATCCTCGAGAAATCTTTTCCAATTATATTTTATGTAGTTTTTGGATATCTGGATCGAAGATTTCCGCTACTTTTTTGTACATGTTTTTTCGAGAAATCCCATCACAAGATTTGCATAATTTGGGGCGACATTGGTTCCCATGGCTGTACCTTTAATTTGCCTATATATCTCCTCATCAAAATAAAAAGTATTCTCTTCACGAACAATTTCAAGGGATTCGATGATAAATAGATATAAGAAGATGTGGTATGAGTGCCAATGAGACAACTCTCCATCCAAGTCAAAATTTATAAATGTAAACCATTATAGGTCAAAGTACGGTCTTCAACACGGAGCCTAGGCTCACACCGAACAGTATGCTATAAAGGGCCCCAAAAATTACTAGTGTAAAACCATTCAAACGGGAAAACCAACGGTCTAATCTATATAAAAACGAGAAACGAGACACACTTATGAACCACATCAACAAACGACAACTACTGAACATCAGATAAAGTCAACTTCAAACCTGCTACCTAATAAGTTCCGTTTTTCATTAAGCCAATGTCTGATTGCTTTCAAGCCTAAATCATGTTGAATATTTGTATAAAGGCTTTGGACATCAAAAGTAGTTAAAATTGTTACTTCTTGAACTGTATATGTTTGATATGTGATTTAAAAAATCCATATCGTCTTTGATATAAATAGTTATTAATGGACACAGATTTTTCAGTATCAGATCTATGATATCTGGATTTTGGTCCCGCAACTATTTGTCGTAATTTAAGATCTATGGGTTGTACAGGTTTATTTTGCTGACAAATTGCATTTTGTTTTTCCTGACTTTTCTGAATTTGAGTAAAACATAAAAATTACTGCATGTAGTGTCGAAAATTACATAGATAATCTAATTCGTTGTCTGTAAGCGAGTCCGCATATTTTTTATTAATTGTTTCGTTCTCTGTTTTTGTTGTTTTATCCGGATTTTGCTTTGAATTTAATTTTCTGTAATATTCATCGTCATTCAGTTGGTCAAATGCTTTTTCTTTTTAGTAATATCGGTCCATGACTATGATAGCGCCACCTTTATCAGCTTCTTTTAGAATTATTGTTGGGTCGTTCTTTAAAAGTTTTAAAGCTTCTATTTCTTTTTTAGCCAGGTTTTGTTTGAAGAACCTTATTCTATTGGAAATAAAAATGAGAATGGAAATGGGGAATATGTAAAAGAGACAACAACCCGACCAAAGAGCAGACAACAGTCACCAATGGGTCTTCAACGCAGCGAGAAAATCCCGCAGCCGGAGGTGGTCCTCAGCTGGCCCCTAAATAAAATTGTGTACTAGTTCAGTGAAAATGGACGTCACACTAAACTCCAAAACGTATAAATGAACTAAAATTAAAACACATACAAGACTAACAAAGGCCGGAGGCTCCTGACTTGGTACAGGCGCAAAAATGTTGATATTGTCTCAATGTAATTGTCCAAAAATTCATCTTTTCACGGATATGGGTTTTAGATTGGTTTGCTTCTTACAAATATATCATAGCATTTCATCAGGCGCGTGCAGCCATCCAGATAAAAGGTAAAAATCGGATGCTGTAAAACTTGGACATCTGCACGCGCCTGATGAAGCTAATTTGTTTAGCAAAATATATTAAGTGAATATATAAAATATAAAAACTATTTTTATAACACTCATTAGTGTGTTAAAATTACATTCTTAGGCATTTATATAATTTAATTTAGTAACTGCATCAGTTTATTTTCAAACTGATCCACGCCTAGATAGATTGAATTTTGATTGTTGCAATTTTTAGTATATATATATTTATTTATATAGCAAAAGTAAATAAATACGGTGTACAAAATGAATAAATTAAAATTTGTTATTCGCAAAGACTACATTTCACATCTAATAATATCATTAGCGCTTTCATGCCTTCATGCAATCTTCAGGCGACAATTTAACAATGTCCTTGACGACACTACCGTTGGTAACGTTCATTCGGCTGTTGTGTGCTCTTTGGTCGGGTTGTCGTCTCTTTGACATATTCCCCATTTCCATTCTCAATTTTATTACGTTACAAAATTAGTAAGGGGAGATAAATCTAACGTGTTTACGTAATTCCGTTTATTTTTTGCTGAAAGACCTTTATAAAGTGCCAGTCTTTTATATTTATTACACTCGTTCATTTGATAGATCGGAAATACGGTAAATTGTCCATTACTGCACATTTCTAAATGTTCGCTCACATCTTGCATTCGTATGGTTGGATCTCGTATATGTTGTCTGTGAATACGGACTCTTTCACAAGTTGAATTACCAGTCTGTCCGATGTACCATTCATAACAAGTGTTGCATACAATACAATAACTTAGGTTTACACTTTTGCTATTAATGTCTGTATTTTGAACAATGGTTTTGCCGTTTAGTAATGTTATTTGCGGCCCGGTTTCCATATATTCACAAGGACCACATCTACGGTCATTACATTTTGAAACGTTGTATTTTATTCGTTTTGTCATAAAATTTAGCCCTTGTTAAAATCCTTTTTAGATTTCGAGGCTGTCTTTTACTTTTTTTATAGGAATTTTATGTAGGGAATAGCGTTTTTAATTTTTCTTTTTTTTGTGAAACCGGCAAATTTGCTTTTATGACGTTGAAATTGTCAGGATTGCATGGGTTATAAGTGCTAACAAAGGGAAGGAGTTCTCTCTCTATGTGCTGTGGACAAGAGTTCCGTCATTGGTATTGCCTTTGTCTATTCTATTCCGTGATCTATTAGTGGGTTCGGATAGTTTTGTTCTTTCAAAACACCCTTAGTCCATTCAAACGTAATTTCGTCATGGACTCATCACTTTTAATTGTACTTAAACCATTGTCGTGACGTCAGCCTATTCATTTGCCGTGGATTCTTTTTCTAGAATCAACGCTTCCTGAATCTGTCGCTGATATGAGCTCACCAAATTATATTCAATTGTTTCATTTGTGAGCCTAATTTCATTAAGTTTGGATTAGCTAATTTACTGATTTCTGTTCACTAATGGAGTAAATTTAAAAACTTACCTTCAATTTTTGTAATTTTTATATGCCATCACTGGGAATCGAACCCCTCCTTGAAATCTGTTATGTGTGACTGACATCAACACATCCACGAAACCTCTCGTCTACCAATGGGTTGTAATTTAGATGTCTTTTTTATATATATAAATGAACATATGATATACATCGGTACAACGGATAAACAGGGCTTGTACCTTTATATATACATGATAGGCAATCGTATAGTATAAGTCGGTAGCCGCCAGGTAACATGGTTAAGATCAATGAGTTGAAGATTCAAGTTAAAGGTAGAGACTTGTCGGTTTAGGTTCGAATTCCTGCATTCTTTTTGATGTCTCTTTTCTTTAGTTTTTTCGTTTTTCATATTTTGTATGTTATTGTGGATATTTTTGTAATATTAGCTGGTTTTCCTGTTTGTTTTTGGATTATTATTGGCCAATTCAGGTATTTGAAAAAAAGTGATTACATTCAATTTATCCATTTTTGTTTTATATTTATATAGTATGATTTCATCTGTTTTACTACATATCTTTACAATTGTTTAATCGCAAATACCTATGCGAGTAAATTGTGATGTGCCAATGATTAGGGTTCTTACTAGAAATTTTGGTAACATACTTATTATATATACTTAAACATAAATTTGAATATGTCGTATTGTGTAAATTAAGGATAATATTCAGATGCATAATAATTTAAAGACGGACGTGATATGTTATACTTGTATTTACGTAACTAATTAATTGTGAACTTTGATTTATTAATTAATCGTTGAACATGGTAACATGGTTATTTATATTCACTTACAATGCCTTCTAATTAAGAAAAGGCTTTAATTTTGAAAAGACATCAACACAATAGTTAAAGTAATAGATACAATGGATAAGCGTTGATTTATGAAAAAGAAACCATTCGCCCTCCGGTCTCATGGTTTCATTTTCAAGAATCTACGCTTATTCATTGTATCTATATTACATACACGTCCTGCAAGAAAAAAAGGTATGTTTTGTTTCGTATGTGAAGGGTGGCATATATGAAAATTCAGGTATTGGTGGGTGTCCTTATTGTTATAATATATATCTTTTGTTAAGGCTGTTCCATTCTTTAATATTAAAATATCAAGAAATGGCAACCTCTGTTCGCTTAATTCGATGGTAAACTTAATCGAAGGATTTGTTGATGCATTTTATCCTCTATAAATCCCATCACGAGAGTTGCGTATGTTGGATCAACTTTTGTTCCCATAGCTGTACTAATGTGCAAATAATATATATTTTCCATCAAAGAAAAAAGTGTAATATTCTTGTATGATTTTCAATCCTTCCAATAAAAAATCATTCGAAAATCTTTGGTTAATAATATGCCCATATGACTCTAGCCAAAATTTAACGGCATCTAGTCCTAGTTTGTGCAGTATATTGGTGGAAAGACTGGTTACGTCGAAGCTTACCAATAGTGCATCCTCTTTGACTTCTGCCGGTAAATGATTGAAAAAGTCAAAATTATCATGGATAAAACTAAAACGTTTCAAAATGTGATGACCTTAGATGTGGTCTTTGTGATCATGAACATATGGAAATAGGGTCGTCATATACTTAGCGTAAATAACTTAAGATTTCACTGTATGATAATAACATAAAATTATATCAAAATCAATCGGGTCCAGGACCAATCCAGTATATCTTATTATAATCCTTCGTAATTAATTCCATTTTCTATGTGCATTAGAGTAATTTAGAGCTGGTAAACTCAGTGTATGATAAATATTTCTGGTTATGGAAAACATTCTTCTGCTTTTATTTTCATATTTTTCTAGAAATTCACACTTGCATGTTTGTAGTATAATTATTGTGTGTGTATTTTTAGAATAGGAAACCAGATCAGGTCTGGGTTTCTAATACTAAATAAGGTGTTTCGGTTATGGTCATGTAGACCTAGGCCTATCCTCATCAGGTATCCCTAGCCTATATGTTTCCTTTCTTTTAATATGTAGAATAGTTTCAATTTGATTTCTCTTATGGGGATACTTGTTAGATGTGGTCTTTGTGAATATATTGAAATAGGACCGCAAATAACATTATCATATACTTAGCATAAATAACTTAAGATTTTTACTGTATGATAATAACATGAAATTTACGTGAATTCCATATTTTCCGAAATAGTGTTTAGCGGGCTGATATGACAAATTTATCACATGCGTCCGGTTATTATCACATGCCTCTCCGTAACGTTATCGCATGGCATTCTGGTGTTATTCGGCAAATTCCGGAAAATACTCTTCAATTGTACGTTTTCAGTAAAAACATACTAAAGTAGGGTACAAAACAGTTATTAGAAAACTGGAAAATATATTATGTAAAATGCAAAAAAAAAAAAAACAACAAATGATACAATTAATGCATTTTCAAAGTTTCCAGCATAATTTAGAAAGTTACTTTACAAATGTTGACCTTTTAAACAGTGTTCATTATGTTTTGTTGATTTTGTTATCGTCAATATAAAACATATTATCCTGTTGTTTTTCTCCTCTGTTAAGACCTATGATAGAAAGATTTCATATCGGATGTATTACATTTGGCGTCCGACGTCCGTAAACTTTTCACGTTTTGAATTTCTACTTGAGAACCAACTAAAAGGATTAATATATTAACTGTTATTTTTCTCCATTGTTGAAGCATATGATAAAAAGATCATAACATGTCGATTTTCATATCAGGTGTATTATCAGCCCTCAGTCAAAATCAGATATTGAACTTCGGGCTGATAATGCATCTGATATGAAAAATGCCATGTAATAATCTGATATTATTAAACCGCAAATCCATTGTTCCAAATACAGACATTAATTGCAAAACGGTAAACCTAATGTACTGTATTGTATGCAGCACTTGCCAGGAATGGTACATCGGACGGACTGGTAATTCAACTCGTGAAAGAGTCCGTATTCACATACAACATATACGAGATCCAACCATACGAATGCAAGATGTGAGCGAACATTTAGAAACGTGCAGAAATGAAAAACTTACCGTATTTCCATTCTACAAAATGAACAAATCTAATAAATATCAAAAACTGGCAAAAGAAGCACACTTTATAAAGGTCTTTCAGCCAAAATGAAACGGATCTTCGTAAATACTTTAGATTTATCTCCCCTTACTATTATTGTAACGTAATGAATGTTACCAACGGTAGTGTCGTCAAGGACATTGGTAAATCATCGCCTGAAGATTGACAGAAGGCATGAAAGCGCTTCGATTCCTAACATCACTGAAGAGACATTGCTTTCCGAAATCCGGATATGGTGTACTAATTTTTGCACCTTTCGTTTGCGGTATACCATCTTTTCCACAAGTTTATTGTTTTCTCGTTTGGTATTAAATTAATAAATAAGATCCATTTTGTTACATCTGGTGATACTTTTATTTGGCAATCGCCAATGGCAGTCAACAGGGTTTAAGAACATCCGATGATGCGTTTTGTTAAAATATACTTTTTTACTTTTCACTTTTTTGGTCTTTTGGTAAATGTTGTTTGTGCTGTATTTAGACCCCTCTACTAAAAAATTTGCTTTGCATGCACACGTATGAAAATTGCGGTTTTTATCCAACGCAATCATAGGTTTGAACGTTGTTTTCAATTTAGACTTGTATATATATATATATATATATATATATATATATATATATATATATATATAGAAGTCTATAAAAGGACCAACCAGCAAATTTACTATGTACCGGATCGTCTAGAATAGACGATACTGTGCAGATAAGGAAAAATTATATAAGTCTAAAATTTGCACAACGATACTAATATAAGATGGTATTATACGAAGATGTTGTTATTAAATCGTGTTGACAAATATTTCGGCTTAACAAATAGCCTTCTTCGGTGTCAATGAGTTTAACAATACTGATTGTAGGTTAAAATAGATCAATAATACAGGTAAGTTTTAATCTATTGATTTTAATCCATAATCTCGAACATCATAATATAAACAAAACTCGATACTCTAATATACGTGACTGTGTATATTTACATTCCAAAATGAGTGAAAAACAAAACTTAGTATTTCTTATTGATGCCGTTTGGATGATGTACATTTAGTTCCTTTATCCAAAAGCTTTCCCGAACCTGTCGCTGGGCATCACTCCAGTGAATGTTCTGTTCAATCACTAGGATTTTCATGCGATTAAAGTCATCAAGTTTGTGACCTGATTGTCTGAAATGCTGAGAAACTGGGAGAAGTGGCTTCTTAGAGATATCACTCCTATGGCCATTGAGGCGTTTGTGGAAAGGCTGCTTTGACTCACCAACATATTGGAGGCCACAAACCGAACATTCCAGTATGTAAATAACGTTCATACTTTTGCAAGTAACATTGCAAAATATCTTATAGTTATTTTCGGTTGCCTTACTGTGAAATGTTGATGAATGCTGCATCTGTAGGCAGCATTTGCAGCGTTTTTCCTCACACGAACGACATTCTCCAGAAGAACTTCTATTATCAGACACTTCAGCCCGCACTAGCAGGTTCCGCAGACTGTTGGGTTGCCTAAAAGCTATCATGGGAGGCTGAGGAAAAATCTTGGATAGTTTGGAATTCTTTTCAACTGTTTTCCAATGCTCACGAATGATACTAAAGCTGTTTTGAGGGATGGGTGGTAAATGAGGACACATGGAGTCCTTTTATTTTTCTTTTATCTTTGTATTCTAAAAGTTTACTCCTAGGAATTGATTCCGCTTTCTGAAAACTTTTTGATATTTCTGTGTTTGTATCCCTTCTCTTCAAGCGGGTTTCAAGTTGACGTAATTGTTTTTGGTTGTTTCTGTGTTGGAACATATTCGCTTGACTCTTAGTGCCTGACTGTACGGGATGCTCTTAGTCAGATGAGGAGGATGGCAACTTTTAGGGACAGATATTGATGAGTGTCAGTAGGTTTAGAATATAGATCTGTGGATATGATGCCATCTGTGAGCGAGCTGGAAGTATCGAGGAAGGCGATTTTGGATTTAGATTTCTCATGAGTAAATTTGATACTTGGATGTATGTTGTTGGCATGAGTGATGAAAGTATCTAAATCCTCGTCACTTTTATTCCATTTCATATCCACATCATCTATAAATCTAAACCAGGAAAGCGGTTTTCGATGGAAGATTCAATAAGTTGTTTTTCTAATTTGCCCATGAATATGTTGGCATATGATGGAGCCATTTTGGTGCCCATAGCAGTTCCATTAACTTGCAAATAATGATCTCCATCAAAAGTGAAGTTGTTTTTCTTTAGTACCAGCGTGAGCATTTTGACCAGGCATTCAGTAGGTGGATGTTTCACTGGTCTGGAATTCCAAACTTCTTTACATGCATCAATGCCATCTGCATGTGGAATATTTGTGTAGAGGAGGTGACATCCATAGAAACAAGTGTCGTGTCGGAGGGAAGTGGATTTAAGGCCTGCATTTTCTAAGATAATCGGTTGTATCTTTAATGTGAGATGGTAAGTCTTCAACATGTTGACGAAGATGGAAGTCAACGAATTCCGATATTTTTCCGTCGGATGACCGTTCGCTGAAACTATAGGTCTTCCGGGGTTATTGGCCTTGTGAATTTTAGGTAAAGATAAAATCTGCCCGGTTTTGGATTTTCTGGTTTCAAATATTCAAGAGTTTTGTCATCGATGAAACCATCGTTGTGCATTTCTACCAAGCTATCAGTTATTTCTCTGCTAAAAGATGTTGTAGGATCAGAGTCTAGTTTTGGTAGAACCTTGCATCGCCAAGTTGTCGTTCAGCCTCTTGAATATAGGCAGATTTATCCATGACAACCACTGCACTGCCTTTGTCTGCAGGTTTAATGACGATATTGTTGTTGGATCGTAAGTTTTTCAGTGCAGTCCGTTCTTCATTGGTAAGATTGTCAAAAGGTTTAGTGTTATTTCTGGTATTTCTAATAATGTCCGACTTAAAGTTGTCAATAAATGATTCCAAGGTTGCATTTTTGCTCGGTTTAGGGATCCAAGAACTCTTTTTTATAAATTTGTAGTTGTTTAAAATCAATAGATTAAAACTTAGTAGTTGATTAAAATCAATAGATTAAAACTTACCTGTATTATTGATCTATTTTTAACCTACAATCAGTATTGTTAAACTCATTGACACCGAAGAAGGCTATTTGTTAAGCCGAAATAATTGTCAACACGATTTAATAACAACATCTTCGTATAATACCATCTTATATTAGTATCGTTGTGCAAATTTTAGACTTATATATATATATATATATATATGTGTGTGATTGTGTGGATTTTATCATATTAATCATTTATATATTTATTATGTTTTATAGGTTATTCCGAGACACCATTAATTATATTCTTTCATTTGCAGAGTAGTTTACTTAAGTTTACCTTTATTCTATTGATTGCCTATTGATTATTCATTGATCCATAAAATCTAACTGTTTACCTTGTAGCATTTACCTATTATTGATTTTACTATCAGTACTCACTGTTCACAAAAGTGTATAGGTTTTCTTGTATTCTGATTGGTTAATAAAGCCTTGCCCCAGTTTTGGTGGTAGTTTTGAAAACAGTAATGGAGGCATGATGTCTTTGTTGTGATCTTGATATATTTGTATGTTTTGATGCACTTTGTGCTCATAGACTTTATATTGTGTTTGATTAGTAGTTCCATAAGTTCTATGGATTAGTATAGTGATGGAATTCATTCTGGAACAGGACATCATGACTTTATATGGTAAGTTACATTTTGTACTCTTTGAGGTGTCTTGGATGAACTGGATCCTTAACTTTGAAATGTATGTGTATTACATACATTTTGGTAAGATTCCCAGTCCAATGAAAGAGTGTGCTTTGAGTGATGTTTGAATCTGATTTATTTGAGAGATTTTAGTATAAATGTTGGAAAGGGAGATTTAGTCGATTTTTATGAATGACCTTGACCTTTTGTCATGCAGTCATGAAATGACAGTGGTATATCCAATGTGATGTCATTAACAGTACAGTTGTACTTGTACTTAATGTTTTTAGTATTGAAATACGATTGATTATTTATAATTATAAATTAGAGATGAAAGATAAAGATTAGAAATAGTTTAAATATGAATTGTATAATGTCTTTAAGAAAATTAAAGTCAGATTACTTATTATTGTCATATATTGTTTACAGAACCATATTTGATGTGAACCTCTGTTACCATTACTGTAGAAGTATGAAGATCGTTACTGTTAAAATTATGTAGACTGTCGATGTTAGTTATTAAACTCAGTTCCACAGACTGGTGAGTTTATGTATACTTAAAATAGCATAATATATATATTGTTGATGTAAGACAGTGAAGAACTTTTGATATTATGTAGAGTTATCTACCGTTGATATATATATATGTTATGGTTATTTATAGAATATGGATTTACATATATCTATTTAGTAAATTCAAATAGTGTTATATGATCTTGACATTATAGTAGTATGTTTAATTGTCAAAGCTGATGATTTTATATGAATGATGAATGAATATTTGCAAGTGCTAATTATCATCATGTCACCTTGTGTATTAATATTATACATGTAGAAGAATTGTAAACATTCAATGTTCTTATAATTATGTTGATCTGCAGTAATGTTATAATAACTGTAATACAGTACACAATAGTGTTTATAGATTAATCTGTTTTAAATGTATCTTGTTATATTTTGTAGGGTTTATAATTATATGATTACACCATTGTTGAATAAAGAACCCTAAATTAAGATGAAATGGACTTGTTGTTATTTGACTGTCCAGAAATTCACCTTTTACATTGGCGCCCAACGTTTTGAAGAACCTGGCATGTACAGCAAATATGAATGAAGTTATTGAAAAGATGATGAGCAGTACTAGATATTGACTATTTGTACGTTTTGAAGAACCTGGCATGTACAGCAAATATGAATGAAATTATTGAAAAGATGATGAGCAGTACTAGATATTGACTATTTGTACTTGGTTCGATATGTGGAAAAATATATAAAGTTTTTACCTGTATTGATTGATCACATATGATTATAAAGACTAACTGTTTAAGTGATCAGTATTAATACATAGATAAAATAGATTGACATTGTATAGATATATAATTACCTACACTAGTTGAATTAAATTATTGCCAGTGTATTGTATTGTACTTGGAATACCCAGTTGTAGTTGTCCTTTCGGTTTATTGTTCATCTGACAGATATTTTAGCCTATAGTGGAAATAGATATCTACATTAAGTAAGTATAAACTTAAGTTCAAAGAAACCAGGATTACTTGTGATTAGCAACCAGAAGTTGTAAAAATCAGGTATTTATTGGTTTGGTTTGGTTACTGTTGTCCTTGGTTATTGTGACTGGTGTTTGAGACTGAGTTATACAGTTGTACATCTTTGTAGTTCTAGTTTCTTGCTACTAGGTATAACTTTTGTGTGTACATATATTGGTGTATTGTGATCACACAAAGGTAAGATAGTGAATGTGTGATTGAAGACCCAGATGAATTACAAAGGAAGGGTGAGTAATAAGTTTTATTACTAAGTATTTATTAATATGCATGTATAGTTAATCAGGCAAGTTTTATTTCAGGTAACTGTTATTGCTGTCACCATTCTAATTTTTATTTTACTTTAATTGTAGGTACTTAATAACATATTTTGGTATTCATTGTAGCATTAATTCTCATGAATTTTGAGTATATTACTTTCAGATTATTTTTTCTTACACTGAATCTATATCAGTTGTCTATCATCATGGATACTTCAGTTGATTTAACAGAAGAGGAAGTTCGGAACATCATTGCTGCCTTCAAAGATATGCATATGAGGCCAAATGCAGAATCTCCAGATGCATTTAAAGATTGGATAAAGGAGTTCTCAACACAGAAATCATTTTACACTGGATATATACCAAGGATTCCTACTTTCTCCGGAGACAATAAAGGAGACAACACATATGAAGTATGGAGGTATCAAGTGTTATGTCTTATTATAGAGAACTATGCACACGAAGTTATTGCTCAGGCCATTAGACGTTCACTTAGAGGAGAACCTAGCAAGGTAGTCATGCGATTAGGCCCTAAAGCTACTGTCGACGACATCATCGACAAAATGGATAGCATTTATGGAATTGTAGATCCAAAGGAAGCGTTATTGGCACAATTTTACACAGCCAGACAAGAACAAGATGAAGATGTTTCCACCTGGGGATGTCGCCTAGAAGACATTTTCAACAAAGCTCGCCGACAAGGAAAGATTTATGAGGAAGATGTAGAAGATATGTTACGATCAAAGTTTTGGAAAGGATTAAAACCGGAACTCAAGAGAATTTCAGGATTCAAGTTTGATACTATCAAGGATTACAACCATCTTTTATTGGCGATGCGAGAATTGGAACATCAACAGAAGGAATATACCAAAGAGAACACACCTCCAATTCAAAAGAAACCAATACCAGCTAAGAGAACGAATGCACCGAGAAAAAAGGATAAGAACGAACTGGAGACCGTAGTTAAGCAATTGATGTCACAAATTGAACTTCTAGAGAAACGACAAGAGCAATTAATCAACAACAGTAAGCATAACAGGACAGATCTGACACACCAAACACCTGATGAAACTATAGCATATAGACCATTGGATATGAATAAAAGAAGAGAGAAACATCAGAAAATATGTTGGAGATGCGGACAACCTGGCCATATTGCCATCGGATGTAAAGTAAGACTGGATAACTCTAGGAAATTTGATCGAGCCATGATTTATCAACTAGTCACAAATGAAAATCAACCAACACCAACTACATACAACAAAGAAGAGAGAATATGCGGACCAGCCAATGAAGTTTCAATCAGCATAAATGGAATAGATACAAAAGCATTGCTGGATACAGGATCATCGGTTTCAACAATCAGTGAGTCATTCTACAACAGACACTTGAGATCTACACCGATTGAATCACTTACCCGTATATTGAAGATAGAATGTGCAGACGGACAATCAATGCCTTATCTTGGTTACATCGAAGCAGACCTTCAGCTACATGGAATATCTTCTATAAGATCATTATATCCAGTCATATTTCTAGTAATACCGGACAGCGAATACAACACAACTGTACCATTATTGATAGGAACAAACATCATGTCAGGAATAATGCAGGAGGTAGAACAGAACACTGGACCAAGGTATCTACAAGAAGCTAATCTACATACTCCATGGTATTTGGCATTCCGATGCATGAATCTTAGAAAAAAGGAATTGGAAAAATGTCATAACCGATTAGCAGTTGTGAAATCCGCCGAAACACACTCGATTACAATACCAGCTAACTCACAAGTTGTAATCAATGGATATTTGGACAAACAGCTTCAACAACAACAAATGTGTGCTATACTACAACCAACTTTTAATCATGCCAACAGTAATTACTTATGATTTTCAACAACGAGGAAGTATACCCATACATATATCAAACGTCACAACAAGAACCGTTACACTACAACCACGAGCTCTCATTTGCGAAATTCAACCAGTTGACATTGAAGATATTGTTACACCGGAGGACAAAGAATTTAAAGATATCATGAAGGACATTAAATTACCGATGGATGATTTAACTGATAATGACTATGAAAGAGGAAAAGAGCTCATACACAGGTACCAAGATATTTTTTTCTACTGGAGACGACGATATTGGACACACTTCAGCAGTACGTCACCGTATCGACTTGATAGACAATGTTCCCTTTAAGCAGCGTCACAGAAGAATACCACCATCTATGCTGGAAAAAGTCTGTAACCATTTACAACAACTGTTATCAGCTGGAGTGATAAGAAGATCTCATTCACCCTGGTCATCGAATGTGGTATTGGTACGTAAGAAGGATGGAAAGCTTGGAATGTGTGTAGACTACCGTCAGCTTAACCTAAAGACCATCAAAGACTCTTATGCGCTTCCCCGCATTGAAGAGATTCTGGATTCCTTAGGAGGCAACACATATTATACAGTGCTAGATATGAAGAGCGGTTACCATCAAGTAGAGATCGAAGAAGAACATAAACAACGTACCGCATTCACCGTTGGACCGTTAGGATTTTTCGAGTTCAACAGACTTCCATTTGGACTCTCCAACGCACCAGCTACGTACCAAAGACTCATGGAAGAATGCTTAGGCGATTTACACACACGTATATGTTACATCTACCTAGACGACCTTATTATCTTCTCGAAGTCCATAGATGAACACCTTGTACGTCTAGAAAGAGTTTTCTAGCGACTCCGTGATGTAGGACTTAAGCTATCACCTAAGAAATGTTCATTCTTACAGAGAAAGGTAAAGTATATTGGACACATTGTTTCTGCTGATGGTGTAGAGCCAGATCCTGAGAAAGTGGAAAAAGTAGCCAACTGGCCAAGACCAAAGCCTCCAGAGGAAGTACGCCAGTTCCTGGAATTTGTTGGCTATTACAGGAAATTTATCAGAGATTTTTCAAAGATAGCACGACCATTAACAGATTTGATGCCAACGACTAGTAAGAAGAAAACCGGAGGAAAACAGTGTATTGTATTGTACTTGGAATACCCAGTTGTAGTTGTCCTTTCGGTTTATTGTTCATCTGACAGATATTTTAGCCTATAGTGGAAATAGATATCTACATTAAGTAAGTATAAACTTAAGTTCAAAGAAACCAGGATTACTTGTGATTAGCAACCAGAAGTTGTAAAAATCAGGTATTTATTGGTTTGGTTTGGTTACTGTTGTCCTTGGTTATTGTGACTGGTGTTTGAGACTGAGTTATACAGTTGTACATCTTTGTAGTTCTAGTTTCTTGCTACTAGGTATAACTTTTGGGTGTACATATATTGGTGTATTGTGATCACACAAAGGTAAGATAGTGAATGTGTGATTGAAGACCCAGATGAATTACAAAGGAAGGGTGAGTAATAAGTTTTATTACTAAGTATTTATTAATATGCATGTATAGTTAATCAGGCAAGTTTTATTTCAGGTAACTGTTATTGCTGTCACCATTCTAATTTTTATTTTACTTTAATTGTAGGTACTTAATAACATATTTTGGTATTCATTGTAGCATTAGTTCTCATGAATTTTGAGTATATTACTTTCAGATTATTTTTTCTTACACTGAATCTATATCAGTTGTCTATCATCATGGATACTTCAGTTGATTTAACAGAAGAGAAAGTTCGGAACATCATTGCTGCCTTCAAAGATATGCATATGAGGCCAAATGCAGAATCTCCAGATGCATTTAAAGATTGGATAAAGGAGTTCTCAACACAGAAATCATTTTACACTGGATATATACCAAGGATTCCTACTTTCTCCGGAGACAATAAAGGAGACAACACATATGAAGTATGGAGGTATCAAGTGTTATGTCTTATTATAGAGAACTATGCACACGAAGTTATCGCTCAGGCCATTAGACGTTCACTTAGAGGAGAACCTAGCAAGGTAGTCATGCGATTAGGCCCTAAAGCTACTGTCGACGACATCATCGACAAAATGGATAGCATTTATGGAATTGTAGATCCAAAGGAAGCGTTATTGGCACAATTTTACACAGCCAGACAAGAACAAGATGAAGATGTTTCCACCTGGGGATGTCGCCTAGAAGACATTTTCAACAAAGCTCGCCGACAAGGAAAGATTTATGAGGAAGATGTAGAAGATATGTTACGATCAAAGTTTTGGAAAGGATTAAAACCGGAACTCAAGAGAATTTCAGGATTCAAGTTTGATACTATCAAGGATTACAACCATCTTTTATTGGCGATGCGAGAATTGGAACATCAACAGAAGGAATATACCAAAGAGAACACACCTCCAATTCAAAAGAAACCAATACCAGCTAAGAGAACGAATGCACCGAGAAAAAAGGATAAGAACGAACTGGAGACCGTAGTTAAGCAATTGATGTCACAAATTGAACTTCTAGAGAAACGACAAGAGCAATTAATCAACAACAGTAAGCATAACAGGACAGATCTGACACACCAAACACCTGATGAAACTATAGCATATAGACCATTGGATATGAATAAAAGAAGAGAGAAACATCAGAAAATATGTTGGAGATGCGGACAACCTGGCCATATTGCCATCGGATGTAAAGTAAGACTGGATAACTCTAGGAAATTTGATCGAGCCATGATTTATCAACTAGTCACAAATGAAAATCAACCAACACCAACTACATACAACAAAGAAGAGAGAATATGCGGACCAGCCAATGAAGTTTCAATCAGCATAAATGGAATAGATACAAAAGCATTGCTGGATACAGGATCATCGGTTTCAACAATCAGTGAGTCATTCTACAACAGACACTTGAGATCTACACCGATTGAATCACTTACCCGTATATTGAAGATAGAATGTGCAGACGGACAATCAATGCCTTATCTTGGTTACATCGAAGCAGACCTTCAGCTACATGGAATATCTTCTATAAGATCATTATATCCAGTCATATTTCTAGTAATACCGGACAGCGAATACAACACAACTGTACCATTATTGATAGGAACAAACATCATGTCAGGAATAATGCAGGAGGTAGAACAGAACACTGGACCAAGGTATCTACAAGAAGCTAATCTACATACTCCATGGTATTTGGCATTCCGATGCATGAATCTTAGAAAAAAGGAA
The DNA here is from genome assembly GCA_017311375.1 of Mytilus coruscus. Lineage (NCBI taxonomy): Eukaryota > Metazoa > Mollusca > Bivalvia > Mytilida > Mytilidae > Mytilus > Mytilus coruscus. The sequence goes on along the minus strand of CM029599.1, from coordinate 47,695,595 downwards.
TTGGAAAAATGTCATAACCGATTAGCAGTTGTGAAATCCGCCGAAACACACTCGATTACAATACCAGCTAACTCACAAGTTGTAATCAATGGATATTTGGACAAACAGCTTCAACAACAACAAATGTGTGCTATACTACAACCAACTTTTAATCATGCCAACAGTAATTACTTATGATTTTCAACAACGAGGAAGTATACCCATACATATATCAAACGTCACAACAAGAACCGTTACACTACAACCACGAGCTCTCATTTGCGAAATTCAACCAGTTGACATTGAAGATATTGTTACACCGGAGGACAAAGAATTTAAAGATATCATGAAGGACATTAAATTACCGATGGATGATTTAACTGATAATGACTATGAAAGAGGAAAAGAGCTCATACACAGGTACCAAGATATTTTTTTCTACTGGAGACGACGATATTGGACACACTTCAGCAGTACGTCACCGTATCGACTTGATAGACAATGTTCCCTTTAAGCAGCGTCACAGAAGAATACCACCATCTATGCTGGAAGAAGTCCGTAACCATTTACAACAACTGTTATCAGCAGGAGTGATAAGAAGATCTCATTCACCCTGGTCATCGAATGTGGTATTGGTACGTAAGAAGGATGGAAAGCTTAGAATGTGTGTAGACTACCGTCAGCTTAACCTAAAGACCATCAAAGACTCTTATGCGCTTCCCCGCATTGAAGAGATTCTGGATTCCTTAGGAGGCAACACATATTATACAGTGCTAGATATGAAGAGCGGTTACCATCAAGTAGAGATCGAAGAAGAACATAAACAACGTACCGCATTCACCGTTGGACCGTTAGGATTTTTCGAGTTCAACAGACTTCCATTTGGACTCTCCAACGCACCAGCTACGTACCAAAGACTCATGGAAGAATGCTTAGGCGATTTACACACACGTATATGTTACATCTACCTAGACGACCTTATTATCTTCTCGAAGTCCATAGATGAACACCTTGTACGTCTAGAAAGAGTTTTCTAGCGACTCCGTGATGTAGGACTTAAGCTATCACCTAAGAAATGTTCATTCTTACAGAGAAAGGTAAAGTATATTGGACACATTGTTTCTGCTGATGGTGTAGAGCCAGATCCTGAGAAAGTGGAAAAAGTAGCCAACTGGCCAAGACCAAAGCCTCCAGAGGAAGTACGCCAGTTCCTGGAATTTGTTGGCTATTACAGGAAATTTATCAGAGATTTTTCAAAGATAGCACGACCATTAACAGATTTGATGCCAACGACTAGTAAGAAGAAAACCGGAGGAAAAAAGAAACCAATAGAACCAACATCATGGCACTGGAACAAAGAACAGAATGAAGCCTTTGAGACATTGAAGTCGCACTTGTCATCACCGCCAATTCTTGGTTTTCCTGACTACAAGCAGCCTTTCGAAGTGCACACAGATGCATGTCAGACAGGACTTGGAGCCGTTTTATACCAACAACAGGGAGAACACAAGAGAGTTATAGCTTATGCCAGCCGAGGTCTCTCAAAGACAGAACGGAATTACCCAGTCCATAAACAGGAATTCCTAGCACTAAAGTGGGCAGTTACAGAGAAGTTTGGAGATTATCTCCAGGGAAACAAGTTCACCGTCTACACAGATAATAATCCATTGACATACGTATTGACGTCCGCGAAGCTTGATGCGACAGGTCACAGATGGATTGCTGCTTTAGCTGCCTTTGATTTCAACATCATATACAGACCAGGCCGTAACAATGCCGACGCTGATGGGTTATCAAGATTGCCAGCTATTACCAGTCAACAAGATTGCATACCAGATGTACAAGAGCGTATTAAATATCCAACAAACATCTCAACAGAAAGTGTGAAAGCTATTTGTAGTTCGATACAACGACAACCATATGTAGAATGTCTTGCAGTAACTGCAAAGGATCTTGCTAGTAAAGTGGATACAAAATCAACCAAAAAGATCGACATCAGAGAAGAGCAACTACGTGATCCAGTGATAAGAACTTGGATAAATTATCTATCGCGTGGACAGAGACCACGAAAGGAAGATATACCGTCTTCACCTGCCCATAACCAGCTCTTCAACAACTTTGACAAATTGGTTATACAGAATGGAATCCTTTACCGTAGAACAACTGTTAATGGAGACATTAAAGATCAGCTTGTCTTACCATACTCACAGATACCATCAATACTCCGTTCTCTTCACAACGACATGGGTCATCAAGGTCGTGATAGGACAACATCATTAGTGAAGGACAGATTTTATTGGCATGGAATGACGAAGGATATAGATGAATGGATTCAAAAATGCCCAAGATGTTTAAAAAGAAAACAGCTACCCAACCAAAGAGCTCCATTGACGAACATTCGAACAACACAACCAATGGAAATAGTTTGTATGGATTTCCTTACACTAGAACTTTCTAAAGGTGGTTTCCAGCACATCTTGGTGATAACCGACCATTTTACAAGATACGCCCAGACGATACCAACTAAGAACATGAGTGCAAGAACAACAGCAGAAGCGTTTTTTAACAACTACGTGATACACTATGGTCTACCAGAACGCATACACTCGGACCAAGGAGGAAACTTCGAAAGCCGTCTAATGAAAGAACTTTGTAACATAACTGGTGTCAAGAAGTCAAGAACAACACCATACCATCCCATGGGTAATGGCCAATGCGAACGTTTTAACCGTACATTATTAAATATGCTTGGCACACTACAGAATCACCAGAAAGCCGATTGGAAGTCATACCTTGGTCCAATTGTTCACGCATACAACAGCACGAAACAGGAAACAACTGGATTTTCACCATTTGCTCTGATGTTTGGCAGAGAACCACGCCTGTCTATAGATCTTGCATTGGGATTAGAAACATCGAAAGAACAGAAGACAAATACGAAGTATATTGAGAACTTAAAAGAAAGACTGAAGAAATCTTATGAGTTAGCTACGAATTCAGCAAAGATAGCTCAAGGACGTCAGAAGAAACATTATGACAACAAAGTGCGTGGAGCCATATTACATCCAGGCGACCGAGTACTCGTAAAGATTCTGAGTTTCGATGGAAAGCACAAGCTATCTGATAAATGGGAAAATGAGAGCTACGTCATATTAGATCAGCCCAACTCCACTATCCCAGTCTTTACAGTGAGGAAGGAAAACGGACATGGGAGAAAGAGAACCCTACATAGGAACCTTCTTTTGCCTATTGGTTCAGTCTCCATCAATGAAGAGGAAGAATTGGAGAAGCCTAGACCTACTCCTGCACCACGATTAAGACCCAGGAAGAATAGAGAAACAGATCCACAACCAACGCCTAGTCTTCATGATAGCACTCTGACAAGTTCTGATGAACAAAGTGATGACGATTATTTGGTTTATGTGGTTAGAGAACCTGACGTTGATGACTTAAGTGCTCCACACAGTGCTATTGACGAGTTAGAAACTCAGGATGATGATGATACTGTTCAGGACGAGGCTGATGACGATCAGGAACACGTTGCTGAACAGCAAGATACTGAAATTGAGGGTGACGACCGTCCATCTGAAGAGAGTGATACAGTTGATCCAGTACTTGAGCCTGATGAAGTGTCAGAGACCGATCATCAAGTAGCTGACACTACATTATCTGATGATACAGAGGAACCTGGGGCAAGATACCACTGTTGATGAAACAGTAGATAATGTCCGTCAACCGGACATTGAAGAACCATAGATAGAACCAAGAAGATCTGTACGTGCCAGAACATCGACGGCTACCACGAAGTATAAAGGACTTTATAGTTTCCAAGAAGAGCCAGTCACAGCCTGATTGGAAGAGTAGAGCCGATTATCTGAAGGATATTGCTTCTAGCGGTGCTTTCAAAGGCATGGAGGACCAGATTCTAGCAGGTCTTTTGAAGATTGCCACTGAGAAGTGATGTTATACTTTGCAGACGATCATTATTGATTACGAGGACGTCATATTTTTCTCAGGAGGAGGAGAGATATTTGTGATGTCATGGAAGACATTCTCCAACAGAGGGGAGGATGTGATAGTGTGGATTTTTATCATATTAATCATTTATATATTTATCATGTTTTATAGGTTATTCCGAGACACCATTAATTATATTCTTTCATTTGCAGAGTAGTTTACTTAAGTTTACCTTTATTCTATTGATTGCCTATTGATTATTCATTGATCCATAAAATCTAACTGTTTACCTTGTAGCATTTACCTATTATTGATTTTACTATCAGTACTCACTGTTCACAAGAGTGTATAGGTTTTCTTGTATTCTGATTGGTTTATAAAGCCTTGCCCCCAGTTTTGGTGGTAGTTTTGAAAACAGTAATGGAGGCATGATGTCTTTGTTGTGATCTTGATATATTTGTATGTTTTGATGCACTTTGTGCTCATAGACTTTATATTGTGTTTGATTAGTAGTTCCATAAGTTCTATGGATTAGTATAGTGATGGAATTCATTCTGGAACAGGACATCATGACTTTATATGGTAAGTTACATTTTGTACTCTTTGAGGTGTCTTGGATGAACTGGATCCTTAACTTTGAAATGTATGTGTATTACATACATTTTGGTAAGATTCCCAGTCCAATGAAAGAGTGTGCTTTGAGTGATGTTTGAATCTGATTTATTTGAGAGATTTTAGTATAAATGTTGGAAAGGAGATTTAGTCGATTTTTATGCATGACCTTGACCTTTTGTCATGCAGTCCTGAAATGACAGTGGTATATCCAATGTGAAGTCATTAACAGTACAGTTGTACTTGTACTTAATGTTTTAGTATTGAAATACGATTGGTTATTTATAATTATAAATTAGAGATGAAAGATAAAGATTAGAAATAGTTTAAATATGAATTGTATAATGTCTTTAAGAAAATTAAAGTCAGACTACTTATTATTGTCATATATTGTTTACAGAACCATATTTGATGTGAACCTCTGTTACCATTACTGTAGAAGTATGAAGATCGTTACTGTTAAAATTATGTAGACTGTCGATGTTAGTTATTAAACTCAGTTCCACAGACTGGTGAGTTTATGTATACTTAAAATAGCATAATATATATATTGTTGATGTAAGACAGTGAAGAACTTTTGATATTATGTAGAGTTATCTACCGTTGATATATATATGTTATGGTTATTTGTAGAATATGGATTTACATATATCTATTTAGTAAATTCAAATAGTGTTATATGATCTTGACATTATAGTAGTATGTTTAATTGTCAAAGCTGATGATTTTATATGAATGATGAATGAATATTTGCAAGTGCTAATTATCATCATGTCACCTTGTGTATTAATATTATACATGTAGAAGAATTGTAAACATTCAATGTTCTTATAATTATGTTGATCTGCAGTAATGTTATAATAACTGTAATACAGTACACAATAGTGTTTATAGATTAATCTGTTTTAAATGTATCTTGTTATATTTTGTAGGGTTTATAATTATATGATTACACCATTGTTGAATAAAGAACCCTAAATTAAGATGAAATGGACTTGTTGTTATTTGACTGTCCAGAAATTCACCTTTTACATATATATATAAAGTGCCTAGAAAACCAACCTAACGATGTTAGAGTAGATCTGTTTCTTTACTTCCTCCCCGAGCGGGGCTTGAACCTGTACTTTTTATTTCTAACTTCTACGACAACACCGCCTTGCATTGCGCAGACACCTTATCCCATCCTCTAACTATAGCTGATAAAAATCAGCTTTCGTTTCGTTTCTGTACACTAAAAGAATACTTCGTGTATTGTATCAGATATCCTTGTTTAATTCCTACGAGAAGGTAACACCTCCCGAAACGTTGTTTAACATACAATTAGTATTGTTAAATTTACAATTAGTATTGTTAAATTTATTGACATTGACGAAGGCTATTTGTTAAGCAGAAATATTTGTCAACACGATTTTATATATATTGTGTCTAAAAATAGCAACAATCAACATTCAATCTATCTAGGCGTGGATCAGTTTGTAAATAAACTGATGCAGTTACTAAATTAAATATATAAATGCCTAAGAATGTAACTTTAACACAGTAATGAGTGTTATAAAAATAATTGTTACATTTTATATATTCACGCAATATTTCGCTAAACAAATTAGCTTCCTCAGGCGCGTGCAGCCATCCAGGTAAAAAATCGAAGACTGTAAAGAAATGTTTGCCGCTTAATGTACATATCTTTAATATATTTTTGCAGCTTATTGTACATTGCGATTCTTAAATCAAAACAAATAATTGTGTTAGTTAAATAGTATGATGTTCAGGATTTATTCCTTTGGTTTTAGATAAAACTGTTTTTTTAATCTCTTTCATTCAGCCGATCAGGTTTAAGAGTTCGTAGCTGATGCATCCAGAATCTCTCTCACTGTCTGTTTTCTACTTTGGGTGTCCCAATTTTGGTTTACCTCTATTATTTGAAAGGTGATATTTTCAAAAGTATGTCCTGTTCTTAAGTGGTGTCTCGTGATTGGGCAGTGTCATCCTTTGGTATAAAAAGACCGGTGATTATTAAGTCTGATGTTGAATTTAGTTTCCGTTTTACAATTAGATATAACATAGATGTTGTATCTCTGCTTTGTTACTGTGCTGGTGAAAGAGTGGTCAGAGTTACCGACTTTACAATTGTAAGTGTTGTTAAGAAGCAATTGTAAGTGCTGTAAACCTATATACCAAATACGATATATATGGGGTCAGTAAACTCCATATGGGTTGAGAGCGTTCTTCGAGCCCATAGGAAATTTTCTGATTTCATATATATCGTTTTAGATCACTAGCACACTGTGTAACGAATTTATCTTACCGACTATCTTAACATGTGGTATTTACACTAGTGGCATATCAAAATGATAAAGTCTCCAATATTAAAAACCTACTTCCATTGGTCTATACTGATGTTTAAAGTTTGTTCTTATGTTGTACTGTTACATCACTGTCCCAGGATAGGGGGAGGGTTGGCGCCTTCAAACTAGTTTCACCCCGCCACATTCTGTATGTGTCTTTCCCAAGTCAGGAGCCTGTAATTCAGTGGTTGTCGTTTGTTGCTGTGTTACATATTTGATTTTTGTTCATTATTTTATACATAAATTAGGTCGTTAGTTTTTTCTCTCGTTTGAATTGTTTTACATTTGTCATTTGGGGGCCTGTTATAGCTGACTATGCGGTATAGACTTTGCTCATTGTTGAGGGCCGTACGGTGACCTATAGTTGTTAATTTCTGTGTCATTTGCTCTCTTGTCGAGAGTTGTCTCATTGGCAACCATACCACATCTTCTTTTTATAAAAACAATAACAACGTGTTAGCCTTTGATGTGTTTTCTGCATTTATTTTCAATGGTTCATTATCAATTTCTTCATTAGTTGTGCAGGCCAAACGTTTCAGATTTTCCGTCAACGCCGTATTGTTTTTATAAAGGAAAGTAACACCACTACCAACCGTATATTAAAATAAAACACGCCCACTAACCCCATATAACATATATAGGTTCTCCAAGTGTTCGCGTGTAACCAAAGATATTCCTAGAAGTGTATAGGAGGTAAGATAACACTTTAAATGTGCATTAGCTGTCAAATTCATGATCATCGATATGAATTAAATTCTCACATTTGATTTAAAACATAGTAAAAAGTTAAATCACAAAAATACTGAACTCCAAGGAAAATTCAAAACGGAAAGACCCTAATCAAATGGTAAAATCAAAAGCTCAAACACATCAAACGAATGGACAACAACTGTCATATTCCTGACTTGGTACAGGCACTTCTTAAGTAGAAAATAGTGGCTTGAACCTGGTTTTATAGCGCTAAACCTCTTACTTGTATGACAGTCGCATCAAATTCCATTATATTGACAATGATGCGAGTAAACATATATCAAAATGACAAGAGGTCCAAAAAAGAAACAATTCAAAATGCTTGAAATAGTTATAATGTATCAGCATTGCGTATTTTAGACTAATAGCCTACTTATCAACAATAGAGATGGCATCGTAAGACTATCGACGGTCTAACGACCCGGCAGCTCGGTTATAAAAGTTTTGAGAACGATTGTTGTACCCATACTGAGAAATCCACCAATCAAAATGCAGGATTTGGTGTTTCGAGCTCAAATTTCGTACTCCCAGTACTAACTACCTAGTCATACGACTAGACGCCATCTAATTATCTATCGATATGACCCCCAAAGACTGCCGACAGTCATTTAACCCGATATAACTATAAATAGACAGACACGCACGTGCAATTCAGTTATGACGATTTTGTAGGTCTGTTTGATTGACAGATTTTTTGTGGGACCAATCAGTCAACGTAATGTTTTTTTCCTGGTGTCTACCCTCTTTCACTTTTCAGTATAGACATTTGTTTCTTTTTAATTACTTAACACTCTAAGCACATGCGTAACCTGGGATCAAATTAAAGGTAGCATGAATACGGATTCAAATGAGTTTATTTATTGACTTGCAAGCAAATACACATTTGCGCTATTTTTGTTGTTGCTTAGTTTGATAAAAAAAATTAACCAAACTGACAGCTGATGGCGCAATAATATTTCAATATGTAACTTTTTAAAATATTTGAAACCAAAACAATTTTTTTTAGCTAATTCGCCTTTAATATAGACTTACAATTAGGTTACACAAGTAACAAAGACTGAATATTTTTTTCACCTCTAAAAAGCAATATTTTGGCTGTTCAAAATTTTAAAATGCTGCACATTGACTTCGTTAGCACGTTACAGAATGGATGACACGGATATAGCGCTATGGTGTCTTTAAATCAGAAAAACCCGTTGAAAAGTGAGACGTCCTTTTGACTCTGCAGGAAGTATGAATACACAGCCATGTCTGGTATGAATAGGACATTAAATCCGATGCCTCGTTTTGGTCGAGTGCCCCGGCCTTTGCTTGCGTTTTGGAACCCTTTTGCAACTACCCTTTCAAGGGTCCGTAAGTTGTCTGTTGCAATGCAAAATTTCTGTTCCATCCAGAATATCCTAATTACGGGTGGCAGTTCAAATTTCTCGCCCTTAATTCTGGTCCAAACAATTGTATCAATAGTTCAATTATTCTCGTCCTGAATATGCATGAAATACCATTTATTTGACATTGAGCAAGTAACAAAAAAATAATCAATCAATATTTAGCACCTGTTTAAACAAGGATTGAAACATTGCCATTTGCTCTTTTCTAATCAAACACTTTTTAGTCTGTTACTTCATTTGTAAAGCCTACTGATCACATGTCAAATGATGCAAATAGGAGGTAATTCACATAGCCAAACAAACGTTTAACTTATTCATTGCCTTTTCAATAACATTACCACAATTTCACTGATATTCTGGAATGTTAAGTATGGATTTTTTTATATCTTCAATAAATTCATATCTTATAAAAACCGATCAGATTTCATATTTATTTGATTCTTTGGCATTGGGAGTTGAGGCATGTTGAAATCAAATACCACACATTAAGCCTACAAATGAGTACCATTGTAACTGATTACATTTCACAAGCCCAAACAGGCGCTAAATTTATCCATTACATTTTCAGAATCATTACCAACAAAAATTTCAATTGGTATTCTGGCATGAAAATACCGATATTGTTTGATTAAAGTTTGCTGTTATAAAATTTTAGAAATGATTAAAAATTAAGGTATATATCTCCCTCATGCAAAGCTCTCAATCTACGTCCGGATTTGGCTCTTCTTTATGTCCTTTTTTATTTGATCAGCACTTCAAAGTTTGTATTAGATGTTGTAATTTCAAATATTATGGCCTGAAGCATCCTTGATTAGACATTAATTGTCGAAATGTGAATCTGGTTCAGTCAAATTAGAGCCCTTTATGTTATTGAACATTTGTAATATAAGCTACATATGGTTAAATTGTTGATTTTCCTTTTTTTTGTGTGACGCCCTTCCAATTGAGTCGTAATACTAAAAGTTCTACAAAGTTAGTTTTAGCCACCTAAGAAGACGTAAATACAGCGTTAATTCTTTTATTCTTAACTTAGATATCTTATATACTTAAAAGTAATATAAAGTTACAGTTTCAACCTCTAAAATAATCTTCTAATGAAACACATAAAACTAACAAATAACAATCATGACACCACTTGCATAGTTATTGGCTGATTATTTTAAAACAAATGCAAGTGCCGTTATCATACCGGTTAGTAGTAACACTATTACTACAGCAAAACAAATATTTCCACCGCTACAACAGATATCGGGACAGTTTGCAGAGTCTTCACAACATTTCAAACAACACTTACAACAGCACACGTCAAACAAAAATCCACTAAGGCATGTCAACAGATAACGACAAGCTAAACCAGTCAAAAATACAACAACAAAATACCAAAGGGCGGGGCGATTCAAATTTAAGAAAGTAAAATAGCCAAAAGTAACAGCTAAAAGCGTTGAACCAAAGCCACTTAACACGTATATAATAATGACACGACAGTATTCTCTAGCACGTATAATACTTTTTTCGCGTTTTGGACGTAAGCTATGAAAAACATACGAATAAAGAAAAATAGTTTCTAGTCCAATACACACAACCAATGTAGCAACACACGTTTTCATAACGGCTTCCTCTGTTAACTGTCCCGCCAGGTTACAAACAAAGTCACTGTATATGTGTTGTTTTGTTTCATTCAGATGAATCTTGCCACTCTGTTTTTTTATTATGGATAATGACTCAGCTTGCTTGATCCTTTCGTCTGCTTCATGGATTATATTTGACCCTACTTTATTTCCACAATTTGGAATAAACTGCTTTGTTCCAATACTATAACTAACAATGGCTGCAACAATTAGCTTGACATACACACGGCGTACTAATGAACCGGCTATAGCGCCAAGTGCAGAGACAAGTAAAGCTGTTCTAAAACCCACTTCCTTGCAGTCTACAAGGAAACCACAGCAGTCTGCACGACTTCTGTTACTGTCTACTTGCTCGCTGAAACTTTCACCAGTAAGGATATACTGGATCGCATGTTCGCAATTGTTCGAAGAAAGGTGATAATCGCGTTCGTTCAGACGACCGGTTAGACGTGCCCATGCAACGTCTTTTTCATTTCTAGAGTTGGGATATTTTTCGTTTTGTACCAAAAATAAATTGTCCGGATAGTGTAACAACTTTGAGTTTTTATCAACAGATTCAATAATAAACTTGCCGGAACCTTGACAATCATCAGTAAAAATTTCTGCAGAACTTGTGTAATGGGCAACTGTTATAACATCTGTGTTGTCCTTGTCGAGAGTAATTCCAATCACTAAGAAATGGTGATAATAATCTCCGCCAGACCTTTTTACTTTGAAATGCGTTAGCATTTGTGCAAGACCGCGAAAATGGTTATAATCTTTAATAGTTATATCCTTAACCATGTTAACCTGTAAATATCAACAAGACGACATTAACAAGAATTTACCAAATATTTTTTAAAGAAATCACGGATATAATAAATAATTCCTTTATGAAAAACTTAGATAACAGGTAAATGAATATTGTGTATACAAGTGTTAAACGTTTTATTTACTGATGTAATCAAAAGTAAAGTAACAAAAATACCGAACTCCGAGGAAAATTCTAAACGGAAGCAAATTGCAAAATCAAAATCTCAAACACATCAAACGAATGGGTAACAACTGTCATATTCTTGACTTGGTACAGGCATTTTCTTATTTAGAAAATGGTGGATTAGACCTGGTTTTAGAGCTAGCTAAACCTCTCACTTGTATGACAGTCGCATAAAATCCCATTATATTGACAACGATGTGTGAACAAAACAAACAGACATAATAGGTAAAAATGTCAAAAATAGGGGTACAGCAGTCAACATTGTGTTATAATCTTGAAAACTATAAAAGTATTCAGTTTGCCAGATGTAAGACTTTTGACAGTTGTTCAAGTGACTAAATGGGATTAGGACTACATTTTTGGTGAAAATAAAATTTAATTGTAACTTATTTTTGGGGTTGGGTGGTGCTGGTACTGCAACACTCCATGAATCTCTATCTTTCCAACAAATCAATAATTGGTCCTTAGGTAGAATGATGCAAGTTAAATTTTGGCCCTATCCATCATTACTTTTTCACCAACAGCAGACCAACATTCAAGTCAACCAACTCAACGATATCTTCATTTAAAATTAGATCTAGTCTGAACACTCATAAAATATTTGATACTGGATGTTAAGCAAACAACAATCAATCATTTGGGAGGTTATCTAAAGCTACCATCTGTTTGGAAAGCAAATATTAAATGACAACTTACCCCTGGGTTGAAATTAGAAAACTCTTCCATGTTCAAACAAGAATGAACAAGAAATCGTTAACCAACTTATAGGACCGTTACAAGAATTTAACATGTTTAAATGTTGTATAGATTTATTGTGAAAATTATGTGTACCTATACAGTTTAAAGTTGTGTATATCAAAGACTTTAAATCCTATAGTTTGCATAGGTAAACCACCAGTGCACCCCTTACTTTTATTCGGAATTTTCCATTGAACTGGAAAACTAGAATATGAAAAATTTAACATCACTTTCTATTTTTTCAGGGTTAACCAACTGGACGTTGCGTCCATTGTGCTTTGAAATTCGTTAGCGTTGTCACTAGACTGCATAAATGGTTATAATCTCAAATTGTTATCACTAATCTTTAAATATCAACAAGACGATATTTATTAGCATTAAAAAAAAATGTAAAGAATTTACTGATATAATACATGAATCCAGTATGAAAAAATAGGAAAACACTTACTATAGGTAAATAAATATTGGGTTTACAAGTTTCAAAAGTTGTATTAACCGAAATTGAACAAGTATTCGGTTTACCAGATGTAATACTTTTGACAGTTGTTCAAGTATAATGAGAATAAGATTACATTTTTGGTGTGAAACAATTACTGCCTATTAAAATAGTATAACAAAAATAACGAACTTCAAGGTAAATAAAGAAACGGATAGTCGATAACATCTGATAAAATCAAACGTTCGACTTTATTATCAACGAAACGAATGGAAAACGGCTGTCATATTCCTGAATTGGTACACCCATTATCAGAGTAAAATTGTGAGTTAAACCTGGCGTTTTGGCTAGCTAAACCCTCCACTGTTATGACAGTTGTTTATAGTTCAGTTATGTTGACAAAATTTGGTGAGCAACCCAAACAGACAAAATAGGTTAATGTGACAATAATTTGGATCCATATATATAAAATCACGATAACAATGTTAGAATAGATCTGATTCTATACTTCCTTCCCTTCCTGAGCGGGCTGGAATCTGTACTTTTCACTTTTCACTTCTACAACAACACCGTCTAGCATTGCGCAGAAGCCTTATCTCCTATATATGATATTAATTATTATGAGTGTCCAATATCGGTATTTATATGAATCCTGTAAATGGATTCATTCTTCAACAATATGTTTTTCATTTTGTGATAAAATTTAGAAAAACGATTTAATATCAATTTCACTGTTGTTGAGTTTTTATTGAATATATTCTAATGAAATAAAATTGAGAATGGAAATGGCGAATGTGTCAAGGAGACAACAACCGATCAAAGAGCAGAAAACAGCCTAAGGCCACCAATGGGTCTTCAACGAGAAAATCCCGCACCCGTAGGCGGGCTTCAGCTGGCCCCTAAACAAAAATGTGTACTAGTTCAAAGAAAATGGACGTCACACTAAACTCCAAAACATATAAATGAACTAAAATTAAAAAACATACAAGACTAACAAAGGCAGAGGCTCCTGACTTGGGACAGGCACAAAAATGCGAAGGGGTTAAACATGTTTTGTGAGATCTCAACCCTCTCCCTATACCTCTAGCAAATGTAGAATAAACAAACACACAGCAATACGCACAGTAAAGCTCAGTTTAAAAGAAGTCCGACTCCGATGTCAGAATAGGTAACAAAAGAAACTAAGCAAAATGACAATGATACATAAATTAACAAAGGACTACTAGCAGTTACTTACATGCCAGCTCCAGACCTCAATTTAACTGATTAAAAGATAATGTCTTCATCATATGAAAATCAAGCACAATCCCTCCCGTTATGGGTTTAGTATCATATCATCATAAAATATATGAGAAGAATATGTGTTTATTTCCGATGCAATGAGTGAATCAATATTAATACCAAAATATGCCATCTTTAATGACCTGACAACAGTATCGTAACTATATCACTTCTGAATAAGTCTTTTTAAAGGTTTGGTTAGCTTTTGAGGTGAATTTCGACATTTTTGTGCTTTGTATAGAATAATACCATAAAAGATTGGAAGTGAAATACCTGAACGTATAAGATGTCTGCATGTTGATTTATATTTAAGAATGATGTCCTTGTACCGATGATAAAGTTTAGTAAATGTTTTGACTAGTAAGTGATATCGAAAACCCTGGTGTAATAATTTTCAGTAATACAGAAGTTTCGTTCGTTAAAATCAAATACGTTGTTACATACACGAGCGAATCAAACAAGTTGAGATTTTCATACACCATAAGATGGTGACAAGGGAACTTCACCATCTACAAATGGATAATTAACAATAGGAAATGAAAAATCATCTCTTTTATCATAAATTTTGATATTAAGCTTCCCGTTAAAGATATAGATATCAAGATCCAGGAAAGGACAGTGTTCATTGTTAGTATTAGCTTTATTTAAAGTCAGTTAGAGAATTGACCAATCTATTGAATGAGTTACAATGCATGATGGACTACCATATACTTTACCGAGAACACGTGCTTTTTCAAAAACCTACAACTCGAATTTTCGCAGATTAGTGGAAAGTGAATTCATCTGGCTTTTTCCTCTTTTAATTTATAAAGCAGTAAAGACAGGCAAAAGATACCAAAGAGAAATTCAAACTCATAAGTCAAAAATAAACTGAGAACGCCATGGCTAAAAAAGAAAAAGACAAATTGACAAACAACAGTATACAAAACACAAAATAGAAAGCTAAAGACTGAGCAACACGAAGCCCACCAAAACTGAAGGAGATCTCAGGTGCTCCAGAAGGGTGAGCAGATCCTGCTCCACATGTGTTTAATGTTCAGATTAGAATAATAAATCGAGAACTGATCAATTGTAAACCTGATAATGTGTAGGTTATTATGTCAACATAAACCTGTAACATTGTATTAACCTATGTCTTATACATTGAATAAATGGTAGGTTATACTCTTAGATGTTCACAACGTTGGAGCATATTTTCTCCGTAAGATATTTTAAGAAATAAATCATTAAACTTGAAGTTTTTTTATAATGAAAATCGAAATGTGTTAATATATTTTCTATAATTCAATGATATTAGCTCTACAAATTAATCATTCTTTCAAATGAAACTGTTTAATGTGATGATATGAAGAGTATTTGAAACAATTTTGTCGACATAAAGCTTTATATTATGTATCGAAATGTGAAACAAGTGATTATTGATATCCCTACTGGAAGGCCTCTGACAGACTTGTGTATGCGTAAAATGATTGCTATCGATAGTCGATGACAAATAAGTTTAACTTAAAGGTAACTGATTCGCTTTTTTAAACAACATACGTATTACGGTCTGTCGACACTGTTAAGGTTTTATCTCTATAAAGGAAACATTATATACACGTCCTTGTACTTTGTCATTTAACTTTTATCATATTACAAGAAGTAGTTTATAAGTTGAGAATATCAATGATGATTTATTAGCAAGCAGAGATGTATCTAACATTTACTCAACATGATTCTGGTAAGTTTTTGTCTATACGCAAATGAATTCAAGAGTAAAAAAATAAATTAACTGGTTGCATCACACGCAATCCGTCTGTATGAAAATAATGTTTGATGCATTGGTTGGTTGATAGATTGATGGGAGGCAAATTTTCAAGTTGCAAATTACTTATTTGCATGTAGTGATACGTTTTTTAATTGCCGTTATATTAGTGAAATGGACTTAAATTAGAACTACATCAACTGTCAAGATGAAGAACAGGAATAAAAGCCCTGTTCATTGATATTTTTTTATTTTTTCTAAGTATTGTGTACGATTTTGTCCCATGTACATTTACTCCATATCCCTTCATTTTCTATTACACAAGACAAATAAGAGGGTTGCGTAAAATGTTTTTCTCAATTGTTTCGATGACATATTTTATGTATGAAATATACTGTTTGTCGTTTCTTCTGTTACATGGTAAACAAACACTTCGTATATACATTTAACACGTGTTAGTTAACTTGACGCCGGAACAATATTCTCTTTGCAGGATTTATTCGATCTTACAATCTATAATTATGCATTTCCACATATCACGTTTTGTTGGGATAAAATCGTCACTACTATTGAATTTACCAACTAAAAGTTCGCGGTAAATCATAGCCAGAAATAAGAGGCATTTTGATAGTTGATCAATTACACTAAGTCTTCTGAAAATAAATAACGACAAAAAGTACAATCTCTGTATTGCTATTGTCAACGACGTGTATATATTTGCCAACTCCTTCGTTTTCCTGTAGTTTTAGTGACGTCATGAATTTTAATGAAATTTATCTATGTATAACTGGTAAATTATTGCCAAGGATTTTGTTATAACACGAATGTTGTTATGTTAGATCCAACAACTCCTGTAGAGTGAGTATCACGCTCTCTGTTAGTTAGAGTTTTCCCATCAATTTCAATTCCTACTTTGATAATTCCTCTCATTTAATGTATTAAGACGGTTAATAAACGTAAAAAACGAGTTCAAGAGAAATGACAAGATTTACAGCCAAACAATACAAGGCACATGGACAACAATGTCCAACCTTAGTGGAAATAGTTCATACATAAATCATAGACAATCCAAAATTAAAGACGGTAAAAGAAAAAAGTTCTATTTCTTGGTAGGTTTTCTGTATATAAAGTAATAAAAACGGTATATAACAGCTTTATGTTTATGGTAATTATTGTTGTCTATTAAGCTCACATCTAAAAACTACTTTTGTAAAATGCCTTTTGTATAAAGAATATCAACTAAACATTTTATTAGGATTTTTGATATTCTTTGTTCTACAATTTAATGTTTATACTTATATGTATTCAACATATATCATTAATACGTTTTAATTAATGTCAACTACTCAATTCATAACTAATCAGATATTGCTACCCGATTTCAACACTCTCCGAATACTTCTTAGTATACTGTTTCCATACAAATCCGTTGTGAGTATACTTTTTGATATTTCTGTTTTGGAACATATGGTCTTTTTATCAGTAATTTGACTTTGAAATAGCTTGCAGTAACTACAAGTAATCTGAGATTTATACTTTGCATCTTTGTGATTTTGTAAGTTGTTTACTAGTATGTGATTTATGTGCATGTCCAATGGCACATTCTAGTGGCTTTCATTGGTAACCGTATTCCATAAATATTTCTTATTGATACTTACTTAAAGATAGTTAATTGTCAATTTTGAAAATCTCCATTTTTGCAATTATGTGTCTTTATAGCTACCATGTCGTATGGATATTACTCATTATTGAAGCCGTTCGTTGATCTGTAGTTAATTTTACCCCTAGTTCTTTCAAACATTGTTGACAGTAGTTTATATATAATATTAGTATAGTGTAGACAAATATAGCAAATATTTGTATGAGACTGAGAAATAGTGGGAAATGCTAGGCTTAGCCGAGCAATGTTTCCCTGTTTCGAGACGAATACAAATGTTTTTATATTTTTCTCCATTATACTTATATTATTTTTATCTTGTAACTCTGATTTGTTTTTTGTGATTTTAAAACGATTCAGCTGTTTTTAAATAGTTTTTCGCTACTTGTGTTACCTTTGCGTAGAAATCTTTCCTTCTGGTGTTTACCTGCGCAATTATGACGTTACTCATTGCAAAAGATCCATATACAGGTGCAAAATGAATGAAAATAACAGGTTAACAGGTATTTCTGTCTTCTTTGGCTGTCCATGGCGTTAAAACACTAAATCCCTACCTGGGATGTGTTTAAATTGATTTAAGTCTCTGATGCATGATTTTTTTTTTATTATCAATTGTTTTTTGGCTATTAACTAGCTTTCAGTAACTGTGACTACTCTCAAATCGTACTTTCGTGTTAATTTGACCTGTTGACACAATTTGTAATGCATTTCTGTTATTCAATGTTTACTTATTTTGTGTTATATCTCGTCTTATTATTTTTAATATGTACCATCTTTGATAAGTATTTAGTATGAAATTTATTATATATTTAAATTTACCTGTGTACGTTACTTGATTTAACGCCATTTTGTCCTAGGTTAAAGTTGTCTTTTTTATTTATATTGTGTCATAGATCAAACTTATTCGTTCAGTATATATTTACTTGTTTTTGTTTATTGTTTTTTTTTTTTTGATCGAGTTAAGCCATTTCAATTGATGTTTTATTTTGTGTCTTTTTATGTTGAAATGTTATACCACTGTTTCAGGTTAGTGAAAAGGTTGGCGCCTGTTAAAACATTTATACCCGCTGCATTTTTATGCACCTGTCCTAAGTCAGGAGCCTTTTGATCAGTGGTTGTCGTTTGTTAATGGGGTTCATAAGTGTTTCTCGTTTTCAATATGGATTAGACCGTTGGTTTTTCTGTTTGAATTGTTTTAC
Organism: Mytilus coruscus; assembly: GCA_017311375.1. Classification (NCBI taxonomy): domain Eukaryota; kingdom Metazoa; phylum Mollusca; class Bivalvia; order Mytilida; family Mytilidae; genus Mytilus; species Mytilus coruscus. The sequence goes on along the minus strand of CM029599.1, from coordinate 47,676,905 downwards.
ACTTGTCTTTTTGGGACCTTTTATAGCTTGCTGTTCGGTGTGAGCCAAGGCTCTGTGTTGAAGGCCGTACTTTGACCTATAATTATTTACTTTTTACACATTGTGACTTTGATGGATAGTTGTCTTATTCATTGGCACTCATACCACATCTTCTTATTTATATTTGTATTCAATATGAATCGATAAAAGTAGGCTTTAATGTAAGTGGAACGTACTTGTGACAATATAAACGGTAACACGTTTGTTTTTGGTCGAAACCTTCAGAAATCGGTTGGGTTCACCTTTTTATTGAGGATGTGAGCAACAAGTAATGAGACACATCCTTTTCTACCTTCTGCATCTGTTCAACCACATTATTTTCTTCTTCATTGGATATAAATTATACAATAACAAAACATTTTTGTTTTGTCTATTTATTGACTACGACATAATTAGGCTGGTTCCTGAGTCAGACAGACTGTCAACGGTTTAGTCACGTTTCTCCAACATTTGATAGTTATCAAAGGTACCAGGATTATAATTTAATACGCCAGATAATTAGACTAAAACAACATTAAGGATTAGGGGGTCCTCATAAGGACTATATATATCTTTATTCTCATTAACCAAAGAACAATTGTATAGAGACATATACAAATAAATTAACATACATAGTATAAATTTTAAATACAAATGTAAAGTAGAGACATAAAGTGGTAACCCAGGAGATTATAGGCATTTAATAATTATTCTTATAAACTTGCACAGCGTGTTTAGTTCAGACGGGTTGTTGCTATTCATTAGACCTTGAAATTTTAAAATACATAGATGATGTTCTCTTACTAAATAGTTCAAAATTTAGTGACTATGTTCAACGCATCTATCCCATCAAACTTGAGATAAAAAATACAAAAGATACAGTTAAGTCTGCCTCATATATTGACTTACATCTAGAAATTGACAATGAGGGTCGGTTGAAAACAAACCTTTATGACAAAAGAGATGATTTCAGCTTCCCAATTGTGAACTTTCCATTTTTATGTAGCAACATTCCAGTAGCGCCTGCATATGGAGTATATATCTCCTAGTTGATACGATACTCCAGAGCTTGTATTTCCTATCATGATTTCCTTGATAGAGGGTTGCTGTCACAAGGAAGCTATTAAACCAAGAGTTCCAAGTGGTGAAGTTAAAATCATCCCTTCGTAAATTTTACGGACGCCATCACGAGTTGGTTGACCGTTACGGAATATCCGTTTCACAGATGATAGCGGATATGTTCCTAATGTCGTAACTACAACCCCGTCCCCTTTTCCCGAATGTGACCTACCGAATTAGACTTATTATCGGGTTTTCACTAACACGAGCAACACGACGGGTGTCACATGTGAAGCAGGATCTGCTTACTCTTCCGGAGCATCTGAGATCACCCCAAGTTTTGGTGGGGTTCTTATTGCTCAGTCTTTCGTTTTCTATGTTGTGTTTTGTGTACTATTGTTTGTTGGTTTTTTTTTTTTTTTTTTTTGGCGTTGTCAGCTTCTTTTCGACTTGTGAGTTTGAATGTCCCTTTGGTATCTTTCGCCTCTTTTATAGTTAAGAAAAGTCCCGATGCTGTCCTTTCCTTTAAAATATCAAAGCGAAGACCCCTAGGGTACCCTTACTAATTATTTTTCAGACAAAGATTCGTATCAGAACTTCAACATACCTTAAATAATGAAAAAACAACATTTTTAATAATTTTATTGATTTTGTAATAGATTTCCTTCATTGTCATCATGTTGTACCCAATATTCCTGTCGCTAAATTTTTAGACAAAAGATGATCATCTTCTTTCTAACTGATGTATTCTGATCAGTATTGAATATACTGTATCTATCAAAATATCTTGAACAAAGTGCATCCAGATTTATTCTAATAATCACTGGATAAACACGTTTTTCTGGTTTTGGAAATGAAAGGATATTTACTTGCATCTTAAAGTGGTATTTCAGGGGGAAAATGATAGCGTTGCATAGTTACGTGTTTGTGAACAATGCGTTCCTTATTTATTGGATACATACTGAATGTAGAATTATCTAAAAATTTGTTATATATAGTACAGCAATGATAATTTTCTATATACCGTTGTAATCAAGATCAATTACTCGTTTATGTTAACGAAACAAAGCGTTAGTCTGGGTTTTTTTTTAACATTTTATCAGATGAAATAAAAATTAGACATTAAAGAGGTGATTATCAAAATTGGTGCATACCTTTCATTTCTTTTTAGCTGTGTTTGTTCATGAATAATCGTAAGTTTGGTGGATTATGCCTCAATTTAGATATTATTCTATATTAGACATATACTGACATAGACTAACTGATGTTGTATGTCTGTTTCTTCAGCATTAATGTTTTAATGATATTCGCGGATATTTTTTGCATATAAAATCAAAAGATTTGATGACTATATAGTAATGTAACCTTTTTTTATGTAAAGGATATAAGCCGATAACAGTCCATTCTGTAAAATATATAAAGTACAGTTGAAGGAAAACAACATGTATTGCTACATGTTCATGAAGACACAGTGTATGGTATCATGCTTTTCGCGTGCGCTAGGACTACTTTATATATTTTCCATGAATACCTTCACATGCGTTTGGTGTCTCAAAATGGACGAAGATGATGACAATATATTATTAATGCAAAAAACGAAGAAAGTGATGTCGTATTTAGTGATTGTGTTGTTTCAAACTTTGAATTAAAATCAAATGTGTATTCAGTTATATTCGATTTCAGTGCGGACAACGAAGAGGATATAGTTATAGAAGCTAATAATGCAGAGTTTTGTACATATATTGTAGTCCTCTCCTATTACTTCCTTTTATCTCTGGGATTTTATTTCTTATTAGAACAAGGTATTAAATAAAACTGAAATCAACATCAAGTTTAGAAAACCTCCATTTCTTTTACCATCTAATTTCATGATGTTAGTTCAATTATTTTTAATTTGATGTAACTATCTTTTTTCTTTTAGTTGATTTTTCATATTCAACCTATTTATTATGATTTAAAGACATATTGTGCATTATAATTAACCTTACGAAATAAATTGCAAACACTTGATAGTATGACTAAACCTTTTCATGTTATGTAAACATGAAAACTTGGGAACTAAGCTTACTCCATGCATGCATGGACGAAGGCAACTAACCTAACTTAGTCCATGCTTGCATGGACTAATACAACAGACTTAGGCCATGCATGCATGGACGAAGGCAACTAACGTTAACTTAGTCCATGCTTGCATGGACTAACACGACAGACTTAGTCCATGTATGCATGGACGATGGCAACTAACGTTAACTTCGTCCATGCTTGCATGGACTTACACAACATTCAATTATTCAAGCAGACTTAGTCCATGCAAACATGGACTAAGTTAACGTTAGTTGCCTTCGTCCATGCATGCATGGAGTAAGCAGTTCCTAAGTTTTCATGTTAACATAATATGAAAAGGTTTAGTCATACTATCAAGTGTTTGCAATTTATTTCTTAAGATAAGTTATATTGCACAATATGTCTTAAAATCATAATAAGTAGGTTGAAATGAAAATATGAACTATGAAGAAAAAATGACAGTTACGTCAAATTAAAAATAATTGAACTAACATCATGAAATTAGGCGGTAAAAGAAATGGAGGTTTTCTAAACTTAATGTTGATTTCAGTTTTATTTAATACTGTTTTAGGTGAAAAGAAAACATGTAAAGACAGGTTCACGTTGAAGAAAAGGGTTAACCATATCAAGTGCACCGCACTCGATTATATTTCAAATATAACACTATACAATATAAAGAATGAGCACAAATGAAGAGATAACAAGCGTGCAATCAATTTAAATTCTTTTGTTGTTCATCGGAATTTCACCATCTTATGTTATTTCAATGAATTTTAAGAGAATTATGATCAAAATATTATATTTTTTATCTAAAACAATGAATTAATATAGTTATCATATCTAAATTCATCACCATGAAATGTCCGGAGATATAAATCGATCAGAACTATTCAACTACTTAACATGAAAAAATATATTTATTCACAATTTTTCAGTATGACAGTATGACGCATGCCCCTTTCCTTCCGCATTCACAAAAATGTATCTCGACTCGGTGGTTGTCTTGCAAGAGACAGTTATTGTTTACCCAAACGGTACCACCTGAATATCCCCACTTTGTTTTGTTTTTTTCAGCAAGGTGGTGTCGCCCTTTTTTTCGTTTATTTGCGTAATGATGTCCCTTGTGTGTGTGTGGTTTTTTTTTCATGTTGACCGAAACATAATTTTGTCTCTCGATTTCCCTTTGCAAATAACGCTTTCTTTTTTTTTCTTTCAAAACAAAGCATTGTAGGTGTACATATTTTTATTTCTGTGCTTAATGTATAATTATTGCCCTAAATAAATTTTACATCTGAGATCTAAACTAAAGTGAAGTGTCTGAAACTGTTTGAAAAGTACATTGGAAAGAAACAAATGTAATTCGTATTTTGATGTTATATATAGTAAAATTACTTTTATTAACCCTCCCCCTCTTCAATCAATTTAAGAAAAGGGTTTTATGTTCAAATTTATATAACACAATCACAAACTGTCTAAAAGCTTTTCAACAAACAGATGATTAAAGCTAGCACCTACGTTTATTTACAAGAGTGTACATCGGTTTAAAAAAAAATGATTACCACGAACGAAGTGCGAATCGGACACATGATTGATTTGTTTAACAGGTAACATGCGGTAACGTGTTCCTTTATTTTGCTTCCAATATTCATCGTCGTTGATAAGCCAAGTTTTACATTATATTCCTATAGAGTTAATAGTATCAGATTTAAAGACAAAAACTTGTAAATCAACGCCGACACCTGAAAATTATAAAATGTATTGTAGTCCCCTAGTTCATGAAGCAAGTTCTAAATTTGCACTTTTTACACAGGGTGAGGTTTAAGTTGTTAATCAAATTCTTGATTAGATGTTTTGTCCAAGGAACACTATGTAGCTTGCAGATCAACAGATGAACGATTTTCTCTTGATTACGATACTACAATTATTTTACTTGCGGTCCTTGTATTGCGACATGACCTATCAAGCATTAGAAGCATTATTTCACTTTTTTCATTTAAATTGTAGCTGAAAATGATTTTAGGAAGAATGAGAGCAACACCAGAGGTCGATTTTTATATCCCAAAACGGACAAGGATAAATCTTTTGCAAAAGAAATACTTAAAAGCAACAAAACCAAAACTTGCAACGAGCATTATCAACCAAATTGGTGCTAAAGAATACAACCTAAAACACGAGACACATGGCTGTGAAATAAGTATTGGCAGTGTTTTTTTTTCTCAAGAAACCGTCTTGATGAGTGACAAAATTATTGTTTTGAAGGTGACTTTAATAAAATGTTTTTGTGTAATTGTCATTTGTTCTTTCGTTGTATTTTTTTTTTTTAATTTGTTGTTATTCGAGGAATTATTGTATAAAATGTAGGCATGTCAGGAAGACACCGACCTGGTGTATTGGAGATGTTACTAACTCTTACAAATATTTTTGAAGTCACTGGTACGTTTTAAAACAACAATCAAAGAAGACGGAATCATGAGTAAACGTTTATTCTTACTGTAGAACATGAGACAACATATTTGAAATTTTTAACCTTATACTTTATACAAGACTAATGCACCCAAATTGGTCAATGTATAAAACTGTTAATAAATCAAACAGGAAGATTTATTAGTTATTTGTTCAATCAGAAAACTTCATCTATTTTGTGAACGTACATACAACTAAGAGCATAATATATTATCATTTGACAGATTTTCTTAACATATTTGATGTACAAATTTAAAATCTTTCTCCCTCCCTCTCTTAACGGGTTTAGCTTTGAATTGTTGGTATAGAACAGTTCTTTACATTAATGAATTTTATAAGATTATTAAATGTCAGACTCGACAAACTGAAAAAAAAAACTTCCTTCCGGGTAAATAAAATAATGGTAACAAATATCGATAACACACATTGATCATAAAATGTTTTCATTTTCCTCTGAATATAACCAGATAGAGATCAATATCATTTAACTTATATTTTTATATTTATAATATTAGACAATATTTATCAATATGAACTAAAATAAGGCACGTTTTCGCCTCGATTAGCTTGGTAATTTTGCAAGATAAATGGGCTTATTTTAATGTTTTAATTGTTTTGGATTAGTTGTTCGATATAGAGAATAGTTAATGTAAATACAACACTTCTGAAGTACATTGTAGTAACAATTCGATATGATAAAATAAAAATAAATGTTCAAACTTAACCAAACATAAGTTTCTATCCCATTTACCAGCAATAGATCATAACATTAACATCGATAAATTTAAACTGAAATAAAACAATCAACGAATAAAATTTATTTCAATCTCAGGAAATGTCGAAGATAATAAGTCTTTCAGACAATCTTGGTACTATGACTCAAATGGTAATAGGTATTAATAGTTGACCATATACCGAAACTGTTATTCTTTAACATTCGTTATTTGCTTTTTATTGTTTGCATATATATTTATTTATTTATTTTAACAACTATTAACGTCAACTTAACCTATGATTTCTCATTTAGCACATAATTGCAGAAAGAAGCACAAGTTGACACAAGCAACGACTTCTCCATTAGGACATTGTTTCGAATAAGCAATCCCGATCTCAAGATTTGTTACTATCCTGACCCTAGAAATGCTTAGTTTGTGCATTTTTCATCAGTATGATACAAAGTTATCTAACTTCGGTGTTGTGCTCACATGTCTAATTATTTGAGGATTTTTTTCCCTTTCCAATTTTTTCTCTCCATTTACAGTATTTCTGTTTTAAAAACTCCATGCACAGGGAACATGAAGCCACGAAGATGCCAATTCCTATCATATAAAATGCACTTTGCACATCTATAAGTGTTATTGCATTAGACTCTTTAAGAAGAGATTCTTTACAATTACCAGGTTTTGGCCAATGTCTCAACCTCCATATCTGAAGAAGACCACTTTCATGTATTGAAATTATCCTAAAACAGACAATGCATTAAACTATTACCAGACTAGTTAACATACATTTCACGTATATCTGAAGTAAGAGTAACCGGATCTGATGTTGGTTTACTTTGTTTAATCACTTCTTTTGAATATAAAGAAAAGCTAGTTTTATTGCTTGTCCGAGTTTGGCTTAACTCTACGTCCTTTTTGGTTTATCAACTTTTCAATGCTTGTATATAAGGTTTTGAATTTTCAACTATTAGTTTGGCCACAGGCTTCACTGAAGAGATATTTATTATGAAAATAAGCATCCAGTAAAGTAAAACTGGTACATATACCGCAAATGTTATAACCAAGTAAATCAAATTGATATGTTAGAAAGATCTAAATTTCCAGTGGCTTTAAAGTTATCTATCCCTTCTAGTAGTCTATCTGATTCATAGATCGATCCAATTCCACTTAAAATTATATCTTAGTTTATGAATATACCTAAAATATGAGTCATTAGACGAAAAACTACCAAATACAGTCAGCCATGTTACCCACTGTTTGATTTTCAATCAGTAATTAATATTAAGAAACTTATGTTTCAATTCCTTTAAGCAAAGTCGACCTTAGAAAGACTTGACTATTATTTAGGTCCTTTTTGGTCATGTAGCTCTCTATCTACGTCGGTTCCTATAAATCGTTGGCTTTCAAATATTTGGCATTGCCCGTTCCTGATGAAGGTAAATCCAGAAAAGCGTTTCGGACGCATGAAATTTATAAAGTGTGTTTTCATTTTAACTCTTCCTAAATCTTTATAATGTTATGTTGGGTAATCAAAATACTTACTCGTCGGTAAAGATCTTAGTAAATGGTGAATTATTTGGTAGTGCCATTGCGTATTGTAATTGGAGTACTTCAGCTGAAGTCATGGTCAACTCACAATTGTTTATCATGGTCATATCAAAGAACGTTTTATCTACAATAAACGCATAATTTCCTTCCAATACTTTGCCTATATGTATATCGCCTATATAACTCAGGACTCTTGTGTCAGTTTTATTGTACTCTACAACTCCGCTCCATATTTTTTTATACTCTGGTATTTCCGATGTCTGTAAAGTAAATGGAAGTTATGAAATTATTATAGTACCAATTTGTTACTATTTTATACTTGTTCATTTCATTAATTTCATTATTTATATAAAAACTTAGTCGAAATTAAACCCTTATCGTCTACCATCATGATCCAGGTTTATTGCTAATTTTGGGAAATATCACGGGTAGATGAATGCAAATTGATAAAAGAACTAATGGTCGATCACATTTAAAAGATGACAGCTTTATCAGGGGTTATACTATTGGTTCTTGCGTGGTTAGCTTTTTCTCCGAAATATTCCTTTTTGACAATTTAGTTTTTGAGGTTTTGTAACTTATGCATTCTGCTCAACTATATGCATTTGATACAAACTCTACTATTTGTTTAACTGATTTTTTTTTTAACAATTCCTCTTTATAGTATATGATATTTTAAAGTTTAAATAGAACAACTATTTTGTTAATTGTAAATTTTTCACTCTTCGCCTAAGACACAAAAAAAGAGCCATCATTTTACCTTGAAAATTTGTTCAAAAATAGCTCCTCCTTGTATTCCCCATTTATATTTATCCTGGGCAACAAGTCCTGAGAGATCTGTAAAAGGTAGTTTGTCTTTTGTTACTGTCAGGAAGGCAATTAAGTTACCACTGTAGGTAGCCATCATAATTATACAAAATATCCACCAAAAGCTTAAGAGAGTACGGCCTGATGACGAATCTGCCATATGTTCACCACCTATCAATGTCAAAGTATAAATTATGTTATAAACATTTGGTACGAAATATGGAGGAGATAGTTCATGCAGGTTTTTGTTTTTACATTTCTCAATAGATTAACTATAATTGAAGATTCCGTTCTATTATTAGACAGAATGTACTTTTTCTAAACCATATCGCATTGTTTATATCGTTTGAATAATCTTTTAAATTGGTGTGACATTAATTAGGAGAACAGGTAGGTGAAAAAGCGTCGGATGATACAAAAGGATTGAATCAAAACTCATAGGTGGAAGATAGACCGACAAAAACAATCTGTAATGCACTATATAAAAGACCAGCAACAAAAAACTGGTACTTAACGCAAGTGTTACGGAAGGGCGAGCAAATTCTGCTCCACATCTGACACTTGTAAAATTGGTCATGATAAGTACAAATTCGGTTTAATGTGTCCATCTGTGAAGGTGATCTGCTTACCCTTCCGGAGCACCTTAAATAACCCGCGGTTTTGGTGGGGTTCGTGTTGCTCAGTATTTAGTTTTCTATGTTGTGTTTTGTGTATTTTGTATGTATTTTGTTCTTTTTCTTTTTTGCTATTGCACTGTCAGTTTATTTTCGACTTATGAGTTTGATTGTCCCTTTGGTATCTTTCCTCTCGTCTTAAAGACAACGTCAACTCTTGAATATCGGACCGGATGATATCTATTATACTTTATATGCACGCGTTGCTAGAACATTGCTACATAGAATGCAAATTAGTTCACAACTAGAAAGCTGACATCATCTGTTCTTTTTCGTAAAGTTTTGTGCTAAACCATATTGTATTCAATTTCTAGATATGAGGCAGACTAAACTATATCTGAAACACTTGTATCGTTAATTTTAAGATGCAATGGCAATAATTATTCATGGGATATTGGTAGATTTTCATCTAAATTATCCACCGATAACAATTGGAGGCAAAAGTAGTTTCATTAAGAATGCACAAATTAAGATAAACAATACCTAATGGAGTCGAATGAAACTATTTAAAGATACCAGGCTTTGAATGTCGTAGCCAGACGTGCGTTTCGTCTACATAAGACTGATCATTGGCTCTCTATTTAGAGTAGGTAAAAGGTCAAATCACTTACGCAGTTGCAGTATAAAAGTGTATTGCAATAACTGACATTACTAGTTACCTTGTGTCAATAAAGCACCATACATATACCAAAAGGAGTCTGAAAAATGGTGCAATCCTGTGACTTTACTTCTATCCTCTATTGTTCTATAGTATGGATTGTACTTTTCGAAGAAGAAAAGGAAGAGAGATGAAATTGGCAATGAAATAAATATACATAACAGGACAGTTGGGCTGAATGGATCTATCAGTGTTCTCCATTTGGTTAAGTTCGGATCTGGCTTTTTTATTAGGATAACAGATGGTTCATAAAAATATGGATATGTGAAATCTATTACGCGTTCCCTGTCTGTCTGTATTGTCAAAGGAGCAGCCACTATGTCGACATCCTGTAATTATAGCAATCATAAGATTAAAAGGCAATAATTTACCGATCCTTATATTCACATTCTGACATTATAAATAAAATACATTATGAAGTCATTTACTTACCAAAACTTTGCTTATTTCAGATATTTTAATTGTGTTTGAGTCTACTCTTGAGGAATAATTTTTCAAAAATATATTGCGCTATAATCAAAAATAATTTCTTCAACAATTTACTACCGATATTTCCTCTATGAATAAGTCAGAGAACAATTATTACGTAGTGCATTTACACAAGAAAACGCAGGAAATCGCACCTGTTCTATCAAAAGAGATTTTATTGTGAAGTGTACTACTTTGTTGGATAAATTATATAAAACAATTGAAATGTCTATCGGCTCTAACTCAAAGTATGGACATTTTATGTTGAGGGGGTCTATAAATCAGTTTAACAGCCCCAGACATACTAATTTTTTACCTTTTCAAACTGGATAAAAAAAATCCATAATTTTTTACATATGCTTTCATCCCCTTACTTACTATGTTATGCATAAAATGTAAAGAAATAAATTTTGAATGTGTTTGAAAACAAATTGCAAGTGATACACTGTCCACACTAAGGACTCTATTTGCAGACAATGAAAATCAAAGGACGATAACTGTGTCCCAGGATCAAGTAAAGTATAAAGACTAATTTGAATAGAACTTGGTATGGTCATAGATTAGGGAAATTATAAGACAGTTACTAGTAACTAAGTTTCATGGCAATAGAATATCTATTATAGACAATATGGTCGTTTTTATATTTGAACTTTGTGTGATTATTTTTGAAATTTAAAACAAACAATTTTAACTATCAACATTTTGGCCTACACAATTTAAAAAGTGCAAAAAATGCCTTAACATATAATGTAGCATGTATTTAAAGCAGCTTAAAACTCATTTGATGTATCAGATTTATAATATATAAATGTACTTCAAACGGAAAGAAAAGTTACACATAGCATACCACATGAGTATAAAATGGTCTAAAGCCATGTAAGGCCTTAACGCATATTTACATATAAAAATGCATACAGAAGCTATAGGAAATAAACATTTGTTTCTTTTTGGTCATTTCTCTGCTTAGGTGACATGATACAATATGACTCTTGCATTAATTTTTATTAAAGACAGTGTAGTCTGATGCAAACATTTTTTTTCATTATCAGTCAAAAAGTTGCATCTACTTTATATCTCAATAGACATGTACTAGTATTTGAACCACTTACTATCCTACAGTAGAAAGGAAAGGTTGTAAATAAAAATAAACAGGTAAAATCATTGTAAAGTGCTTAAATATGTTAATTGTAGCCATACAATGCCAAAATGGGACATTTTCCCAAATTTTTGTCAAATAAGGATGTAAATCATTTACTTTCATTCAGTTTGACAAGTTGATACCATAAAAACCATTCAAGGAAGTTGCCAAAGTACAGAATCTACATTTACTGAACTCATCTCTAGGCCCGAGAACACAGTTATTGCGTAGTGCATTTCTTTTAGACAAAAGCGCAGATAAAAAATACTATCAAAAAAAAAATCAACAGTGTAGTGTACCACTTTTGGGATAAATTATATCAAAATTATGTATAAACTATCGATTCGTACTCAATTGTATGTTGAGGGGTCTTTAATTCAGTTTGACAGCTTCAGACATACTAATTTTTTACCTTTTCCAACTAAACCAAATCACTTCATTACCTAAATATCCATGCCTCAAATTGTTTTACATGTAATTGTATCCCCCTATTATTATTTTATGCACACTAGGGACTCTATTTGTAGACAACAAAAATCAAGGAACGGTAACTGTGTCCCCGGACCAATAAAGTAATGAATGTTGAAAATTGCACGAATTGCTCATCCAATAAAACAAATGTACCATTAATTTAGGAAAAAGAAATTCAGAATTAGAAATATATTAACAAACGCTTATCCCAACCTAAACCATATGACCCTCCCTAAGCAGCCTTCAAAATTCTAAAGACCAATACAAGTATTTGCAAATCTTAATGTCATTGTTAATCAATTTTATTTTGCTATTTAAGTTTATTTTTGTCCATTTTTGATTTCCTTTATTAATTTTGTTTTTGAAGATGAAAAATGTTTATAAATAGTCAATTAATTGTTTCAGCATTTTTTGTAGATAGTGTAAATTTGATTAATATAGGTCATTTTCATCTTCTGTTTACATGCATCTATCAAAAGTTCAAAAATGCAGATACGCAACAATAAGTCCAAAACCGTTCTTTATGGTCAATTATTTCTTCATTTTACCCTTTATTCTTAATTTTTAGTGGCCATGCTGGTTGATAGACCGAAGTATATTAACAGCGTATACAACAGACCCCAAAAGGATCAATTACAGAAAGCTTTGTAATATTTTATTCAGAATTGTTGAAGAATGGGTTATTTTTCAAAGTTTAGAAACAATGCCAAGTAATAGCAGGAGCAAGAGCTCATACTGGCACGAACAAAAAAGTACATATCAATTTTTAAAAGTGCACATTTCTAAAATGTAATTACTTTCATAGGCCGATTGTTGACTTGTTCTGCTGTTGACCATATACAATGTAAAATTAAACACGTTCGTCATAAAATTTTGTTTCATTAAAATTCAGTCTCCAATATGTTAAGCCAATCAAGTTTGCAAAGATGTATCATTGAAATAAAGAAGTCGATACGCTAATTTGTTTAGAGTCAATATATTTAGATGACAATCTGTCGACACCTGTATCTTGGCATTGCACAAGGTCATGTTTTTCTCTGGCTGTTAATGACGTCTTTACACTAAATCCATTGGATGTTGGATGTGTACTGATTGATGTTTTAGTCTTAGATGCATGATTTTTTTATTAGTTGTTATTGCTTTGAACTAGTTGTCAGTAACTGCGATTACTCTCAGATCTGTACTTGGTGTCTTTTTGTTGTGGGGGATGTATAAGTACCATGCCACGTCCACTCTGTTTTTTGTTAGATGTTTTTGTGTTTTGTATCCATCTGATGATTTAAGCCCTTTTTAACTGATTTTTATTGTTTGTTCTTATGTTGTACTGTTACACCACTGTCTCAGGTTAGGAGGAGGGTTGGTGCGCCTTCAAACTAGTTTAACCCCGCCACATTCTGTATGTTCCTGGCCTAAGTCAGGAGCCTGTAATTCAGTGGTATTCGTTTGTTGCTGTATATCAAATTTTTTATTTTCTTTGATTATTTTGTACATAAATCAGGTCGTTAGTTTTCTCGTTTGAATTGTTTTACATTTGTCATTTCGGGGCCTTTTATAGCTGACTATGCGGTATGGGTTTTACCCATTGTTGAAGGCCGTACGGTGACCTATAGTTGTTAATTTCTGTGTCATTTAGTCTCTTGTGGAGGTTGTTTCATTGGCAATCATAACACACCTTCTTATTTTGATATTAGGCGTCTGAAAGTTTTTGTGGGAAACGTATTTGGTGAATTTTATCCAGAAGCACGTGCCATGTGCACGAAAATCTGTATCATACCAAACTGATTAAAAAGTATAACTAAAACAAAATGCAGATCACAATCATGATTACCCGTTGTTGAAGTTGTCCTACCAACCCTGTCCATGAACCATTTGGTGTCTCTGTACCCCATTGCCCATCTGGTGGGGATGTCAATTCATACCTGAAACATCATTGGATTAAACTATATGCATAGTGAGTCCCTTTCCCAGCAAAGGTAAAGACGAATTTTACAGTTTTACCAATTACAATAATAAATTACATTCTGGGGTATGACGTACACAATTATGATCCGGTGGGCTTTCTTTGATGTGTTTGGGCGATGTCTTTTGAAGTATGTTAATAAAATTGAATATGTGGTACTTTTTCTCTTACGGTCATTTTCATGATCATTATTTAGCGATATATGATAGTTCAATAGCAGAACTAATTCCCAATTTCCAATTTTGCTATTTGCATAAGTGACCGCAAAAGAATGCTAAGGAATAATTAATCAGAAAGGAAATTGTGTAGAGGAAAGCAAGTATGTCCTTCATAACTTAAAACATTTAGTTTGTATCTACCCGATCGAAATACTTCGCCATCATAACCCATTCATTCACGATCAGTCATTAAGGTATATAAAAGATATAATTGATCCACACCATACAACAGTAAGTGTGGAGAAGAGAATGAGGTCGTTTATGTTAATGCATGATTCTTAAAAGACAATTAGAAAGCGGCAACAATAATTCCTGAGTATTTTTACTTGTTCTGACAGACATGACTTACTTAAAGGAAACTATCCGACTATTGTTAAATGGTTCATTTTCAAATTGAACAAAGGCTGATACTTATATGGAACTGGATTCTGATTTAGATACTTACGTAAAATTCAGTTCATTGGCAAGCTCTTGAAGTATGTCCATCGAAAATCCTGTATATTTGTTTGTTTTAGTATCATGGACGATAAACGGCTTCCACTGCAAAAGTGAAGTTTTTGATATTCATTAAAATACATGTAATATAGAAGTAACTATTAAGACACACACAGATACATAACTACACAAATAAAATACATTTGTTGTTTTTAACAATATTTGTCATTGACTTTTGTAAAGACGTCCCTTTTTGGTAATAATCTCTTCAACTGTTTCGGTTCTTATTTATCCTTTGTTTTCAAATATTCGTCTTTGAGCATTCATAATGAAGGTCAATCCAAAAATGCGCTTCGAACGCATGAAATTTATAACTTGTTGTTTTCATTTTTACTAACTGGTAATAAGCGGATGTATTTAATTAAGATAACAAATGAATTCACACAACGTATAAGCTACTTACTGGTAATAAGCTGACAATGAATTTGCGTTTATTAAAACCGAAATGTTCGTTCGGAAAGATATCGTTGGAAAAAAGAAAACTTCCAGTTAGCTGTGTATATCCAATAGTACTCAGTCCTCGTTTTGTTCTATGCCACATTAGTGTTCTGATGGGAAGCCATGCACAATCATTCAAATCATCGGGATACATCTAGAATGATAATCTTGAATCAAATCATATAGGTAAGAATCTCAGTACACTCCATGGAAACAAAACTGTAAATATGGTAGGCGATTTTCTAAGTGATAGTTTTACAAACAAATAGTAAAGACACTTGCTCATTTTTTTTATTTTTTTATATTGTAAACAACTACTCCTGCAAAAGGAGACGTTAGATACCAAGGCGACACTCAAAACTCAGTGGTCGAGATTAACTGAAAACGCCATGGCAAAACACGAAAGACGATGAGAACTCAAGCAAGTTAACAAAACACTTCATTGAAAACTAAGCAACACGAACCCCATCAACCACTGGGTATGATCTCAAGAACAAATTCGGTAATGAGTCTGAATCGGTGATGTGATAATCGAGGAATATAGGACGAGATTGAGGTTTCGAAAAGTGGAACATATCCGAGGTCTTCTGTGACACAGATATCCCATTGTTTTACATTTTTTATGTCGGTGCCCTTTACAGCTTGCTATGAGCTATGAATTTTCCTTATTGTTAATGCTCCCACGGACTATGTTAAAGTTAACATTTTTGGACAAATCATTATTCCTTTAAATAATAAAAGAACCATGGTTGGTTGTTATAATAATTAATATATATTATCACCCATTGATAATTCAGCTCCGGTGGAAGATAGTTTGGTTTCCTGTTTTTGTTTTATAGTTTTATTGAAATTAAGAGCTTCACACTATACATATACATTTATTTATTGTTGAAGACATTACATAAAATTCTAAATGTTTGTTTAAGTTATGTAGTGATGACCTTCCATTGTTTTATTCCAATTTAAAGAAAAAATAGCTTAAAAGATGGTTTTGATGACGTAATGACTTTCTCCTATCATGATTGCTATTGGCTATCGACAGCAATAGCTTTACACTTGTGAATGACAATCTAAGACTTTAAAGGGGTATGGTATACCAATAAACGTTCCAAGTCAACAAATCAACGTTTTTGAATGCGATCATACTTTATGTATGCTCCCTCAGAATTGATATATACTCAAGTCAAAAGGTTTATGAGTTATATCATTATAGCTAAGCTATCAACTTAAAAAACAAAACCTTTGATCTTTTAAAGTAGCACACAAAGGCAATTATTAATAAGAAGGTTCAGAAATATTATGCTATTACAATGTAGTATGAAATGGCTATATCAAAAGGATTTTCTTTTATTTCTTTCAGTCAAATACTTGTTGCACATAATAATCATTTGCTTTTATTTTGTTTTAGCTGTCATGTTTTAATTTTCCAAGAATACGAGAAATTGAAATCATATGCACATTAAAGTGTATTATAATCATAAATTGTTATGACCCGTAGTTTGAAATAATCACCGTAATGTGATCAATTGTAAAACTTTATATTTGATTTGTAGGTTATCAAGTCAATATAAACACATGTTTAGAAGCTGACTTTAAATTTATATTTAAGCTGTTTGAATTAATAACTCGATTTGTTGTATTTAACCATGCACTAAAACATTTTCAATGCTTGACATATTTGACATTTAAGAAAAAATATCTTTGATGTGTTTATTTTCGATAAGCGTTAGGACTTGTTCCCCTTGTAAGTGTCCACATTGTTGCATTTAATTGTCACCTGATCTGTGAGCGTAAAAATAGTGGGAACAAAAATAACATGGTGATTTATGTATGATTTCAGTGTCAAATCTGTTTTGAAATTGATATTTTGGCCAAACATATCCTTATACATGATATTTTGCACGTCTAAAGATAAGACAACTACTTCTTAGTAACCTATAGTTGTCAATTTCTACGTCGTTTGATCTCTGATGGAGAGTTGCTTCATTTCCAATCATACCACATCTTCTTATTTTTATATTTATCTTATTTTCATTGCTTTGTATAAATACAATTCACCGTATCAGCTAAAGCAAGTACAAGTCGCAAATAGTTGTATATTATATATACTAATACTTGAACGACAGTATTACCTAACATTTAGTGGTTTTCATAGGTGTTATGATTTGTTTCCTTGATAACCATAAATATGATTAAAGCAACTTTATCTCAATTAATATTTTCTTTTTAAAAAGTAAAATAACAAAAATACCAAACTCCAAGGAAAATTCAAAACGGAAAGTCCCTTATCAAATGGCAAAATTAAAAGCTCAAATACATCAAACGAATGGAAAACAACTGTCATATTCCTGACTTGGTACAGGCATTTCCTTATGTAGAAAATAGTGGATTAAACCTGGTTTCATAGCTAGCTAATTTAATTTACACGTCCTTTAAATTGGGACATAGACCCTGTCATTATTTTGAATTTTCAGCGATGGAAATACGATTTTGTGTAATTTTTTAAAGTGTTCGTGTAATCGAACCGTTTTCAATTGACATTTCCTAAGTACTAAAAACTTACATCATAAAGCCCTTCTATGGCAGCTTCTGTAAATGTCCCTGTATTGGAGTTGTTACTCATATGCATGAATACCTTCCTGACAGCATCTTCTAAATTCTGCATATTAAAACCATAAGAGGCATAGAGATTAGTAACTGTTGTATGAAGCATATTCTTTCCTTAACTAAAGATTTTTCAAAAAACTTATTAGATCTTAAATATTGAATAGCTATTAAGATAATAATTTATTGTCTTTGTGCAGATCAAATAAGTGTGCATGTTTAAAATTGTTTAAAAGCTAATAGTCAATTTACTCCGGGAGAAGAACAAGCTTACAGTTTAATAGTTCACTTACTCGGTCATAAGTAGTAAAATGTGTCGTATGACCTATTTAGGTTTCATCTAACCTGCCTATTAATATGACTTTTTCTTGTTTTTGGTGGATGAATTGTATACTTGGATTTTATTGCTTCTACAACAAGCCATTTTGAAAAAACAATATCATTCTTAACTAGCATTTACCGTGTATAAATCTATATGTTAACCTTGGATTTTAATAATATCATATTTCATATCTGTACATTAAACCAAATAATAATATTAGTTACACAGTGTGATAGTAGCCTAATACGATGTATATGGGGTCAGTAAATTCCATATCGGGTAAGAGTTAAATCCCATATGGAATTTACTGACCCCATAGATATCGTATTAGGTCACTAGCACACTGTGTAACGAATTTATCTTACGACTATCTTAACATATGGTATTTAGACTAGTGGCCTATTAAAGTGATCAAGTCTTCAATAGAAAGAACCCACTTCATAGGCCTATACAAAAACAAATGCCAACAATAACAACTTGTTAGCTTTTATGTGTTTTCTGCATTTATTTTAATCGTTCATCATCAATTTCTTCATCTGTTATCCAGGTGAAACGTTTCAGATTTTCCTCAGAGCCGTATTGTTATTATGAATGGACGTAACACGTCTACTAACCGTGTATTAAATATACAGGGTTTCCACGCGGTTGCTTTTAACCAAAGCTATTCTTAGAAATGAATAGGAGGTAAGATAAATACTTATATATGCAATTTGATATATTGAGACCAAATTTTAGTATGTATTCTATAAAAGAAGGAAGACATTTCAAACACAAGATCAACTATATCGAAATATCAACTATGAATGTCCGACTATGCAATATGTTACACCAAAAACATGTAAAATTCACAATGGAAAAACGTATTTACTAGCAACGTACAGTTATTGTTATCGCTATTAGTTTATACATGCATACCATTTTATTTTGTTTAAACTTGCTTAGAAGCGACGTCGGGTATTGTATCACTGCCACATTGTCTAAAGCAGAACTGCTGTTGGTTTCCAAAACTGAGAGATCGCAGTCATCAAAGATACCAAGCAACCATCTGGATTTGTGAAGTAGAGAGGATCGAACCATATTTTTTCGTCCATAATCAAATGGCTGTAATAATATAAATCAAAGTAAAATCAATTCAGAAGATATAATTTGAATTTCATGAATCATTGATTATTACATATAAAATAAACAGCTGCGCCAGGTGGACAAATGCACTATACATTCATTCAAACAAACCAGAAGCACTAATGGACATAGTATGTAGTTAGAAAACAATAAATGAACACATTGATATACTAAAGTCTATGCGAAATATATGTAAAAGTAATGCTTATTTGAACCTCGGTAAATTACTGTCCCCTTAGACGTACTTGAAAATATAAAAAACATATCACAAAAAGTTTATTTAAATATCGGTAAACTGCTTTCGCCTTAGACATACTTGAGTATATGCGAAACAAGGAAACGAAAGCCTTATTTCAAAATCATGAAAATAATGTCGCCTGTATATACATGTACCATGACTATGGAACGTTAACAATTATAGACCTTCAGACCACATTGTTCAATAATTTGATTAAGAACTAAGTATATCACCATGTGATAGTTTAATATGTGCGGGGAAAAACAATTACGCCGTACATTTGGAAAACGCCATTTAATAATATGTCCTTTGTTAATGTTTCTAATAAGTGGTTGTTTGTCTTCAATGTGGCTTTTAATTCCGAATGATGAACAAGACGCTCTAACTAATGACGAAGTTCTCGCCGACTCTTCGCGAAGTTACAAGCAGCATGTCTAATAAATAAGTAACTTTATCTCCATATAAATTTTTATATCTCCATGACACGAATAAATGATGTACAATAACTTTTAAATGTACTCTGCTACCATTAAGCGTCCGCCACTGAAAATCCATATGATATAGATCAATAAAAAAAAAAGATAACATGACATGATTAAAACTGGAAAATAAATGACTTCATCGATTAAAATAGCTGTAAAACTTTTGTAGGACAAGAATACTTTTTCACTTTGGAGTTGCAGAATATTCGCTGCTGTATTTCTTTCTTTGCGCAACTTAGAGTTGAATTTACTTGCAGAGAAAAATGACGTTGTATATAAGTGTTGGAGGAAATGGCTATTTGTATTTCATTAGATGCATTATACTTGACTGTTTTGACTGTAACTGTACTTATTCGAACAGAAAAATATTCAGATTGTAATGATAACTACATTTAACGAACTAAGCCTACAGGGACCACGTTTAATAATTTCAAGTTTAAATGGATATTAAATTGAATTATTCAAATCGAATCGATTGTCTTTCATTACCATAAGTGCTTACATCCATTTCATATGGACTGTTGGAAAGTAGTCTTATTGGCAATCATTCCACATCCACTTTTTACTATATGTAATCGTCAAGAAAGGTATACAAATATGACTACATAAAATTCCTTCTTTTTGCAATAAGACCAGAGCTAAAAGAGGGTCCGGTTTCTCTGGGGGATATGTTCATTTAAGGTCAAGTCAGGTTAGGATCCTTAAATTAAATGCCATATATTGAGGGCGAGGTTGAGCTTACTGACCCTAATCAAACTACAATTAAACAACAAACAACTTACGAATTTTTCAGCCAAAGGCCAACATTATCAAATTAACCTTCCTACAACTGGACAAAAACTTTCATTCTACTGATAGATGCAGAAAATTAGTTAAGAGAAAACTGGACGAATCAAAACTGAATATTTTTTTTTTTTTTTTTGCTAAATGAACCGAAGCTATTCGGCCATGCATTGATCATTATATTTCGAAGCTAAGATGTACCATGAACACATGAGTTTGATAAACCTTTCAATAAGGCCGTGGTTATTGATGTTTAATCCTCTCTTCTTTGAATTAACTTCAAAAGGGACAATTACAAAATCCTGTCTAAGTAATAGGTACCATAACATAAAAACAAAAAAAAATAGATCCTTATGAATAACTATATACATCCGGGTCGTCTAGATGTTGACTGTGCTACAAAAACGCGAATAAATTAACAAATAACTCGTTTTAGGTCATGAAAAATGTTGTGAATACACACACACCAAACATGATATGAAAAACTAGACGGTTTGATCGACAACATAATTGTTGAGTTTGATGGATTGATCATCGGCATTCAAAAGGCTGTGAAATATATATACCCTACTGACCGCCTTGTTTCTGTATTCATTTAAAGCAGAATGTAAACAGAACCTTCTGAAAGACAAAAAAAAAAAATCATCTCGCAAAGTACTTTTATTTCCTTTTTGGATATATTGACGATGTCCTGTCACACTGTTACCCACATCTCAATGAAAATAATGTCAATGATACAATCGAACGTACAAGATCAGTATTATGTCTTGATATTGGCTTAAAAAGTACGACTTAAAACAAGGGTCTCTAACAAACATTATCATTACAACCTAAAATTGTCAACTTTTCATATCTCAGCAGGAACATACCCTCAGTCCAATCGAATGACGTGCATGTTCAAACTATACGGACATTACCAGGGTTGTACTCCTGACACAAAAACTATTGGAACAGTGTTATGACTACAAACGACTGAAATCGACACTTGCTTCATTTAAACGGTCAATATCATTAATTGGTTGACCGACACGATGTGTCTGTGTTTCAATTCCCTAGAGACATGTTTCCGCAGTTTTCGATATAATCCTTAATTTAACAAATTTACCAGAAAAATTACTACAGAGGAAATCCCGAATAATCAGAGTTCTGTTCTCTTGTCCATTGGAATTTCGATAAAAAAGGAAGAACTTGATTTTCCTTCATTTTATTGATGCTTTAAAATTACATAACTGTTCTTACAATGTTTATATTTCTGGCTTTTCCATGTGCTCCACTTTGTTTCATAAATAAATTGGTCAACGCAGATATACATATCTTATTTTAGGAGGAACAACCATGTTTGGTAAAACAAACTCTGATTCAAGCAAAAATACTCTGAAACTTATATGGTGGATAGTTGTCTCGTTGGCAATCATACCACCTCTCCTTATTTTTATACAACATATTTGTTACGATTGCAGGACGTGTTTTTCAACAGGCAATTGACATTCCCATGGGAACCAACGGTACTCCTCTTGATGCCAACTTGTTCCTTAACTATTAGGAGGCAGACTTCTTTGAAATAATCCAAAAAAGCTAGCTAGCATTGTCTTTAATTTCACCTTCCGCCAGATGATATCATCTTACAAAATAATTCATAGATTTGAGACTATGTATCAACGCATCTATCCCAAAAAATTTGAAATAAAGAATACAACAGATAAACTTAAGTCTGGCTCATTTAATGACTTACATCAAGAAAATGACAATTACAATGACAATTAGGGTCGGTTGAGATAAAAACTTTTGCGACTAAAGAGATGATTTTAGCTTCCAAATTGTGAACTTTCCATATATAGAAACATTTCAGCGCCTGCATATGGAGTATATGTCTCCAGGTAGATACAATATTCCATAGCTTGCATTTCCTATTATGATTTTTCTGATATAGGGTAGCTACTTACAAAGAAGCTTTTTAACAAGTGTTTCTGTTGGTGAAGTTGTATCCATCTCTTCTACAATCTTACAGACGCCATCACGAGTTAATTGATCGTTAAGGAATATCTGTTTCACAGATGACAAATGATAAGTTCCGCAATCACATCCTCTTTTCCTCGAATGTGACATTACCGAATTTCTACTTACATCAGCAACTGTGCCGGTAGAACAGGATCTGCTAACCCTTCAGGAGCTCCTGAAATTATCCTCGGTTTTTAGTCGTGTTCGTTTTGCTCAGTCTTTATTTTTCCTAAGTTTTTGGTTGATATATTAATGTTTCTTCTGAATCGATAGACGATATAAAAATAAGGAGATGTGGTATGATTGCCAATGAGACAACTATCCACCAAAGTTCAAATTCAGTGGATGTAAGCAATTATAGACAACCGTACGGCCTTCAACAATGAGAAAACCCCATACCGTATAGTCGGCTATAAAAGGCCCCGGAATGAAAAATATGAAACCATTGGAACATAGTGAAATCATTGTTGGATTAATTTTACCTTTTCCAAATATCTTAAACAAGATTCTAATCGACACAAGATTGTACAGTTAAGGCTTGTTTCGTCAAAAACGGATGATTTCCCCTCCATCAAAGAATCTATCATTTCTGAGGTCATGTGATGCAAACTATGGACATTGGCAAAGATTCCAACATCAGACAACCCTTGATACAACAGCATTGCCTCGTGTTCTGTGGAAATACATACAGTAGTTAACCTGGATATAATATAGCAGAATTCTTTATTCTTTAAATTCTACACATAGAAAATTTCAACCGCAAATGTAAGAATGTATGATAGTTCGATATCGAGATTGAAAGACTTATCACTTAACCCTTGTTTTCGAGCAGTATGTTGCAGTTATCTATATCTTAATGTAAATTGTGACGATATAATTGGTATCTTTTTAAATTGGTTTGTATTGTACAGGTGTTTTTTGTGTATTGCTTGTTACCGCCACGTTTCGGCGACCTTGTCTATATCATGGTGGTCAGTTTTCATTGATAGAGAAAGCCGAATTACCTGAAGAAAACTACTGACTTTTGACAGGAAAACTGGCAATAGTTGTCACTGCAGATCGAGGTCAAACACACTTAATGCACCGGGTTCGGGTGATTTGTACTTTTTGTAATTAAACTGATCGAGAATAATAAGAATGTGTCAAAATGCGTAAAAACTAGCCTACTTATTATTTCCCGTATGGCGTTTACATATCTCAATTATTAAGTTTCGCTCGTTCATGGTCCTATTTTGCGGACTTTATTAACAGGAGTGTATTCCTCACACAAAATTGTCTTCAACAGAGATATCAAAAAGGAATGTCTTCAATAGGCACTTAATAACTTTTATGGTCGACATCACGAATTCGTTGTCCGATTCGTTGTGTTTGTATCTTAACTCACTAATGACATGTTTGTTTTCGCAGTCTTCGATCTTAAGATCTCAGATATAGTCATCTGATATATAATTCAACCGTTTGTGTTCTATTCCCGATTTTAACATTATGATTTAGTGTGTATTTCAATGCAATGTGACCATACATTGCAGTGGACGCCTACCCTATTGACGCAATAGGTCTGGTTTCTTTTGTAGTTCATGCGACAAACCCCGGGTTATGCTTGTTAACTTGATTTGCATCTTTTAAATCGATTGATGAGATTTAATTATCGGTAAACTACGGTTGCATTAAATTAGTCGCAAGCATATATCCTAATTGTGGACTTGTAAGGAAGATTTGTGATGGTCAAAGGAAAATTTAACACTAATTTTCATGTCTCAGTACACTTTTGTGGTTGAAATTGATCCATTGTTGAATATCTCCTTTTGATTTATTGAAGTTTTTGTTAAAAACAAATGATATTGGGTATGCACCCATGACACAAAATTAGTACATGCACAGCAAAAAAAAAAAAAAAAAAAAAAAAAGCAAAGGAACAGCGGTTTTATTACTGTTCTCCATCTTAAAGTCACATTGAGGCCTTCAAATCCCTTTTTGATGTCTTGCGAGCAGTAAATGTTTTTAAGTCGAATGTGTCTTGATCAATGGTCAAACAGTCGAATGTTTTTGCAAAATCCATTGTAATCCGATAATATTTTTTGAAAATATTAATATTTTTCAAGACATTTGTCCACCGTTTGCCATTTTTGTTACAAGTCTTGTCAGTTTACTGTTCGCAAGTTGGAAATTAAGTTTCCATTTATTGACAGCTTTTATTTATGGTTAAATTATATCATTTCCGTACTGTCTCATGCAATCAAATCATAAATATATTTCTGGGGAAAAATTGGTGAATTGTATAACATTGATTATAATAATAAATTAAATGTCATCTTACCTGTTTCATTGTCAAAGACAATGCAAACTGAAGACCACTTTAAGTGGACGATAACAGAAATCAACGTGATGGCTGCACCAGTTACGTTGTTAAACAGTGGCTCCTGGTACTTATAATTTCCAACAGGCAATGAGCATTCGTTTGGAGCAGTTGGTGTCGTCATTTAACAGTCATTAGGTTACGTTACCAGCGTGCTTAAATTTGTCAGTTTATCCTTTCCCACATCAATTACAGGAATTTTGTCAAGTTATCTGCATTATCAGGAATTGGGATATTTGCTGCGATCACAATACACTCCAAACTTTATATTATATAATTCAGTTGATACAAAATTAAAATAAACAAAAGATCAAAATGAATCTCAATGTGATTGTTGAAAAAATTCCATTCCACCCAAACGTAGATCAATGACAAACTCTATACTGCCCTATGTTCTCAAAACATAATAGTCAATTTGAAATCAATTAGTATTTCGTGCAAAAAAAGACTGTGAACCAAATAATGGAAGTTTAAGTGACAATAAAGAAATATCAGTAGAAAACCTAATCATTAGCAAGTCAATTAAGACTTTGTTCAGGAACAGTAAATTGCCTTACAGAATATGAATATTTTTCACTTTTATTGATTTTTTTCATGTTATTACCAATTAGTTTAAATTAAAAAAAAATATACGTATTAAGCTCCGTTAAAGGCTGTAAATCACAGGGGGTTGTGTATATTGTTGTTGGCACAGCTGTGTTAGAAATATTTTACATTATGAATCTTTTAGAAATGAAAGGCTGTATCATTAATTATAGAAGACAAAGGTATTCAATATTCTTGGTACTAAATTATTCAGTATGATTAAGTGCTAAGGTGATGGCGTATATTGTGTAGTTCGCTATCTCCCTTTTTAATTGGGAGATTTAGCTAGCTATAAAACTAGGTTTAAACCACATTTTCTTCGAAAAATACCTGTACCAAGTCAGGAATATGGGAGTTGTTTTTCACTTGTTCCGATGATTGACAGCGTTGAATTTTGTCATTTTTTATGGACTTCCCCTTTTTGAATTTGCCTTGGGATTCGGTATTTTTGTTATACTTTATTTCGTTAAATATTTCAAATTATGTGGGTAATTCTATGGACAAAATGTTTCCCGAATGTCTTCACAATTCAGATACATGCAAACACATTTGATTCCATTTTTTATGTTCAAATAAAACCATACACTATACACATATGAACCACAATGTACAACAACGGGCCACAGACCACAATTAATTCCTCTATTAGTTCTTTATAACGTTTTGTCGCATTAAAAAAATTCACCTGCTTTTTTTGTCAAATCTTTTGTGTGTGTAATGCACAGTACAAGTCCAAAAATATATCCAACTTTCAAAAAAATTGCACGTGCACATCTTAAAAATTTAGCCAAAACACATCCATACCCCTATAGACAAGTCAAGAGATGTTCCGAAAGCTGTAAATATTACCTTTTTGCACCTGGCTGTATCACTCTTTCCATATCAAAATCAGTTAAAATAAAACATCCAAAAATTTATTTCAGCTCTCTTCTTTCATTTCCACCAATAAAAACTAAGAAATGTATGAGGAAGGGAAAGAAAAAAAATAAAGAAAAAAATACACTTTAATTAAAGGTAACTATATTCGTGGACAACGAAAAGCGGGATCATTAATTGTGGTCTGGGGCCAACGTATCTGATTTAAACCAGATTTGTCTAGAAACTAACAAAGAATTTTAAACTACAGCAAACCCAGCTTTCTTAAGGTCAAGGAACAGTAAATGGGCTATGTCGCAGAGTTTGCTCAAATTTTGCATGCAACCTCGGCTCGTTGAACTACAACTGAAAGTCGAAAAAATAATGCATTTATCTCTTTTATTATCGGAAATATTACAGATTGGTTTCCTTCAATATGGATGAATATGTGTATAGAAAGTACATAAAATCGGCGAAAATCCTTCTAAAATTTGTCTTAAAATCATCAAATCTCTAATTTCTACTCCATAGATTTTTCTTGTTGTTGAAACATAAATTTCTGTTTTAATGATATAAAATAAGCATATGGTCACTGACTTCGTTTTTTGTCTAATAATCAATTTGTTACCTTGCTGGTAGTGAAAAACGTCAAAAATCAACGTTTTACGGCCTGCAACGCGATGAATTACGATCATTTCGGCGTTTTATGGCATTTTTTCACAAAGAATACAATTTTGAAGGTGTATACCGTAAAATCGAAGTCGGTGACCCTATCTTTATTTTGCTACATTAAAACGGAAATTTATGTATCAACAACATATAGTTTTTTAAGAAAAATCTATGGAGTAGAAATCAGAGATTTTATGATTTTAAGACAAATTTTAGAAGGTTTTTCGCCGATTTTATGTGCTTTCTATACAAATGTTCACTCATTTTGAAAGAATTCAATCAGAGATATTTCAAATAATAAACGAGATAAATGCATTATTTTTTTCGATTTTCAGTTGTAGTTCATCGAGCCAGAGTTGTATGCAAAATTTTAATGAAATCTGTTACATAGCCCATTTACTGTTACTTGACCTTAAATGATAATAACACATAAAGTACGAGGCTTATAATAAAATTGCTCTAAAACTAATATGATTGGGTCAAAGACAAACGGAATTAACCAATTATTAACCTTGACGGAAATAATTTGCTTATTTTATTAAACATTAATAACTAATATATATACTACATCAGACGACAATGTGTCTTTTTTTAAAATTCACAGGCCGTTACAATTCATATTTACGCATTTTTTTTTCAAATATCGTCTCGATCGTATCATTTGTGTTAAGCTCCACAGATATTTTACCTACAAGTAAGTATACATTGTGTAAGTTTATTGATTCAGTACAATTGGAAAACCATCTTCCGACAAAACCATTAATGTTTATCTTTATATATATATATATATCCAAGGTGAGCTAGGGGTTAATGCATGTAGTGTAACAATTGATGTCGTAACAGCTAAAGTCAGGAGCTCATGAATGGACCAATCTAAATTTGCAAATGCAAAATCGTTTGTGATAAATTGAAGGAAAATGTATAGATTTGCAAATTAAAACATTGAACAAAAAAAAACATGGTAAATTCGAATGAAAACAATACTTACATAATGGAATTTATTTCAGAAACATTTGTTGTACGGATAAAACTCATATTATATTTTTCATATTGCATTATTTGCGATAAAAAGAGTCGAATAATACCAAGAAGGCAATAAAAACTGTATCTACAATAATTGTATCTTTAACAACCGTACATTTCAATTCGCTGCCAAGTCCAAACAACTGAAGGATTGTATTGATGAAAGATCTGAGAAGTCATTTTGATACATGTTGATGTCGCCTAATTGAGTTTTTTAGTATAGAACCACTAATTCTGGCCCGGTCAGAATGAACATACAAGAAAGTAGTACATATTTTAAACAAAATAGTTCCTTCGCATATCTGTCTGACATCTTTGAAAGTAAATGTGGTTTTTAGTACATTGATTGCAAAACTCACTACGCTGAGATCTGCATACCAAAATGTTAAAAAGTTTAACATTTGTTTTTTTTTCGTTCTATTATTCTTTGGTAACTGGATTACTTTCGGCTCCTCGGATTCCACATTATTAA
Source organism: Mytilus coruscus (assembly GCA_017311375.1). NCBI lineage: Eukaryota > Metazoa > Mollusca > Bivalvia > Mytilida > Mytilidae > Mytilus > Mytilus coruscus. The sequence continues at coordinate 47,648,195 of CM029599.1, read as the reverse complement.
GAAATGTTTGTTTCACGCCCAGTTTTTGTAATTTTTTTCAAAAAATGAAAAGAGTTATAATAAATTCTATTTTTTGTATTATTTTTGTATTGTATTGTAGACGAATTATATACTTTCGCTTATCTATAGTTACAAACAATTTTTTTTTTTATTTTTCTGTGTTGCATTCTGCACAAACGTACTTACCACGTTTTGGAAGAACTTGTCTTCCTACATTGGCCTTCTTTCCTAAATCAACTAAGTACAGCCATTGATATTGGATTAACATTGATTTCTATATCAACAATTTAGTTTTGAGCTTCTTTACAATAACTGCAAGTTTTCGTTAATACGGTATATAACTGATTACTGTTTTCATGTATCTCTATTTTGCTATAATACTGATTGTTTTTTTACCATAAGTAAATTACAATTTTTCTGCAGATTGTAATCTTACTTTTTCCATGTAACTTTTGTTATGTCAATGAAATAGAATGATCAGTTAGTCTTATTATACTTAAACGCCGAAACATGTCACAAGTCTGGGACATCGTTAATTGTTTAATTATGTTGTATTTTAATTCTTTGTTCTATAGAGAATGGAGCGCAGATATTCAGGGGTACCCTTCTATAAGACTTTTCAGCAAATAGTTATGTGAACAAATTGGTTGTAAATAACACCTTTATTGCAAGTTATAAGTTTTCATTCATCAATACATTGTACTATAAAAAGAATATCTGCCTACCACATCAGATCTAACAGGGATTTATCCATTATTCATTCATTCGGTTCCAAACAGATTTTTGAACCTCTTATCAATCTTTTTCTAGATTGATTTTAAAAAACGTTTTTTTTTATGCATTATGCTGCTAAATAACCATGCTTTGTTGAAACCTTATATGTACAAAAAAATCTATCTTCTCGCACGTCTTGACATTACCTTTATAGACTTTGGATGAAAATCCTCTAGAGAAAAATAAAAATAAGAAACTACAAATGTCTTATAAAATTCCAAAAGTAATATGTACCCGACAATTTATAAATTCTTGTTTCTTCTAAAATTTAAAGTACGACAAAATATTCATTGCTAAATGAATGACTTTTTTTTTATCATTTTACATGTTTTAGTCCAAAACTAAAATCATCATTTTGTTGATAAGATTTCGGTTTTATTCTTGAACTATGACTTATTTAAGGCTAACGGTATATGTGATAAAATTTATCGATGTGCTTTATGATTTTTTTTATCATGCATTCTATTTAAATGAAAGACCTACCATGTGTATTGACATCAGCTGGCTTAAAAATGTTCCAATTTAGAAAGTTAGCTCTTGGTTGTGGAATTGTAAAATATTTTCCTGTAGTGTTCAAAATGAATATCAATTAAACAAGCATTAAGCTTTATAAAAAAAATCCTCCCTAAATTTGCCTGTATTTACGTTCAGAATCATAATTTTACCCTAAGCGTGTATACCATATAATGCATGATCGCTTTAATGTTAACGTGTTGCTATACTGATTGTATTGTAGAGAAACTACATTAGTATGTTTACCTTGTGTCTAATTCATTTTGCTTTGAGCAAATAAGATACGGTAAAACTAAGAGTGCTTTGTTCGCATTTAAATATAAAAAAGATACTTCTGTTTGCTGACTATTGAACTTAATATATTTGTGAATTTATTTTCTTTGAACCAGAATATTTCTGAAGATTATCATTACATTGATGAACAATGTATATTTGCTTCAGATGCATATATTTTTATATTTATATTGATTCCTTATTCAAGAACAAATGTAAATAATAAGATATTTGTCAATTCAGATATTCGTCCACTGATTGCAAGCCCTTTTGTAAATACTATAAATATCACAACTCTTTTATCCATGTCTTTGAACAACGTACTATTATATTTCATGTAATCAACACAGATACATGTAATGTTGGCAACAAATTCTCGTGAGTGTTTTTACAGGGTGAATGATCGGAGACAGAAAGAACAATTGCACAATAAATCGTATATGTGATTATTTATTCAGTGTTATTGCATCATTTTATGATATTTACAAAGGAATAACAGCAATCGTCTTAAATACCGCATAGAACAATATACCACATGCACAACTTGGAATACACGCACTAAAAGCGATTGGGCTAAACCGTGCGCACAAACCTTCATTTTTGCGTATTTAGACCATACGGAGTAAAACCAAGACACACAATAAGTGCACAGTGCAGCTACCAAAATGATGACCGATCATTGATCATAAAAATAAAAAAGGCACATAGTTTGGAGAACAGGATAAAATATGCTCAATTCTGCAGGTAGCTTGCTAACGTATGAAATTTATTGATTGATGTTAAACACACAACAACATCGGTGAGAACGCTCGTAACAGGTTTCCTGAAATATGCCTAGGATATTTAACTGAAATCGGCAATATCACGTCTAACGTGAGGGTACCAAAATTGCACTTATTGTGGCAATGTTTACCTACGTATATATATGATCCAGACAAAAGTTTCCATTCTGTTTTTATTTTTCATTTTTTATTAAATGGATGTTTAAAAGTTGACTTTTTGTGGACGTCGCATGGCAACCGTTTCCGTAGATTTTACTTTTCCCAGTGAATACTTCATCTGTTAATACATACTGTGAACGCTTTGTGTATACTTAAATATATTTAGCCATGTTTAAAGACGTGCACAATGTCAAATCATACAAATACAAATTGTTTAGTCTCTAAGAAAACTTTAAGAATTCCACGGCTATTATAGCGAAAGAGGTGCAATTTGGTTACTCGGTCAATTTTGGATATTATCACATAATATTCCTTGCTTTAGATTTATAAAATTTTCCGAGTTTGAATATATGTTTGCAGTATCTAGTTCTATTAAAGGCATTCTTCTAAAAAAATACGATGGGAAATGCTGTCTAATTTTAATATTTACCAAAAATATATTGATGTTTTATTCAGGATTTTTTAGAAAGTCAAATACTCTAGAGGATTTGAATGCACCCACCTGACAATCGGCTATAGTTTATTACATTCAAAAGCTGATTTATACTTTCTGCTTTGCTAGATCATCAAAATGTCGTACGTTGCAGGTCTAAGTCCAAATATGAATATTCCTTCCTTCTTTTTTTTAAACACAGAACATGACCTTATTCTGTTTCTAGGATAATACAATAATTCTTAAAACATATGAATCGCATAGAACAGGATAGGGCAGAATACATTTATTTCTAACCAATCGGAAATCTAGATACCAATCAAGCAGTTTTTACCAAAAAAGATTGCAAAATTATGTAACTGTTAAAACAAAATATGTCCTGGGGGACTAATACTTATATAATAATAAATATATATAGTTTCATTTGAACAGAAATAAATTTTCATCTATATTTTATACTGCTGTCAATGTACATTGTCGTTGAAACAGTCATCATTTTGGACGGTGGTGTTCCTTTAGCACCATCTTATATATGTTTATATCTCACATCTGTTGTGACGTTTTGGATTTCAATGAATGTAATCTATGTATTAACTAACTAACTGTTCATTCCTGGGAAATATTGAAGCCGAGCCAATAGGTCCGACTCCCATTATTTCCTAGGAATGGACAGTTATTTTGACTTTCGCTAACTTGAAATATACCTTTATTTTTAACAACGAATCTTCTGATTATATCATTTCTAAAGAATTTTATTTCATTTTGTTATGGTTTTCTTAACAAACTTTTTTTAAACGGGATAAAACATCCTAATTTTTACGAAGATGTTGTTTACCGAGCCCGGAAATTTAGATACGATACGGGTAAACTTATCGATCCTTTAAATAAACTTATTCTAAAAGATATCAATTCAGCACTGCAGTTGTTTCTTTGAATATTGTATTTATTGGTATTAATATTGATGTTGTTATCAGTAAATTAAAATTAAACTAACAATTAATTTTTATTATCTTATGCATATCCATGGCTCTACAATCTGTCGATACCTGTATCTTGGCATTGCACAAGTTATGTTTTTCTCTGACTTACTGACGTCTTTACACTAAATCCATTGGATGTTTGAAGTGAACTGATTGATATTTGAGTCTTAGATACTTGATATTTTTATAAGTTGTTATTGGCTTTGAAGTGGATATCAGTAACCGGGAGTACTCTCAGATCTGTATTTAGTGTCTTTTTTGTTGTGGGGATGAATAAGTACCCTGCCACGTACAGTCTATGTTTTGTTAGACTTACTTCTGCTTTGTATCTATCTGATGAGTTAAGCCCTTTTCAACTGATTTTTATAGTTTGTTCTTGTGTTGTACTGTTACACCACTGTCCAAAGTTAGGGGAGGGTTAGCACCTTCAAACTAGTTTAGCCCCGCCGCATTCTGTATGTGCCAGTCCCAAGTCAGGAGCCTGTAATTCAGTGGTTGTCGTTTGTTGTTGTATATCATATTTGTTTGTCGTTCATTATTTTGTACATAAATCAGGCCGTTAGCTTACTATTTTGAATTGTTTACATTTGTCATTTCGGGCATTTTGTCGCCGACTTTGCAGTATGGGTTTTTCTCATTATTGAAGACCGCACGGTGACCTATATCTGTTAACTCCTATGTCATCTGGTCTCTGGTTGAGAGTTGTCTCATTGGCAATTATACTACATCTTGTTATTTTTATATCTATTGAAATTGAATACCGGAGTCATTTTACTTCTTTAGTTCTAGTCAGTATCAGTTATATATAAATATCCCGCCATTGTAGAAATAAGTATTTAATTGCGAAATAGAATTTGCAAGCTATAATCGGTAAAGATATTTTTTCAAAGGGAAAGTTATTTACACATTGGAGTATTTTGCGGTATTTTTTGAAATGTCAAATAAATGTTCTAATTCAACGGCTTTATTGAAATCATGCACCTCCGTATTCAAGCTCATAATCATTCTTTTCAATTTATCAACGAACCAGATTAATGCTGATGTTGTTGTTCTTCTTCTTCTGCCAGATAAGGAACCGGATTCAAATTGAATGTGATTGGTTCCGCGCGAGAACTTTGCGCAGAAAGTTCTCTCTTGGCTATTTACATTTAAAAACGTTCGCAATATTATACAATTTTTTTTTATGTACAACTGCTGTTTTCCTCCGTTCTTCAAGGCTTTACAAACTTAATGGTTTAACCATATTTGTGACACAGCCAGGTGTTCGGTCTGTGTAGTTGTATTCACAAATCGTGCTGCTCTTTTCTGTATCTGCTCTATATGCTTTGATCCCATACTGTGCATGCATATTCCACAGCAGGTCTTACAATGGATACATATGTAGCTGCCTTTATAGGTTTTGTGCAGCCTTTGAGATTTTTGCGTATAAATCCTAAAGTTCTTTTACCTTCACCAACTGTATTATCTATGTGTTTATCCCAGGTTAGGTTGTTGCTGATTGTTACTCCTAGGTATTTGCTAGCTTCAACTGTGTCCAGAGTATGACCGTGTAGTTTATATGTTGTATGTATCACTGGACGATTTTTGAATGATATATCTTATGACACGGCATTTTTGGCGTTGAAACTCATCTGCCATTTGTTTCCCCAGTCTTCCAATGCTGACAAGTCTTTCTGAAGAAGTCACTGTCTGCTTGGTTGGTGACGGTACGAAAGCGTAGGCTGCCATCCACGAATAATTTGGTCTCTGATATAGTTGCTGTTTCTGGCATGTCATTAATGTAGGTCAGAAACAGTAATAGCCCAAGAACTGTGCCTTGGTGTACACCAGAGAGTACTGGTACTTGCGTGGAGACCACTTCCTCTTGTATTACGGTCTGTTTCCTGTTATGTAGGAAGGAGCGAATCCATTTGTTAGTCTTGGTGTTGACGCCATAGTATTCCAGCTTGTGTAGTAGGCGGTGATGTGGTACCTTGTCAAAGGTTTTTGCAAAGTTTATCAGGATGATGTTTAATTGGCAGTTTCTTTTTAATTTTGATGCAATGTCGTTGATGGTCATGATGAGTTGGGATTTACAAGATCGTCTTTTGAGGAATCCGTTTTGTGTATCATTAAGTATTTATTTATGTCAAAGTGATCCATGATGTTGCTATGTACAATATGTTCTAAGACCTTGCATGGGATGGAAGTAAGAGATACTGGTCTGTAATTAGATGCTGAGTGTCTTTCGTCTTTTTTTAAAAGGGGAAATACAAAGGCATCTCTCCAATCTTCACCAGTGTTCAGTGACGTTTGGTATAGGTATGTAAGTATGGGAGCAAGTTGTTCTGCTGCTGCTTTCAGTATAAAATTAAAGATGGTATTGAGTCGGGACCAGTGGCTTTATGCGGTTTCATATTTTTTAACAAGTTTGTGGACATTGGTGCAAATTGTTATGTCCTTCATGATGGAGTATGGACTTTTCCCTTTATTTTGGGAAGTCATTAAGGCTTTCTTTGGTAAATACTGACTGAAATTGGTCGTTTAAATGTCAGCTTTGTTCTTGATGGCATTTTGAAGAAATCCCATTTTGTTTTTAATGGCGCAACGCCTATCCATTCTTAGCCTTTGCTCTTGATATATGACCAGAATTTCTTTGCGTTGTCTTTATAGTCAGAGCTGACTTCTTCCATATATTTCTTGTTGGCTTGCCTGATTTCCCACTGTACTTCTTGTACTTTTTTTATACCTGTCCTTGTCTTTTTCTTTTAGTTTTTCTAGCCTTCTTGTGTGTTTTTTGTTTCTGGTTTATTTTGCGAATAATGATTTTATTAGTCCATGGATGGGTGTATCTTCCTGGGTCATTTTTTAATGTTGTTGTGAAGGTTTGAAGATCTTCATTTATTTTGTGTATTTCGGTTTTTTTCCATATGAATATTTTTCTTCTTACTGGTTTAGGTTTTAGTGGTTTACAAGCCATATCAAGGAGGTGGTCAAGTCCGTTTGTCTTCGCTTTTGCATAGGCTGCTGTATTCATATGTTGACATTCCAATGCAGTTTCGGTGTGTCCACTTGTCGCAGTCGTCACAAGCTATGGATTTTGTTTTACATACTTTTTGGCATATCGTGCATGGAAATCTTGGTCGTCTCGAGCCTGGGTTTGTCTCTATGCCACTTAGTATGATTAAGATGCGTCTTTATTTACTCCTGTCCCTGGTAGTTGTGAATTTGGGGTGAGTCAATTGTATATGTTTTCTACAGCTTATTATCCAGTAGTAAGTTTGTACAGTTGATGTTACTGGCTTAATAAGGTGTTCAGATGAATATATATTCACCCCTTCTAGAGCATTGTTTTTGTAAATGCAGTCCTGTTTTTTTTTTTTTTTTTTTTTTTTTTTTTTTTAGTAAAAGCTTTCCAAAGAGTAAGTTAAGTGAAGACAGTATAATAAAACGTAAGTATTAATTGATGTATAGTAAAAGCTTGTCTTGTCCAAAGAGTAAGTGTAAGCATGAAGACAGTATAATAAAACGTTTTTGATCTATATTGAAGCATTCGGTGTATGTGACCAGCAATATATTATTAGTTATGCCTAGGCTTAGTAGGCGTCCATAATGTTTACCGTCCTTGTTGTTAATTAAACGGTTGACCGATTTGCGTGTTTATCCTTTCATTCTCTTGCGCCTTCTCAAAAAGTATTTACTTATTTTTACTGATGTTTTGTTGAGTTTACTGTTTAGTTTGTATATTTTACCATTTAACTCCTGTATTTGTTTGGTCACTAGGAAATCTTCAACTTTGTATGTTTCTGGTCTTTTATGGTCTTTGTTCTTGTTCCAGTTAGATATAGATAGTAGCGGACAATCAAATTTTTATTTCAGCATGTTGATAATTGTTAACAATATTTATAGCTATTTTGTGTTGATCCACTATAATTTTGATTGCTCTATCTGTTATTGTGGAATTTAATTTGATGTATTTTCTTTCTTTTGTTGTGAGATCGCATGTCTTGGACATCATCTAGTTTCTACGCCCGTCTCTCGTTTACCTTTCCATCTATATGTCAATCTATCGTTTAAAAGAAGATGAAGGCACATCGTTTCGTTAATTGCTGGGTATATTTTTGGGAAAATTCACAATTTGATAGTTCATATGTGCATGACGCGATAGTATTCCGGATAGACAAATGTAAGTTGTCGGTCCTTCTATAAATACAAATGTTACAAAAACCCTGCAACTGAACTCTGGAGATATCTGTTTTGTTAATGCTTGTCGTAATATTTATACACACTCTATTTATATATTCTCTCGTGTAAGTAAATAGTTACTGTAATCAGCTTTCAGACTTTAGTTAAACAAAAGAAACCCTTGTAGCATGTTTAGCGTTGTAATAATAAAAAAAGTAATATAGCAGTGTTACTAAAGCCTCGGTAAAAGTTTAAGGGATGGATACCAATTTAATATTTTTTAAGGGGAAACAATTATCTTAGTTATACATCCGAAACATTAACCATTCAGAAGAAGTTTAATAATTACTGAAATACGACGAATTTCTATAATATTCATCAATAAGATGTATACTGATATTCGTTGTAGCTACAAACCGTCCATAATATGTCGCTAGAAGTCATTTTAAGACACGCATTCTGTCCAGCTAACTGCATCAACAACTGGCGGACTAGGTGACTGTACATGATGAAGAACAATACATATCATCTGTACTTTGTACCAATAAACTCATCATAGATACAAGGATTAGAAGTTTGTGCGCCAGAGCGGAATTATTTGCCAAATGATTCGGATAGACTTTGTAAGATGTATCACCACCATATCGGGCCTGGTAAAAATAACATACTGGAAAGTAGTACATATTTAAAACAAAATATTTCTTACGCATAGATGTAAATATAAAACTATGTAGAATATATTTTAGTGATTATATACATCTGGAATACAAAACTTCGTTTCCTCAGAATTTTAAAAGCACAAGTCCCAACATTGATTTTACATCACAGTTTCATGTGTTACCTCTTATTGTGCTGAATTGTTTTCAGAAATGTATAATTTTTGTTTATTTGCAAAAAGATGCAAATTATATGCAAAGGGCTAAACCCTGCTGTTAGGTCTTATTGATGACAATAAAGCTATGATAAGGGATCATGGGGGCAGGATGGGTCGGGTGAGGAGATGAGATATGCGGCCCCAAAGTTGGTATCTGGTGCGGAAAGCGTCAAACGATTTTTGTACCTACTTCTTGACCTGCAAGACTGAGGGGATGCTGATAGATGTATCCCACTGTAGTCTGCATGTTAGGTGAACCCCCGTGAACACATTTACCACAACAGTGCTAATCTTGGAGAGAAACTGATCTAGATACGGCAGGTCATTTCCACCAACAATCCTGAATTTTCCGTTTTTCCCGATTTTTGGCTTGATCTTGTCGTGCAGCTGGAAGAGGTCGTTCCCTACGCCTCAAAACATTAGCAACATATTTGTGCGGTCCTAAATCTTTAGATACATAAATAGCCGTCTGATCTGTATAAGTAGATTTTCTGATTGTGTTCTTTTACCGATTGTGTCATTTTGATTTTGACTTCATATCCCAATGGCGGGTGATGTATGCATAGTAAAACACGTTTTTGCTGTCGACACACTCGGTCTTGCTCCTTTTGAAGTTCATGCGATTCCCTCCGTTTTTTGTTTGTTTTTTTTTTACAGACAACAGTGCTTTACCCATGTTAAAACTCATTAATCGAACATCCAGCGTGTCACAATAAACCTTATTGTTATAATTATTATACTTCAGTATGTATTTTCTTTATAAAATTGTAGACCAATCAATTTACCTCATCAAAAGACTATTTACCGGTTTATAGTTTCAAAAACTATTTACTGGGAATGAACTATTTCCTGGAAGCAAATATTCACTCGTAAAAATAAAATTAAAACGGCGGCGAAAGAAATTAAAGGGACTTTCAAACTCACAAGTCAATAACAAACTGACAACGCCATGGCTAAAAAAGTCGTTTTCTTTTTCAAATAAAAGTTTCTGAGGTTGGTGCCATCAAGTATATAGGTACCATCTGTGACATAAATTACCATCTGTGTGTTTGAAAACTAACGATCAGATTCATTAAAGGTGAACGTGAAACATATTTTGAGATCACCTTCCTATATATACAATACTGGATATAATTTCATGCAAGTAAACAAACAATCTAAGAAGACAAGAGCTTGAGTAAATGGTACAAAAATTTATTCATATTGTAAAACATGTTATAATACATTAGAAATATTAACAGTAGTACTTGAAAACTATATTTTACATTAGACGTGTGACATCGCTGTATTTAATAGTGAAGTAATTCAAACTAGACATCATTGAGATGGGAGCTTTCTCTGTAAATAAGGTGTGGTAAACAATTTGTATCTTAACAATAATACATGGAGTTGTCAACTGAAACCAAAGTTTTTGACCTTGACCTTTGACCTAGGAAGTTGTACATACATTATGACACACCCTCTGGTGTTGGTTAATATACATGTCAAGTATAAACTTTGAAATCATAACGGTTCTCAAGATATTGAGCAGACACGATCTTTACCATAGGACATGGGGTTGTCAACTGAAACCAAAGTTTTTGACCTTGAACTTTGACCTAGGAAGTTGTACAAACATTATGACACACTCTCTGGTGTTGGTTAATATACATGTCAAGTATTAAGTATGAAATTATAACGGTTCTCTAGATACAGAGCGGACACAATTTGTTACGGACGGACGTCAATATTTAATTCCAACATTAAGATTAACTTATTTGCCCAATTAGAAAAAATCAACACATAACAAAGATCGTTATATAACATTATGAGTCTCTCTCTCTCTCTCTCTCTCTCTCTCTCTCTCTCTCTCTCTCATAAAATAACAAAACGGTTACATGTCCAATATATTGGTTCTCGTTTCACCAGTTGTGTCATAATTGAATTATACATGAATGGATTAAAACAGTATTATTTTAACCTTTTCGTTACAGTTTGCCAGTATTTCAAAAGGAAATATTCAACTTAAATGAGAAAACAATCACCTATTACTCATCATCGATGGGTTAAATAAAAAGGTTTGATTGTATGTTGGTGAATTGAAAATATACGTATCTGTTGAGAAAAAAAGAAAATAATTGTATGCCAATACAAAATTAATGAAGTAGTCACAAGTTGTTTTCAACGTCTTTTGATATAAGATTAAAAAAAAAAATGTTAAAACTTAACAAATTTCAATCCCGATCACCATTCTTAGAATATATTTAAATCGATCACTGCAGTTTGAAATAAACAACTAGCCGATGTGCATGTCCTTCGATGTGAACATCTTGTCTTAAATTGGTTAATAAGTTTGGTCTACCTTGTTCACACATGTCAAAAGTTTTAAAACTTGATTATTTTAAATGATTCCGTTTTATCTCAAAAACTTGCACAAATGAATGCAGAAGGCATACTGGTAACGATAACTGCTAGAACTTTGCAGAAACAGCATGTATATCAAGCATTAATGTGAAAAAGAACAATCTAAAACAATTCTTATATTTCACTTGTAATGTAGTATCAGGCATGTCCCTCTTATTGGTCGATTCCAATAGAGCATGCGTAATACAGTAGTTGTCTTGTAAAAACAGCATGCAAGTTTTATCGACGCAAACAGCGTTCCAAAATTTAAACAAATCGATAGGTCAACATAGATTTACCAAAAGCTCCAATAGCATTATAGGCGATTCAATTTCTTGCACACCATACGTAACATTACACAGCAAATTATTTTGTTTTCATAGAGAACTTCGTATAACAGACTTTGAAAGGCAGCCAAAAGATTGTGATTCGCAATTAAATTGTTTTTTTTCAGGCGTGGCTTCAGAAAGCATCGAAAGTGACCCCTAAATTCAATGAAATTTGATATTTTAAAAAATGTTTTGTAAACATTTGATGAAAACATGAATACAAGTAGCTGGCAACTATAATATCACCAAACTCCAACAAATACTACTACAGTAAAATGACATCATAACTGCACATTTTGATGGTCAAAAATATAGTTATGACTAATTTTGGCTACAATTGAAAGTTTTTTTCAGACAACCTTGGCTAACACAGTTTGAGGCTATTAACATATTCCTTTAACTGAACAAATTGTGCTTTTGTATTTATAACTGCATATTTAAAATAGTAAATATTGATGTTTGAATGTAAAAAGTCATAAAACCAAATCGAAACCAAAAGTGATGGTTTTAAAAGCAACATAGAGACATCAAGACTTCTTATTATATATATTATAGTGTTCAAAGTATGTTATACTAGTCCTTGATAGGCAAACCTATTCAGGAAGCATAGTTTTAAAAGGATGGAAGAACTTGACGAACTTTTCAAATTCCAGCGGCCATAAAAAGTCTCTTATCCTACCTCATCCTGGTCTTACTTACAGAAAAACATTTTTCGACGATGCAGTCTTAGAAACTACAACTTACTGCAAAGATTTGTTTCATTTAACACAATAATGCAATTAGTATAACAACATAATAGTTCAAAGTTCCCTGGTGTTTCAATGAATAATACAATATGCGTATCGGTAAAAACCAAATGCTTTGAAAGGATTTATAAAAAAAATCATATGAAAAACATAAACGCGTCTTTTAACCATCGTTTTATTTGTGTTGACTTAAGAAATAACTGTATCTGTTGTTGATTTTATTTTTTTTTTTTTTTTTAAATCGTTGTTCATTGCATTCGGGTGTATATCTTTCCCTTTCAGCACAGTGCAACAATAGTTTATTTCCTGCAGCTACCATGACCGTAATACAGATCAGGTGACTTCTGACGTATCTTCTTCAAAAGCACATGGTCATCTAAAAAGTGAACGTTTCCCGTCGTTATTAGCTTTGCTCAGAAATTAATAGTTCAGTAAGATATGAATTCGTCTAATTTTGGAATTGTGCTTACGTGTCTTATCGTTTCGGGTTTCTCTTTTGCCTTACCGATCTTTTCTCTCCATTTACAGTATGTCTGCTTTAAAAACTCAATAAACAGGGTAAATGAAGCCACGAAAATGCCAATTCCTATCATATAAAATGCACTTTGAACATCTATAAGTGTTATAGCTTTAGGCTCCTTAAGAAGAGATCCTTTGCAAAATCCAGGTTTGGGCCAATGTCTTAACTTCCATATCTGAAGTAATCCACTTTCATGTATTGCAATAATCCTGGAACAATAAGGACAATATATTTAAAGAAAAAACTTTATAAAAGCACAATTTGAAAGGAAAACAAGAGTTTGAAATTATTTGTTTGTGTATGTATATCTTGGTATTCTATGTTTTAAAGTTTCTTTCGGTGTTTTTTCTCAAGTGCTTTTGAAGAGTTTTAAATCAATTAAATTTTGTTTTGTTTGTCATTGTTCTAAATTTGTTGTTAGTAGAATGACTGTTTTGTATTCATTTCAGACGACCTTTGAGTTGGTTTTTAAATTCCATATATGTTTTTCTGAACATCTATGAAAAAGCCAATGAATGAAATCAATAGCATTTGTGTCATTGGTTGTCAAATTCAACGACTAGAAGAATAAAAGTTCTGAATATTTATTGTACCGAGGTCAGAAACTGCGACTAACAGCTATAGAGTTGTTTGAACTTTTTTTTCTTAAATGGCTTACTAAAACAAATACATTCTATCGATTTAAAAGCGTCATATTTTTAGGATCCTTAAATAGAACCCCTACACAGGTTTGATGAGTTGTCTAAACTTGTAAACAGATAAATATTTAACATCTTTTCCAAAGTATACAGCTCAGTCAGACCACTCAAGTTATGAAAGTCTACAATAATAAGAACATGTCTTTATTGCTAAAAAGTAAACAAAATACCACCAGTGACCAGACAATAGACCACTCTTGAGTTTATTTTGCCGTCAAAAACTTTGGTTTTAGTGAACATCATTCGTGCATTTAGGGGCATCGTCACTTCCTTCAAATGTTGAACGAGCGTTTGAAAAAATCTGGTGCTGTATTGCACGAATTATTCGGCAAATTAAATTCTTATAATGGATAATCAGCACTGCCGTCATCAGGGAATTATGATTAAGTATCTACAGAACAAACATCATTTCTAGTTTATCATGTATAATGACAATCACGAAGACGCTTGAAAACTTTAATATCAAGGGTACAGGTAGGCCCCTCTATCTGGTAAATGACGTCATAAAGGCGCGGATAATTGACGAACTTTTCCAATGAAGGACATTACTCGAAAGTGATCTATCAGGCTACATGACGCTATTGTTTTCGAAAAGTAAAATAACAAAAATACCGAACGCCAATGAGAACTCAAAACGAAAAGTCCCTTAAAAATGGCAAAATCAAAAGCTCAAACACATCAAATGAATGGAAAACAACTGTCATATTCCTGACTTGGTACAGGCATTCCCTTAGGTAGAAAATGGTGGATTAAACCTGGTTTTATAGCTATCTAAACATCTCACATATATGACAGTTATATAGAATTCCATTATATTGACAACAATGTGTGAGCAAAACAAACAGACATAATAGGTAAAAATGGCAGAAATTTGGGTACACCAGTCAACATTGTGTAATAATCTTAATCGCTATAAAAACAAATAACTATTTCAACAAAGAAAAAAAAGAGGCATAAAGGCACTCTATAGAAAAAGTACATAAGCAAAAATGAAAGACAAGAATACAAGAATGACCAGAGCACAATAAAACAATGGCGGGATGTATAAATCCCTAGCCACGCCAAAAGTATATACCAAAAATAGACCTTACAGTTAAGGTTGAAACTATGCAAAGACAAATAAAAAGAACACTACAACACGTAATTAAGATGATAAAGGACGTCAGTACCTAGAAACTATACTGCACGACCATCATGTATTATTTGTTAAGTTGATACGGAATATTTATCAACAAGGTCTTGGTATCTTCCGATGAACTTTCTGCTCAGACACTGATGACGTTAAAGTCTGAGTAGCAGCTGCAAGTTCTTGAATACCAAATAAGTTATGTAATGTATATCCCATATGCCGGTGAAGTTGGTATATTGCTGTTAAGGTGGGGGAAATTTATAATTTCATAAATTCTGGTACTGGGATGACCACTTATGTCAAATTCGAAGTATAAGTCTAAAAATAAGGCAGAGGAAGTCGTGTAAGTTATTTCTTTAATTGTTAGTTCCGGAGGATATATTAATGGAACCCAATCAGTAAAGTTTGAATTGTTAATGGAAAGAACATCATCAATATATCTGAATGTGAAATTAAATGATCTGGCTTCTTTGATCTTCTTGTTTTTGATACGTGTCTGAAGGAACTCCTACTCATATGAAAATAAGAAGAGGTCGGCAAGGAGAGGCGCACAGTTCGTTCCCATAGGAACGCCAACAATTTGTTGAAAAAGTCTACCTCCAAATTCAACAAATATGTTGTCGATAAGAAACTCCAGCATACTAATCACTTGTTCCTCTGTGTAGCATGTTTTACCGTTTTGTACTATTAACAAAATATGCCGTATGGTATCCCAAAGCAATAAATTTATAGCGGATGCTACCATTTTTATATTGAAAAGCATATAGTAGATTATTTCTTTTAGACGATTTTTCAATTTCACATGGGGAATGGTGGTATACAGGGTTGAAAAATCAAAAGTTTTTTTTAGAATTAATTTCAGAGAAAGGTCGAGATTTAAAATTATCCAGACGTTCTTTAGAGTTTTTTAGAATCCACATATGGTTAATACCACTACGCGAGTAAACAGTTCCACAGTATTTCTGAAACCCCTTTCACTGCGGACAGATTTTTTGTCAATCTAATGGGCAATTAGTGTGTAGAACATGAAGATGAGCCGGCAATGTACCGTTGTTTGTACAAAACTCAAGTGACATAAGAAATTAAAAATCGACCCCTAATCGATGTCAATCTGCTTTTCAGATTGATTGAGTTAATATTTGATATCGTAAAATTTGTTTTTATAGTAAATATTCCTGAAATAGTTGCCACTTTTTAACGTTTTACTTTAAATAGAACTTTTGTTTCTATTAGCTTTCATATGTAAATGTTTATGAAGTTCTGTTGCGTAATCTAAATTACTTACTCATCTGAAAACATCTTGGTAAATGGGGATTTATTTGGTAGAGCTATTGCGTACTGCAATTGAAGGATTTCAGCTAGTGTCATCGCCAAATCACAATTATTAACCATGGTCATATCAAAGTATGTTTTGTCTCCAATGTACGCATAATCTCCTTCAATAACTTTGTCTATTTGGACATCCCCTTTAACACTCAGAACTCTTGTGTCAGTTTGATTATATTCTACAATTCTTCTCCAGACCGCCTGATACTCAGGTAACTCTGACGTCTATAAATAAACGAACATCACAGTAATAACAGTGCCAATTAGATGCGGTTCTAAACTTTTCACTTTCAGAACATGTATTTCTATTCTACGTTGTATGAAAATGATTTCAATACGTATTTTATCTTTCCTCTTTTTATGGGATACATTATAACTAGTAATTTCAAAGTACATCATAAACTGGACAACAAATTAAAAAGATAAAAAGAAAGAAAGCGATTAGAGATTTTTGTCATGCATGATTATAAGCCTATTTTTCATGTTAATATCAAAATAACATTGAATTCTTGACATTTCAAGATGTGCCATCGAAACAAGACGGTGATTACTATCAAGATAGTTAAATAAAAACTTTTTGTCAAAGTACCGATAATTATGTATTATTCACGACCGTCGTAATGACCCTTATGGACACAGGTGTCGAAGCTATTGTATAAAACCGCTCGAAGTTAATTTATGTAGGAGCAATCTATACAAAATTTTACACGATAACAAATGGAGTAATTTGAAGGAATAGATTACCTCAGATGTACTTGGCAAAACCTTTCGGACTTGTTCCTCAATGCTTTTTATCTTCGTACTTTATTTGGCTTTTAAATTTTTGATTCAATCGTCACTGATGGGTCTTTTGCAGACGAAACGCGGGTCTTGCATAGAAATTTTTGATTTTGGTATATTTGATTATTTTTTTTCACACTTTCACCTAAGAAAACAGTTACTGTGCCTTAATATGGTCTCTTTCAAAATCTAAAACGGTTTTGGATATCAAAAATTCTTTGATGGAAACTAAAAGAACTACCAGAAAAAGGCTTACATATACATGTATGCTTTAAAAAATATTAGCAATTGTTTTTTCTAATCGAATTTGTTTAATATTCTAGTTAACAGCTAGACTTTCTTTAATTGAATTTTTAATTTGAAGTAATAGCATTCAGTGCTTTACGAATAGATTTATTCAAAAGACTAGAAAGGGTCAAAGTACTTTACCGAATTGAATGCATTATTTAAATGAATTTTATCTCACAACAATTGACGTACACGTAATATCATAATATAATTTCAATGAGCTTCTTAAAGAAAACTTTTGTACAACTCTCAGTAACTTAGAGATACGCTGTTAAGTAATAAATACCAACGAATCCTAAACGTTGTAATTTTCCAGCTATACATTACATTCAAATGCAAAACCTCACTACAGCCAAGGACACGTGTTGGAAAAATTTACAACGTAAATTCGACAAAAGAACACTAACGTCTAGAAAAGGTTCAAACTGATTATTTTCCAACAAATGCACACCCGATTTTCCAGCTCTTACACCACTGTCCCATGAAAGGGGATGTTTAAGCTGTATTCTGTTTATCTCTTTCAACCACGAGCTTGTAATTCATTTGATATCGTTGGTGGTTGTCTGACATATTTTTTTTCGTTTATTGTTTTTACCGTTAATCAGGCCGTAAGTTTTCTCTTTTGATTTGTTTCACATTTTGTAATTTTGGGATTTTTTTCTAGCTTTCTTTATTCTTATATTTATGGTATGAGTTGTGCTCTTAGTTGAAGACAGTATGGTGACCTTTAATTGTTTACATAAAATTGAGAATGGAAATGGGGAATATGTCAAAGAGACAACAACCGACCAAAGAGCAGACAACAGCCGAAGGCCACCAATGGGTCTATTTATTTGTCCCTGATTGAAAGACGTCTCAATGCCAATCATACCACATCTCCTTATTTTCAAATTAGAAGAAATTTCATGGAATATTTGACCTTTGGTGAATGCCAATTGCAAAATTGATAGATTATTACATTTACAGATGATATACCGTATAGCGGGTTATTTTCGCGGGTGTTTATTTTCGCTTATTTTGGCGGATAAACGAAAATCGCGAAAATAAATTCCGCAATTTATCCATACGTTTGGTAGTTTCGAAGTTAACATGGTTAAAGTTTTGTAAACGATCTATTTTTCCTGTTGGCTGGTCAATAACGGCATATGTTAGTTTTAACAAGATAAATGCCAAAGGGCATTGTACATAAATGTATTTTATAAAATGACTGTCAGGTGTGTATACCCTTATTTATAAGTATCAATTAGAATAAGAGTGTAAGGTACTCTTATCAGGTAATTACCCCATAATAATTAGTGTCAAACTATATAAGAATTGTAAACACTCATGATAATTTTGTAACCTAATTAGTAAGTACATCAAAGGTCCCGTCAAATCTAATCAATCGTAAAATTTACGAAACGCTTGAATACCTGTAACAAGCTATCTAAGTTAGCGGTATTCTAATGATTAACTGTATCAGAAACTAATCAATAAATAAGAGGTCATTTCCAAAATATTTAATTGGGATTTAAGAATCCACCAAAATAAAAACCGCCAAAATTTTTCTTATACTTTGTTGCCCCTAAATCGCGAAATTTTACACCATGAAAATAACCCGCTATACGGTAATTATAAAGAACCGGTTGTAATGGCATGTGCCAAGTTTCTCATTTTCTATATTCTACTTTGTTATTTCGAGATCTTGTAGCTTAAACTGTGTTCCGACTGATGTAAATTAAAGTTAAACTCTTCTTTCTGTCTTGATATTATATGAAACAATATATTCGAAAGTGAATCTACTACATGTATTTGTAATGACTATTGTGTGAACAGTTTTGTTTGCTGTATAATTATTAACATTATGTTACAAAAAACATAAACAGAAAGCTGTAACTTTACCTTGAAAATTTGTTCGAAAACAGATCCCCCTTGAGTTCCCCATTCATATTTATCTTGAGCAATAAGTCCTGACAGATCTGTGAAAGGAAGTTTGTCTTTTGTCACGGTAAGGAAGGCAATTAGGTTACCACTGTAAGTAGCCATCATGATTATACAAAATATCCACCAAAAGCTTAAAAGAGTACGGCCTGATGACGAATCTGCCATATGTTCACCACCTATCAATATAAAAAGTAAATTACGTAAATTTGGTAGGACATTGTAGGGTTGGTTGATGAAATGGTATTACGTCTTATTAATATATTGAAATGCCGTGGACATGAAATCAGCAATAGGTAATTTATGGGAAAATACCAATGATTAAAAGTATTCACGTCATAAATATCAAATGACAATAAAAGTTTGCTGATACTTCTTCCAAAGTGCTCAAATTCACAAACTCTTTTAGAGAAAAATATTGTTGGTATAAATTAAGGCAACAGTAGTTTACCGATGTTCAAAACTTGTTAATCAATTAAGAAGAGACAAATCAAAGTAACAAACACGTTTCTTAACTTTAGGTTTTTTTGTGTAGTAGTTTGTGAAACTTTTCGACTTTTTCATATGGCCGTCTGTTCTTCTTAGACTTATAAATTCTGATTTTGTTATTTTTCCATAGAACATTATTATATTTTTCAATAATATATAGTGCTAAGAAAGTCCAACACAAAAGGACATACTTTTACGTTTTTAAGATGGATGCATTTCTTGAATTTGATTAAAAACATTGTTTTGTTATTGAATCATGTACTTTTAATGCAACAATTGCTTTAATGCAAGCTAATGGATGGATTTAAAACCACCTTCTGGTTGTTACATTTTCGATTGGTTTTGCTTTATCCAACATTAAGGAAAATAAGATGATATGCAGGTAATGGAATTCCTTTTAAAATTTTATAACCATTTAAGATTCATGTCAAGAAAGATCAATATACATTTTCCATATTTGAAGCCGATCTTACAGAAGAATAAAATGTTACTGTTTGTTTAAAATTTCCGTTATCAGTGCAGTTAAAATAAGGCAAAAGTGACAATAATAAAAAAAAAAAAATATTGGAAGAATCTTATAGATACTAACATACTCTACTACAACCATGTGTAGAAAGTGTATTGCAATATCTGCTAAAAATAGAAGACATATTAAAGTTACCTTGTGTCAACAGAGCACCATACATATACCAAAAAGAGTCTGAAAAATGATGCAATCCTCGAACTTTACTTCTATCCTCTACTTTTCTATAGTATGGATTGTACTTTTCGAAGAAAAACAGAAAGAACGATGAAATCGGCAAGGAAATAAATATACATAACAAGACAGTAGGGCTGAATGGATCTATCAGTGTTCTCCATTTGGTTAAGTTCGGATCAGGCTTTTTCATTAAGATAGCAGATGATTCATAAAAATATGGATAAGTGAAATCTATAACACGTTCCCTATCTGTCTGTATTGATAAGGGGGCAGCCACTATATCTACATCCTGGAATTATAGCAAACATAAGAATTAGAAAGTTAATAATTAATCAGTAAATGTATTAATATTCAGAATTTTTAGAATTTTCAGGTAATTGTTTATCTTTGCAAATGAATAATTCGTGAAATAACAAAGTACGTCAATTTCATGGCAATTTATAGTTTTGCAAGTGTTTGGCTGAGTTTCCTACATTTTCATAAAAATATGTTAAAGACAAATTACTATTAAAATACCACATTTCAGTATTCGCAGTCTCTGCAGCTCAGTTAAATCTCTGAACAACTGTATCCATAATTAAATACAAAGACTTAATTTATGGTGATAAAGTTCACAAATTGAGCAGGATTCTCTCACCGTTCCAGATCACTTGATTTAAAATTAAGTTAATTGATTAGGGTTAGTGTTGTCTTTGATCTATATTTGTATTATTGCAGTTTTTGTCAGTTTTTTCATGTTTTTGCCTCTGTTCTTGTGTTATTCATGTCTTATTTTTGTTTATTCAATGTATGCATTGTTTCTGTCGGTAATCCTACTTTTGCATTGACGTTAAAATGTTTTGTGTTATCAATAATTTTGACTTCTCATCAGATTTTAACACGAGTAAAACAATGGAGTTTATTAGTAGAAAGGAAACTATTTACCCTTCATGTGCAGCATCGTTCAAATTTTGTTTTATGAGATTCGTGTAGCTCATACAGGGTAGTGTTTTATACTGTTTGGTGCAAATTTTCGGAATTTTTTGTTTTTAATGTTTTTCATTTTCATATTTGATTAAGCCTTACAATATTTTTGATTCTACCGCCACTAATGAGTCTTATGTGGACGAAACGCGCGTCTGGTCTATCATCAAATTATAAGCCTTGTATCTATGATTAGATATTGCAACCCATTGGTCGATACAACTGGTGGTGGATATTTCGTCCCAGAGAGTATTACTATCCCAGTAGTCAGCACTTTTGTGTTGACATGAAATAGCATTGTTATTTTTTGGCAAATTTTCTAGTTTGATCAATGAAGAATTATTCAAAACAAAAAGGTTTTATTATCACTAGGCATAGATTGTCTTGCCGTAATTGGCACAACTTTTCGAATTTTTGGTTTTTTAATGCTTTTAAGCTTCGTATTTGATTTTGCCTTTTAACTCTTCCAGTAATAAGCTTGGTATCTTTGATGATATTTTATAACTGTTTATAATTGTGTTGTCTATTTTTCCTGACTTGTGATTTTTTATTTCCTTTTGAAACTTTCGCTTAACCATCCTTGGCTTTATATAGTGTGTCTTACTTTATTATTTTTTTCTGATAAAAGGATATTTAAGAAATTAAGAACTTCACAAGTGTATACTTCTTAATTACAAAAGCACTTCCATTTTTTACTAAAATCGGTGTCATACCTCGTAGAAAATACAGATAAATGAATACTTTTTAAAAATGCAGTACTTACTCGTCGTTGAAGTTGTCCTACCAAACCTGTCCATGATCCATTTTGTGTCGCTACACCCCATTGACCATCTGCTGGGGATGTCATTTCATACCTGAAACAACATTTAACAGTATAACACATTTATTTCTTCATTGACAACTATAAAAGTCTGATTAGAAGGGACTATGCTGTGTTGAAAGATTCGCGTTATAAAAATCTTAAGCAATTGAGGAATTGATAACTATAAATGATTATGTTCATCCCTTAAAAGAGATAACGATTAAGAATTCTACGTATTATAAAACTTTTTATGTAAAAAAAAAATCTACTAGTATTAAGTTATCCTTAACAGAAAGTTTGTGAGGGATGGATGTGAAAACATCACAATGTATACTATGCTCACACGAAGGTTGATACTAAATTTCTGATAATTATGTGACGAAAATGTGATACATGGCCATTATCTGTTAGAATATATAAGTATTCAGTAAACAGAAATTTGATAAGCAATGAATGTGAAAATGCACACGTTTTAGAAAGTAATGTTAAGCTTGATACCAATATTCAGAACGTTCTGGGCTGTAGTTTATGAGAAAAATACAACAAAACCTTCATCGAAATGACAATCGTACACACGAACGGACAAGGGTAAACCAATATTAACCCTCTTTCGGAGCGGGAATATAAAAGGAGTTAAAAGCATCAATGTGAGTGAAAATGATTTCATATCTTCTCAATTGGGTGTGTTTTCTGACGCTTTCGTTTTTGATCTGTACATTTGTATATTTACATATTTATATAGAATTACTGCAATATGTCTTGAATTACGGATGAATTAATTTTAAACCAGTCGTATACGATGGGTTGGTGTGTTCTATACATATCTGAATGTATCATTTGAAAATCTTTTGGAATTTTGGGTCCTCAATGCTCCTTAACTTCGTAAGTTTTATTCGAGTGTCACCGATGAGTCTTTTGTAAACTATACGCGCGTGTGTCGTACAAAATTATAGTCATGGTATCTAAGGTGAGTTTATTGATTATATTTATTATTAAAAGTTACTTCTCTTTTATTTTTCACCTGTAGGTGATTTATAGGACAATTAAAATCGCCCAAAGTTCAAGATCTAAAACTACAATTTAATCCCTCTTCTGCGATATCTCTTTTTTTAGTTTGTTTTCACAATAAAACTTGGTCGATCAATTATATTCTACATCGAAAACTGTGTAGTACAACTATTTTAAAGATTTGAAAACTTTCACATTATTTAGGGTTTTGTGTGAACAACTTCACTTTCAGATTATGGTCTATGAAAACTTAAAAGTCGATAAAAGGTAAAGAGTTGGCAATCAAACACATTAAATCGCAAAAATAGACATCTAAAGGTCCTCATGCACAGAATAATAAATGACTTAGTTGATTCACATCCGAAATCCCCACATGCTAAGAGAAGCTGTGATTGACGTCCCAGTGACTGCAACAAGGATAACAGAAGGTATTGCAGACATGCAAAATTCTAAGAAAAAATATTGAAGGCAGCAAAAACAATCAGACGAGTTTTCCGACATGCACATAGCAAGGAAATCTATCGAGGAAATCAATTTTTGAAATAATTTCCATATCTAATCATAATTTTTTTTATCTGATTCTTTATGTAACTTTTAAATATAGAAACTTACGTAAAGTTGAGTTCATGTGCCAGCTCCTGTAGTAGGTCTATGGTGAATCCGGTAAAATTGTGTGTTACATTATCTAGGACAACAAATGGATTCCACTACAAAAAATACATTTCTTAATTGTTTGAATAAGACTGGCAGGTAAAAACAAATTCAAATACGAGGGCACACTCAAAAACTTTTAATTTAAACTGTTATCACGACAAGCCCTAAATTTTAGTTGTTAGAAATAATGTAGTATTATAGATAGATAGCTTTTTAGGAAACTAAAGATAAGCATGTATTTTGATTGAGTTAAGCCATTTCAATTGATATTTTATAGTGTGTCTTTCTATGTTGTGATGTTACACTATTGTTCAGATAAGGGTGAAGGTTTGGTATCATTAAAACGTTTAAACCCGCTGCAATTGTTTGCACCTGTCCTAAGTCAGGAATCTGATGTTCAGTAGTTGTCGTTTGTTGATATGGTTCATAAGTGTTTCTCGTTTCTTGTTTTTTTATATAGATTAGACCGTTGGTTTTCCCGTTTGAATGGTTTTACACTAGTAATTTTTGGGGCCCGTTATAGCTTGCTGTTCGGTGTGAGCCAAGGCTTCGTGTTGAAGACCGTACTTTGACCTATAATGGTTTACTTTTATAAATTTTGACTTGGATGGAGAGTTGTCTCATTGGCACTCATACCACATCTTCTTATATCTATATATAGAACTATAAAGATGAGTAAGTCCCTTGCATACCTACAAGCAACTGTAGTTTTTACTTGTCATTGTCCTATTTCCCACGGACGCGAATAAGTCTTAAGTTG
The DNA here is from genome assembly GCA_017311375.1 of Mytilus coruscus. Classification (NCBI taxonomy): domain Eukaryota; kingdom Metazoa; phylum Mollusca; class Bivalvia; order Mytilida; family Mytilidae; genus Mytilus; species Mytilus coruscus. The sequence goes on along the minus strand of CM029599.1, from coordinate 47,623,749 downwards.
GACCGTAACTTTTAATCATCATTACTTTCATTGTCGTTTTTATGAAGCTGACTTCTATTCAAACTTGCAAATTATCATAAGAAAATAAATATATTTATATGTGCTCATTAATTTACTCTAAAGAGAACAAACCTACATGCGTTTAGTGTTTAATTAAGAGAATACATAAATACATATACGAATCACTTACTGGCAAAGAGCTTACAATGAATTTACGTCTATTAAAGCCGAATTTTGAGTTCGGATAAATGTTTTTTGACACAAGTAGACTTCCCGTTAGCTGTGTATATCCAACAGTACTCAATCCTCGTTTCCTTGTGTGCCATATTAGCGTTTTTATTGGCAGCCATGCACAATCTTTTAATTCATCGGAATCAATCTATAAAAAGATATCGATTTCAAAACATTTGTCAAAATATATATGTTGTAAATTTTTATTTATTTCTGAACATGCTGATAATGCAGATATCATCCTCCATGTGAGTCTGCAATAATTAAATCAGATATTTTGGTTTTATGGGGTATGGTAGTAACTGCAAAATGTCAAATATATCAAAAATTCTCTTCATTTATTGTAGCTAGGTAATAAACAAGCCGTTTCAATTTTACAAACTTGACTTATAAACCGGATTTTCACGCCATAGTGACCTTTTACTCGCCTTGCAACATTTTTTCCTTAAGATCAAGCTGGATCACTGACATTTCTGAAAAAATCAAAACCGGCGCAATAGAAAGTCAAAATTAACCAACCGTACTTTTATAAGACAAATGTCCTTATTTCACCGATTTTAGAAGTACAACAATGGGGTTTTCAAAAAGGTAAATGCGTTTATACTTTACGTGATTTTTTGATACGGAGATATGTATAACCAAAATTTATTTTTAAGGAGAAGAATTCACAGTGTAGATACTATCCTGTACGCTATCCGGAAGTCGCGATTTTCGAAGCGATGATTTCCAACTGGCTAACAGGACGGTATTGCCTACGGTGACTTTTCTCATCATTTGTTTACTCCTATATCTATAAAGTGCTTTGAACATCTTCAAGGTATGTATAGCATCATAAATATGATTAACTGTAACAAAAACATGCATTAGAATATAAAATATACGTGTGCATCACACCAACTTGATAGAAAAAAGTGAAATCGATGGACAATTTTGCTTTCGTAGTACAAAGCAAATAATCTTTTATTGCAAATATTTGCATCAGTTTACAGTTAAATATATACTGTTTCAATATTCTTTTCGTATTTAAGTAGAATATTCGTATTTCCCATAAAAAAATATGTTTTCCTTGAGGATCCCAAAATAAATTACTGTACGATCAGTCTAGAACTGACTGTATTCTAGAAGCGATTTCAGATTTTTTGACTGTATGACCAGTCGAGATTTTGAAGAAAAAAACAACGGCAATTTGAAGGTGTATACGTGTCTATGTGATATTATGAACTGTCCAGGGAACTATAACGTGTAATTTCTTTCATCAGACAATACAAATATATTTCTGATGATTTTGTAGACAACAAAATAATTGTATTTTTGTTCCGTCAGTCTTATTTAAAATCAAATGCCTAAAAAGCAATACATGATTCGCTTGTGGACTTTGTAATAGTGTATCGTTGCAGTTATCTGTTTAGCTATTACATTTTTAAAGACTATTTACACCGTCCGCCGTTGACCAATTAATGATAACATAAATCAAGCTTGTCTCTTTTAAAATTACAAAAAAATGGATAAAGAAAGCTTTGCGTAGGGGGATAATTCATGTGATATAATTTGGGTAAGTTTACAGAAATCATTACCTGTATCAATAACGAATGAATTTAAAATGAAAAGGATTTTATCAGTTTACTTAAAGCGATTTCAGGGTTAATCCATATATGTGCATTTGTTAATTGCGTGGCAACTTGTGAAAATGATAATAATTTGCTTATGTACTTTCACCCTTTTTAACAGGATTTTCCACAGAAAAATCGGTTGGTAAGTCTAAGGTTGGTGCGACCATTAAAACGTTTAAACCCGCTGTACTAAAATTTTAAATTGGGACTTGGATTGAGAGTTGTCTCATGGGCACTCCTACCACATCTTCTTATTTATATTATTTTGGAACCCTTTTTTAACTATCAATGCATTTGTATGGGAACATATATTTGGAATCCCCTTTTCTCCTGGATTGGACCCCTCTCCATTTAAAAATGGCTGGAACCCCCAATGTATATTAAGTGGTTTATGAGGAGATGCGCTTACAAAACCGGCGAAACATATTGTACAACGGACGAACGGAAAGACGGACTTCATTATCACTATAAACCCCCGCTTTACAAAGTGTTGTACAATTGAGTGTCAAAGAGACAGCTCTACATCCAAAACAAAGTGAAGGAACTGTGATCAATTATAGGCTACAGTACGGCCTCGAATGTGTGTAAATGCATGCATTTTTATATAACAATTAAATCTGTGTGTTTGTTCAATTTTTAGTATAACGGAGGACATTTCTGAAACTTATATATACAACAAACCTTCCTCTTATTTTAGCAACATTTAAACATCCTTATACTTAATGTAGTAAGTCGAGTACACCCTATCAAGCTAAAACATGTTTCATAAGTTTTCAGGATGTGAATTTATTGAAATATATTTGTGTTATTTAGAAAAATGCCACCTTCTAATGTATCGTAAATAACTTTGAAATCACCACTAGAATACAGTGAAATAAAGACAGATCATACATTTTCAAAATATACAAGCGAGACTGATCGGACTGAGAAATTCAAACAAGTGTAATTTTCTTATTTCTGGCTTCAAAGATCTGGTTGAAACTTTTACCACCACTTGAAATATACTTCCATTTAGTTAATTAAGTCTGGTTTTTACGTTAATTTGTACACTAAGAGGGTAAAAAGATTGTTTTAGATGCACCGACTGATTTTCATTTAGTGATGCACTTGAAATCTCTTGATTACGGCAAAGATACGAATAATGAATGTGCTGAACTTAATTCTAAACCATTTGAGAATATCGATGTCAGCTGAATTAATCATTAAGCAATGTACAGATGATCAACTTACCGTTTAATTCAGTATATCCATCAAATTTAAAATGTGACCCAAAAAGTTCTCGCTTCGAAAATCGCGACTTCCGGATAGCGTACAGAATAGTATCTACACTGTGGAATTACACTCTAGCTTTTGTTTTTTTTAATATCAAAATATCAAGTGTCAAATCAAATCAAATGACCATATAAAGCACAATTATATCCGGATGAAATAACATCCGGCGGAAAAATATTACATGTGATACTGTAAGATTCTTTCCGGAGGAAATTATTTAAGAATTGAATGCTTCTTTTTGTAAATTTATTGGGGTGTAAAAGCGTTGAAGTACATTTTTATGAAGCGCGGAAGCGCTTCATTCTTAAAATGTGCGCACGTTCAACGCTTTTACAACCCTATAAAATTACTAAAAGAAGCATTCAATTCACGCAATAAGTTTTTTGCTAGGATCATGAAAACACGATTTCAATCAACTTTTTCTTTTTATTTACCTGTGCACTTTATTGTGGAAGCTCTTGTCATAATGAATATTACATTTCATTTTGAAATGAAGGTTAATTTCAGAATGACACGAGATTGCTGTTAGCCAATCAAAATAACGTATTATAATGAAACATACATGTAATGTAATTATTTCACTGTGAGATATTTTCCATTGACATGCAATTTTTACCGGAAAGTTTTACATATAGAAGGTGTGAAATTGTTGTTTTCAGCCAAAGTAGTCATATTTAACAATTAAAATATCGAAAAATTAATAAAAAATAAATCTTTGCAAATACTATGGACTAATAATGGAGTTATTAAATAAAAGCTAAAGTAGTGATCAAAAATACCAAACAATTGTATTGTAATCGGAAATAATATCACAGATGTTAAGTGTAAAATGATATCCGGAAATAATATTACAGTAAAATATCGTCCGTTGAAACAAAAATTTCTATTACATATTCATAATATAAAATGGAAAACAATTATCATAAAAAATATGTAACAAAACCAGAAATAATTCAACAGATCTTAATTGTGAAATAATATCCTGATTAATAAGAAAATAAGGTAAGTGAAATACAGGTACAAGTGAGTTGTTTTCAGATGTGAGTACAATTAAAAAGTTAAGGTAGAAATGTAGTTACATCACTACAGTAATACGCCTATGTGATATGAGGGCATTTTGTGATGTGTAATACATTTTGGAAACTGTTTAATGGTAAATACTTTCCAAACAATATCTTACTGCGCAATGCTGCCCAGCAAAATTTTTCACATCTAGATAGTATTTACCTGTGAAATATTTTCTGTCTATTTAATTTTTAGTTAAATTCATCATTTCACATTTTAGAAATTAAGAAAAAAGGAAACAATTTCACTATGAAATTTATTCCGGAATATAGTTTACATAAAATGACAATCTCTCATAATTACCTCCCTTTGATTGATAAATTATGCAAATATGTTCTACCTTGGTGACACATTTATCATTATGGTTAAGTATATATAGATTGTGAATACCTTAGAAAGTAGACAGTGAAATTGTATTTCACAAGCTCATGTGATAAAGATAAAAAAAAACAAGCTCATGTGAAATTTGATCCGGAAAGGATTTACTAATAAATACTTTCAATATAAGACGAAAAGAATTTAACTCCTCCGGAAGAAATCTACCCGTGAAATACCTTGTCTGGAAACTATTTACGGAGATAAATCTTCCGCCGGAAAAAATATCACAGAGGAAAAATAAACTGTTACACCAACACATTATAAGCTCTCAATTTTTTTTTTGGTCTCGAGCATTATTGATGAGAAATTTATTGTGGAAATGCGCATTTTGTGCAATAATCTTATTGTCATTAAAGTAATCATCTAATGATATTTGTACATTTCATGGAAACCAATCATTCATATGAAGGCGACGCAATTTTTCAAATCGTTTCACAAGACAAATGCTAAAAGAACTTGCTCACTTTTTGGTGATCACATTTTTATGCAAGCTACTAATAGTTGTTATGTGTAATGATATATACTGTTAAAACCACTCATAGGAAAACAAATTTTATTATTTAACAACCATTGTAAAAATAATTGTACAAAGATTGATTTATATATTCTACATCAAAAAATTAATGATCAAATTACAACTACAGGATGGAATAATATAAAGATAATATCAATATAAGATCAATGTATGAGATTTAAGGATAACATAACAAAACAATTTTTTAAAGAAAAAAAAAACGTTTTCAATATATAATGGAAACTTTGTGAAATGATAATTGATATCAACGGGAAAGAAGTACAAGAAACAACAGAAGAAACAGGGAGCGAAAGATTAAAATGTCAAAGTACAAAATGATTTTAAATAGCGATGGCATATTAATGGAGTTTTTGTAATAGTTAATTGTAAATGATGCATTCATATTCAAATTCAATAGAAGTCTTTAACAAATCATTCTGATTTTATAAAACCTGAGATATAGGGAGTCTTTTACAGCTTCTAGGACATCGTTTGTTTCTTACATTTTCATTGTGAATAAATACCATGTAGCTTCTTCGGTTACTTAAAGGAGTATTAGCTGTCAAATTCATTTTTTCCGATTTGACTCAATTCTCATATTTGATTTATAACACACTAATTATATATAAACGTTTATCCAAATTACAAAAAGTCTAAAATAAACAATTAACAATGCGTGGACTCGATAATATGTATCAGCATTTCTTGTGTATTTTAGTCTAGACACAATCTAATTAACCGTAGAGATGACCTCCGTAGACTACCAACGGTCATATAACCCGTTAAGCACATAAATATAAACAAGATAGCGAGCATGTGCGATTGGATTTTTCTAGGTCTGTTTCATTTCATATTATAGGTTAAAACAAAATGTGTATCATCGTTTTGACCTGCATAAGAATATTTTTTTGTGGATCGAATCAGTCACTAAATGGTTCGCCTTTGTTTCACTTTCAATTTTGACATTCTTTTCCTTTTTTCAACTGAACACGCCTAATACATGCCTAATCCATCTCTAGCTAAGAAATTAAACTGAAGGTCACATTATACGGATTCAATGAGTTGGAAATCAATAATACATCAACGATTTTTCTGATTTTATTTTGAAAAATATGGGCCGAACTGACTGAACGAAATATTATTTCCAAATTCCGCTTTTATTAATATTTGTATAAAAAAAAATCATATTTTAAATGTTTGTCTAAATTGGAGCTATTGATCTTTTAGTTGAAATATTTGTAGCAACTAACATATATCTAGAAGATTGAAATGGTATGAAAAGTAACTATCAGTATAGAAGATAAAGTCAATAAGTATATTAAGTCTATGTTAGGCTAATTTTCATACACATTTAAGTTTAGGCTACATACAGTAAACATTTATTCTAAGATTCCGAATACTATACTTACTTTCCTTTGTTGTATCTGTGAGGCCAATAATTATACGAAAATTTTGAATAATGTGCTTGCAAAATTATTTAAATTATGCCAAACTTAACAGATCAAAAGTACCGTGAACGTTGATTTATAGCTTAGTACGCCAATAGAAACTTGTCGAAATTACATATGTTTACAGTCTGACTTTACGTTATAATAGAAGTATTTTAAATAACTGAATTGACTTTATGCATTTAAACATATACCTAAACCTATTTATATTTTACGGTGTAAGAATATTCTTCAACAAGCATTGAGGCAGTACCATTTGTAATTGCCCTCAATTTTGTTTGTGCCGCTTGTAAATAAAACCAGATTGAAATTAGTGAAACAATAAAGTGGGAACTGAATTGAGTTAATTGACAAATAACACGTCTCCTTTGATTATTACGCCCATCTAAAAGAATACAAATAATTTGTTTTTTTCTCATATTCACGGTCTTGGTGACGGTTAACCTAACAAGCGGTTCGGAGGCATAATATTTATGCTATTTTCATTTTCATAAGTCTGTTTGGTTTGGACATCAGATAATTGAACTACCTTTGTTTTTCAATGATTCTCATATTTCGTAGTTTAGTCCTTTATATAGATATTATTGTCAAGTGTATATTATAGATCGTATTTAACAGGACTTGTATCACTGTGATCCCAATTTTAAGGTTCGTTATTGAAGTGTATGTCTCCATGTGTCTGTCAATTAAAATGAAAGGATAAGGAGTCATACGACCAAAGCAAATTGATTTTCAAATCGATGATATCACGGTAACTTTTGTAGTTAAACATAATTTTTGTTATATATAACTGACTGGTTTTCCACTGAAAATTTCTCATTTCAACAGTATTGAAAATCTTACATCATAAAGTCCTTCTATAGCAGCTTCTGTTAATGTGCTTGTATTGGAGTCGTTCAATTTACTCATATGCATGAAAACATTCCTGACAGCATCTTCTAATTTCTACAAATAAATCCATAACAACCGTAGAAGGCATTTATTTTTGTTAGAAACTCATGTTTGTCTTTCTAAAGAATCAATGTTTTTGGTATTTTTACAGGGGTACCTAACGAAGTCGTTTATCTCTACATCAAAGGTCGTGGTTAGTTTTATTATTTTGAAGTTTGAAAGTTGATAGGTAATAGCTTCCATAGAAAGAACTTTAAGTAACTTCTAGAATATTTTTTTCGATTCGACATATATGTGTAGTATTAAATAAGTATTGTAGTTCTTTGTTTTAATTCGTCCCAGTTTGAGATTGCATAGGGGGATGGGGAAATATAGAGAATAAATGCTATATACCTCTTAAAAATGAAATTTAGATCACAAATTCATACTAACATACCAATTCATTTTGTTGATATTTGTTTAGAAGCGATGTCGGGTATTGTATCACTGCTACATTGTCTAATTTTGTACTGCTGTTTGTTTCCAAAACTGAGAGATCCCCGTCGTGAAAAATTCCGAGCAACCATCTGGAGTTGTGTAGTAGAGATGATCGAACCATATTAATGCGTCCATAATCAAATGGCTGTAATAATTTAAATATTGGTAAATTTGTTTCCGTACAAACAATATGAACTTCAAAATACATCACCAATTGCATGAGAATAAACAACTGCGTCAAGACAGCTCTATGCTTGTTTACACTTCAGTAGTAGTGGGTAATGTTTGGGATCCAACGCATGATATTGAATGAACAATAAAGTATGTAAACATTTCATCAGGCAGATTTGAGAAATAAGTACGCAAAATGGGAAATAACATACGTTTTGTAAAGTACCATAACTCTCGACACAATTGAAAATTGTCAAGTAATAAGCCGACCCCTAATACAGACTTGTGTTTCAACATTTGCAAAATTGTCCAAAGATTTAGGTCCTGTAACTATGGAACGACAAATGTAAACAGACCCTTAAACTACCATTTTCAATCATTTGTTTAAGATAAGAGTAAATCACTAATGACTTGAGTAAGTGCAAGACGTAAAAATGATGTATTTTCCAGAGTTAAATAGAAAATTTTATTTACTGGAAAACGGCAAATGTTAATTTCTTCGAAAAAAATGATTTTAGGTATATTAAGTTGCTTTAGAACCCGTGGCTATTGCTATGTCATGGCGGCAAGTTTTTATTGGTGGAAACCTGGCAATCCTTGACAATTACTAGTAAAATCGAGTCGAACGCACCTTGCCACGAGCGGAATTCGAACTCATACATATGTAACAGTAAACAAATGTACGCACTCTGACAATTTTTTTTTTTTTTTTTTTATTAGTAAAATTGTCAGTAAATCGCTGTGGGCAAAATCCAGTCAAAATGAGAAACCTTTACGACAGAGGCTTTATGGTACAACGGTATATCATGACAAATCTGTCGTTCACAACAGATTTTATATAAGTTCAAAAGGATAGGAAACAGCAGCCCATGTTAATGATGGTTTTATCCTTTTCACCAAAAAAAACAAACAAAAAAACAAACAAATACTTTGTTTGCCACGGCGCCTTAAATGGGCAGAATAATTACAATCATAATTTTCAAACATTATATAAAAATGAAATAGAAATAGATTTTCCTCTCGGTATGGTCAAAACCAGTATTTTGGGTTAACAGCTGTTGTGATTTATAAATTACTCATGTTTTCGACATAAAAGATTTATAATAACTTACAAATTTATTCTACTTATAGGTGATTGTAAGGTGTATTTATGTTTGTTTGTCCGACAAGGAAATACAATTTAACATTAATAATTGAGAAAACGAGTTCAACATGACACGTATAATTGTGCAATTAAATATATAAAACTACTGCGATTGCACTTAAATATTTACAGGAACAACAAAAGGACCTAACAAAATAGCCAAATCCATTTAAGGTTCAGTGTGCCTGAGAGAGTTGAAACTTTAGTTTCTTTATAATATAAAAATTTATAAACAGACAATTTTAGAAAGGTTTGTTATAAATCATTTAAGTACCAATATACTGACTACTGAGCTGATGATACCCTTGGGGATTGATAGTCCACCAGCAGAGGTATCGACTATATTATCTTCAAAATTATGCAAAAGTCAAAAATCTAATACAAATGTTTAAGAGCTGATACTACTAAATTCGAGCAATTGCAAATATCGCTCAAAAGCTAGAACGGAACTTGATTTTTACCTCTAATATTTGGACTATTTCCCTGTATCTTGGCATTGCACAAGGTCATGTTTTTCTCTGACTGTTTATGACGTCTTTACACTAAATCCATTGGATGTTGGATGTGTACGGATTGATAATTTAGTCTTAGATGCATGATTTTTTTATTAGTTGTTAGTGGCTTTGAACTAGCTGTCAGATAACTGCGAGTACTCTCAGATCTGTTCCTAGTGTCTTTTTGTTGTTTGGATGTACAAGTACCCTGCCACGTCCACTTGTATTTTTGTCCATCTGATGAGTTAAGCCTTTTTCAACTGATTTTTATAGTTCGTTCTTGTGTTGTGCTGTTATATCACTGTCCCAGGTTAGGGGAGGTTGGGATCCCGCTAACATGTTTAACCCCGCCACATTATGTATGTATGTGCCTGTCCCAAGTCAGGAGCCTGTAGTTCAGTGGTTGTCGTTTGTTTATGTGTAACATATTTGTTTTCGTTCATTTTTGTACATAAATAAGGCCGTTAGTTTTCTCGTTTGAATTGTTTTACATTGTCATTTCAGGGCCTTTTATAGCTGACTATGCGGTATGGGCTTTGCTCATTGTTGAAGGCCGTACGGTGACCTATAGTTGTTAATTTCTGTGTCATTTTGGTCTCTTGTGGACAGTTGTCTCATTGGAAATCATACCACATCTTCTTTTTATATTTACCAAATATCTAATCAACTGATTCACGCACTATAGAAAAGGTTCAGAAAACTTATATTTATACTCAAATGTCCACGGGCCTTAAAAATAAATACAACACTTTATAAAGTTCATTTGTCCGAAGCGCTTTTCTGAATTTGCCTTCATCTGGAATTCTCAAAGCTGACTATTTGAAAGCCAAGGATTTATAAGAACCAAAAAAAGAGCTTTATGACCAAAAAGGACCTAAAAATAATAATAAAATCAATCTAAGGTTAACTCTGCTTGAAGGAGTTAAAAATCTTAGTTTCTAGGTAATTTATAAAATTATAAACGGGAATTTAAGATAGGTTTGTTATGTTGTTGTTCAGCATAAAAAAAGGTCGACTTAAACGAAATTTACCCTATGATACATAAAACGTAAAATCACAAAAATATCGAACTCCGAGGAAAATTTAAAACGGAAAGTCCCTAATCAAATGGCAAAATCAATAGCTCAAACACATCAAACGAATGGATAAAAACTGTCATATTCCTGACTTTGCACAGGTATTTTCTTGTGTAGAAAATGGTGGATTACACCTGGTTTTATAGCTAGCTAAATCTCTCACGTGTATGACAGTCGCATAAAATTCAGTTAAATTGACAACGATGTGTGAACAAAACAAACAGACATAATAGGTAAAAATGTCAAAATAGGGATACAACATAGCACATTGAATTAACAAACAAACAATGAGCACTGAAAAAAAAACCTCAACAACCACCAACACTTGACTTCTCCTAGAAAACAGAAGAAAGAGCAATTTTGCAGCAATTCTTTTTTCATATTATATATATATATATATATTCAAGAGTCTATCCTAAATTGAGGTAAATTATGTGACCTTCCAATAACCGTTTCGATTCCTAACATCACTGAAGAGACATTAATTGTCGAAATCCGGATATGGTGTACAAAAAATCTTTGCACCTTTGTTTGCGGTATACCATCTTTCCCGCAAGTTTATTGTTTTCCGTTTGGTATTAAATTTATAGTTAAGATCCATTTATTACACCTTGTGATCCGTTTATTTGGCAATCGCCAATGGCAGTCAGCAGGATTTAAGAACATTTGTTGTTCGACCTGTTAGTCAAATGTGTTTTGTTAAAATATACTTTTCACTTTTTTGGTCTTTTGGAAAATGTTGTTTGTGCTGTATTTAGACCCCTCTAACAAGAAATTTGTTTTGCATGCACAAGTATAAAAATTGCGGTTTTTATCCAACGCAATCATAGGTTTGAACGTTGTTTTCAATTTAGACTTGTTTATAATTTTTCGTTTGGGCTTGTATTATATTTGCCTTCGGGTTTATATGATCCGTTCATCCTAGTTTGACTCCTCAAAATTCAAGAGTCTATCCTAAATTGAGGTAAATTATGATACCTTCCAATAACCGTTTCGATTCCTAACATCACTGAAGAGACATTAATTGTCGAAATCCGGATATGGTGTACAAAAAATCTTTGCACCTTTGTTTGCGGTATACCATCTTTCCCGCAAGTTTATTGTTTTCCGTTTGGTATTAAATTTATAGTTAAGATCCATTTATTACACCTTGTGATCCGTTTATTTGGCAATCGCCAATGGCAGTCAGCAGGATTTAAGAACATTTGTTGTTCGACCTGTTAGTCAAATGTGTTTTGTTAAAATATACTTTTTCACTTTTTTGGTCTTTTGGAAAATGTTGTTTGTGCTGTATTTAGACTCCTCTAACAAGAAATTTGTTTTGCATGCACAAGTATAAAATTGCGATTTCATATCCAACACAATCATAGGTTTGAACGTTGTTTTCAATTTAGACTATAGGTGAAGCCTAGGTGGTCGTGTGGTCTAGCGTGTCGGATACAGTGCAGGCGATTTGGTGTCACGATATCTCAGTAGCATGAGTTCGAACTTCGGCGAGGGAAGAACAAAAATTTGCGCAGAAATTTACAGATCTAACATTGTTGGGCTGATGTTTAGACGAGATGTATATACTTGAAATGTAAACAGCCATGTATCGCCATCACTGCTGGTGATCCGATGGATAAATCTGTTGAAGAGTTATCATATATATATATATATATATATATATATATATATATATATATATATATATATATATAAGTACGTATTTCAGCTGATCTGTAACAATATCATCTTCATGCCTTATATATCATGTACTGTATTACGACGCTAGATTAAAACTGACGAGGAAAGGTAACACCCGGCCACCGAAAGCTTTATTATAGTGTAGCCTAGGTGGTCGAGTGGTCTAGCGCATCGGATACAATGCAGGCGATTTGGTGTCACGATATCTCAGTAGCATGAGTTCGAATCCCGGCGAGGGAAAAACAAAAAATTTGTGAAAGCAAATTTACAGATCTAACATTGTTGGGCTGATGTTTAGACGAGTTGTATATATATATATATATATATATATATAAATGTTTGTTTGATAATGTGTACTTAATTGTCAAAAAAATCATTGAAGTTTCAAAGCCAAATAGAATAAGAAGAGCAAAGCCTTTCATCACATCCCAGGTCAGTTTTCCCGTCACATTATGATACACTATCTAAAGTATTTCAAACCATATTAGAAATGTACTTTAAAAAAACGCTTTATTGGTTATTTCAATAGCTATATATACAGTGTGCTATGATCCACACATGAGCATTTTGAGATTTTTTTGCTCAAAATTTTTAAATTCAGAAAAAAAAAATCCCAGGGCAACAAGTTTTTGTTTTTTGCCTTCATTTAAAAGTTGATAAATACTCCAATTGAAACATTTTTTTTCCAATTTCAAACTGAAAGAAATCCAAATAAAACTTCGTAAACGAAAAAGTATTCCAACAGAGCATTTTATTATTTTTTTAAATTGGTAAGTGTTTCACAAAAGTTAAGTGTAGAAATACAATAATACTTTTTTTATAATCTTATAAAATTTGAAGAAAAAAAATAAAATTTCGTAGCTCAAATTTTTTTCACGTGTTTTAAAGGGATTGAAATTAAAAACTCACTTATAATTCGTTTCTTGGTGTTTGTAGTAAAGTTAACTTTAAAGATTGTAGCTCAGTTTTTACTTTCTAATACAGTTATATTAAGTTGATTTTTCAATGTCTACAACAAATGTTTTAATATATTTTGAAGCAAGTTCTTTTATTTTTTTCTGCATAAAAATGTCCCTCAGGTTTGAACTGTGCAAGACCATGGTTTTCTGTCCAGAAATAAAGTTGCTGTGTGAAATCTATATTGAAGTACATCTACCAATATTTAAGCAATGGATGGCATGATTTCAGGTTTTATGGGCGAGCGCTTTGAGTTTGTTTTGAAACTTGCGAGTTTTCATAGATACGGCATTGTCTACTGTTGTTTTAGAAGTAAGTATGCTTTTGTTATCACAAATAATTTGTTTTGTTTTTCTGTTCCTGTACTGATTTGTATTGGTTGTTCTGATGTATGCATTTGATTGTTAAATGATCAAGTTTAAATTCCAAAACTATACGTTGCTAAAACCATCATTTATATATAATCACAGTATCAGTTTTTATACTTCACCTTTGATATCAGGATATTTTCAATGTTTTAATATTGTTTTCAGGGGCATCGATGAGTGTTCTAAGTAGTCAATCTAATGTATCACTAGCCTGTCAGCACTGAGGTTGTAAAATCCCACACGTGGCAGGTGCACTCGACTCAAATCTTAATTAACCAGGATTGTTAGTTTTCCTACCGAAGGTCGGTGGTTCTCTCCGGACACTCCGGCTTCCTCCATCAATAAAACCTGACCGCCACGTAATAGAACAATAGTGCTGAATGTGGCGTTAAACACCAATCAATCATTCAATCAAATGTATTATGACTACCATCATCTTGATAGAATAGAGAATGAAAAAGGGGAATGTTTGAAAGAAACAACAACCCGACCAAAGAGCACAAAGCAGCCCAAGGCCAGCATGTTGAATATAGATTTACAGTTCTTATTTTTCTTCAACAGAAATGAAATGTTTAATTATTTACCTTTTCCAAATATCGTTGACAAGATTCCAAACGACATAGAATTGTACAGTTTAAGCTTGATTCGTCAAAAACGGATGATTTCCCTTCCATCAAAGAATCTATCATTTCTGAGGTCATGTTATGCAAACTATGCACATTGGCAAAGATTCCAACATCAGACAAACCATGATGCAACACCATTGCCTCGTGTTCTGATTGAAAGAAAACCACCGTTTACTCTAATTATTACGGTCACTTTGATATCTCAAATTTCGAAATTTCAATATTCAGTTTGTTTCAAACTTACACAACATAACATAAACCTATAAAAAAAATTACAACCCCCAATATAAGAGAGATATCTATATCAACAGTTTGAGTAATTTGACCTTGGTCTTGATAACTACGAGTAATTTTGTTTACGGTATCATTTATCAATGAATTCCTGATATGAATAAGAGTAAATCCTAATATGAAAAGGGATTAATTCCTGATATAAGAAGGATTTATTCCTGATATAACAGGGAGTAATCCCTGAATTAAAAAAGTGTACATCCTGAATTAACAAGGATATTTCGTGATAAAACCAAGAGTAAGTCTTAACTTTTTATTCTTTCGGGGGAGTGGTAAATGCGATAAGGTGCATCTACATATTGATACTGAATCACATAAAAATTACGATTACAATTAATAAATTTAATGCATCCGAAGCGCTTTCCTTCATTAACCTTCAGGTACGCTCAAAATCAAATATTTGAAAGCCAATAATATATCAAAACCGAAACGTGACGAGCTATATGTCCAAAGGGGACTAAAATAATAGCCACTTCCAAGAGGTGAAGTTGTAATCATCCCTTCGTAAATTTTATGAACGCTATCACAAGTTGGTTGACCGTTATGGAATATCTGTTTCACAGATGACGACGAGTATGTTCCAATTGTCCTAACTACAATCTCGTCCCCTTCCCCCGAATGTGACCTACCGATTTAGACATAATACCGGGTTTGTACTTACATGAGCAACACGACGGGTGCCACATGTGTAGTAGGATATGCTTACCCTTCCAGAGCACCTGAGATCACCACCAGTTTTTGGTTGGGTTCGTGTTGCTCAGTCTTTGGTTTTCTATGTTGTTTTGTGTACTGTTGTTTGTCTGTTTGTCTTTTTCTTTTTAGCCATGGCGTTGTCAGTTTATTTTCGACTTATGAGTTTTAATGTCCCTTTGGTTACCTCGCCTCTCTTATATGACCAAAAGGAACTAACATTTGTTTGTAAATCCATTTAAGGTCAACTTTGTCTGAAGGTTTTCGAACCTAAGTTTTAGTTTCTTTCGTGATAATTTCTTTATTTATAAATGGACAATTTAAGAAAGGTACGCTATAAATCATGTCAGTATGCCATCAAATTTTCCCATCAGTCTTGGTGATTTATTTATATTGTTTAAAATTGTAAATTAAGTGCCATCCACATTGATATGCTTTAATTTTGGTAACATTGTTTATTTTCCACTTTTGCAATCATTTTTTTTTTTTCTTCCTTTTTGAAATTTTTATAAATGATATGTCATCTTACCTGTTTCATTATCAAATACTATGCAAATTGAAGACCACTTTAAGTGGACGATAACAGAAATCAAAGTGATGGCTGCACCAGTTACGTTGTTAAACAGTGGCTCCTGGTATTCATAATTCCCTACAGGCAATGAACATTCGTTAGGAGCGACTGTTGTTATCGTTGTCGTCATTTGACAGCCATCAGGTGACGTCACTGGCGTGCTTGAATTTGTCAGTTTATCCTTTCCCCAATCAATTACAGGAATTTTTATTAAACTTGCAGCAGCTTCGGGAATTTGGACATTTGCCGCTATTACAATACAATCCAAGTCTAAATGATACAATTCAGTAACTACAAAACATCAAAATATAAAACGATCACAATGAATCCGAATGTGACAGTTCAAAATATACATTGAAAAATAGAATATTTCAATCCCTCTAAACTTGGATCAATTACAATCTGTGTTCAGTCCTATACAATTCATACATAAATAACAACCATAAAATCAATTCTGCTTTTTGTAAAAAAAATACTGAAACAAACATAAAGAATTTGAGATGACAATGCAGAAATATCATTTAAAAATAATCAGATCATTAATTAGTAAGTCGGTTTGAACACCTGTTTAAAAACTAGCCTTGTATGATATTTTAAGAATTCCGGAGCAAATTAAAAGAATACAACAATATTTACACTTTCTTTTACACATAGTATTCAAATGTTAAATTTATGGGATAAGGCACTCATCGTACAGTTTATTTTCTATAAAGCTTTTTTTTTTAAAGATGTAATAAATAGTATTGTGTTCTAATGAATAATCCTGTTAAATTAAAAAAAAACATTAAAAAAAAGACATAAGGGTACATGTACATATGTCTGTCCACAATCAAGGTTTTGTTTTATCCGGTCAGGGTTTGAACGCATGACCTCAAACACTCGAAAACGCTACCACATTATAACATAAAGTTTGGAGAAATATAAGCAAAGGTTAAACTGTGGCTTACTTAATTTTCCATGACATGATTTTCTACATCAAAATGGAAGTATTTCCAACATAACCATGAACACCCCAATTAACACTGAACACTGAACACTTTAAATTTGCAAAAAAAAAATGATTTGCAAATCTGACGCCTATTTATGAGATATTTTCGTATAAATAACCATAATATGCAGAGTAACATGGGATTTATTAAATACCAAATGTTAAAGCTCTATACTTTAGAATTTCTTTTTGATATATATCTTCATCTTTAAATGATATTAACACAGGTATCGGATGATAAAACTTTCTTATTATGGCATTATACGCTATATTTTACCATTGCATTAAACGATTTTTCATATGTAAAGGAAACAATATTTTGTGATGACCACTTGTCATTATATGATGTATTACAACATTTATATGTTATCTACTTGGTCATTATATGACGTGCAACTATAATGTCTACATTTCATGATGTATATCTTCTATCATTATGCAATAGGGGTTTGTCATTGTGTTATGTGCCCTTGTCTTTATATGATATAAAACGACATTTGTGGTGTGCCTATGACATTATATGATGTGCAAACGAAATACTATCACGTGAAAATGAAATTATATAATTGTAGATGTTTAATGTGCACTCTGCTTTACATGTTATGTAAACTGCTTTATATTATATGAATAATATGCGTTGGAATACTACAAGTTGCAAAATTGAAATTGAAAGAGGACATCAAAGATACGGGAACCTGTAATCCATTGCCTGTCGTTGGTGTCTGCCTTCTATGTTTGTTTCCCATTAGTTGTTGTAGCATAATTTAGGCCTCTGGATCTTGTTTTCTTTTAACTTCTTTCTAATATTTTTAAACAGGGGTCTTACTAAACGGTATATGTTTTGTTCATTGCTGAAGGCTGTACGATGATCTTTAATTTTTCACATCTTTGCCCTTTAGTCTCTTGAAATCATACCATATGTCTGTATTTTTTCATAATTTTTATATTTTTCGCAAATACGACGATCCTTTATTTAACCCGAAAGCCAATTTCATTCAATGTCTTCATAATCTTACATTTGTGTTGATCTTTTTTCTTTTTTTTTTTTTTTTTTTTGTTAACCGACGTCCTACAGATTATATATTTTTTTGTTCTGTCAAAGTAGTCTTTTATTTGCCATCCCGGACCTTGTACATGGTATTTTTTTTTATTTCGATTTTTATATTCCTTCACCCAAGCACTAAGTTGTCATGACAAAACATGCAAACAGCTTTCCAATTTGTCATTTCAGTTTGTACTATCATGCTACACCGGGCTAAGAATTTTAATTGGTCGTTTCATACAAATTAACGATTGCTGTCTTTTGTTTTGTGAAAGAAATGAAAATAAATCTTTGCTTGAATCACTCGCGAATGCAGGTCAGTGAACTGACCCAAACATTGTCATGTCAAGTAAATCCAATGATACTGACAATATCAACCTGTATAGATCAAAAGAAAATTGTATCAATTACCGATTATAATGTTTCTTCATAGGAAAATCAACAAAAATATTGTGGGAATCGCCCATTACGGACGTCTGTACGTGACAAACATACAAAAGAAGAATAAAAGGAGAATTGATTTCAATTAAAAAAAATAGCTTCAAATACTCAAGAGATGTTGGCAAATAAACCTATGTCGCTTTAAAGCTTTAAAAGGTTTGAACAATTTTCATGGCCTACGGTTTTTATATCATTCAACAGATTTCGCAAAAGATCCATTTCCACTTTCATTTATAATTGTATAGCTTAGGCCTACTGTAAATACTGGAAAATCGGTAAATGCACGTGATTATTACTAAGTGTATTCTTTTTTTTTTTTTTTTTTTTTTTGTTAGGACTCAGATTATGTTTGAATATAATATAGACATTGCATTTTTGGAGCGTTCAAAAACAACTCATCATTTGGTAAGTAATACAAAATAATGACAAATTTTTGTCTGAACAAACAAAACCAGTCATAGGAGGCTGTCAATTTAAAGATTTAAGCTTTGAAAAATAACTTAACTTGTGAAATATGTTTAAAACAAACTGATCCTACTTATTTACATGTTTTCCAGACATTCCACAATGAAACAGAAAAGAAAAAAGGGGGAATGTTGTAGAATTTTATTTTATCTTGTTCTAATCTCGCGATTATTAAAAGGACAGTAACAAATGTGTTCTATTTCTCTTCGCATTTTTTTGAGATTTTATTATCTCGTTTATTTGGTTTGGATAAAATAACATTATGAACATGTAGTTTGTTTCTATATTTAAAATGGCTAAAAAGAAGCATAAATATCGATTAAATACTTAAACATCAACTTGACGCTAATAGAGCAAAAAGGGCGATGCGTTTGAGTATCAAACTACTCGAAGGCATTTTGTACCTCACGGGATATGCAATACTATTCAGATGTTTTGGTAGATACATATGGTCTGTTGTACTTATTTTTCTGCGATTTCTGATTTCGATTTTTATGTATTACACAAATTTCCTATCTGTTTTTCAAAGTGGATTTATGAGCATATAATGTATAATATATATTCGATATCATTTTCTTGCTGGTCTGATTTGGACTCGTTTTAATTCATTTATAAGGTTGTGAGTTATTTTCATAGTAGGGGGAATTTGTGAAGGTCGATCGCCAGTGAACATCTATACATTTATTCATAACACTATAGTTAAATGTAGATTTATTGTTACTTAGTAATTAGTTTTTTAAGAAGACACAATTAGATGCATTATGTATGGATCACAGGGATTTACTTTCAGCAGTTTACTGGCGAACAAGAACAAAAACATAGTTGATGTGTAAACATTACTTATCTCATTCAGCGTTTTTTTCTGTTTGTGATAAATTTGTTTAATATGTTTAATAAAGCTATCAATTGGCACATATAGAGTATAGATATAGATAATTGTTCATGAACAGGTTTTAATCTTTGACAAAAAAACTGCATGATGATACAATTAAACTTTAGAAATGTTATAATGACTTTATAGATTTTACAACATAACCGATTTAATTTAGACAGGTTGGTTAATAACACATATCATACATCAACAAAATCAATATCTATATTAAAGGGAAAATCAACATTTGAACTGGCACAGTGTCGCATTATTGCCTAACTACCACAAATAAGTTTCAACTTCTAAATCTAGCATTTTATGTCTTGTGATAATAAATAAAATGGTGTTTTAGCTGCACAGATTAATTTTGAGTCACAGAAGAATACTGCTTAACTTTATTCAAATATGGACATAAAATAAGAAATAATAGAACTGAATCTTATCTTAATTCAAAACTACTTGTCGAATGAGTATTATTTTTTGCTCATTAGTACGTTCAAACACAAAAACTTACAAATATTAATTTAGTTAATTACCTCATCTCAATTAATTCTACCACAAAATGTATGTCCAGTTATAAAACTGACGAAACAAGAGTACAAATAGTCAAAAATTGTATAAACTGACAACACAATTTAACAAGGGTCGTCTTCAAAGTATCTCCTGCTGCTCACGGAGCATACATTAGAACATTCAATATTTTCATCCAATAGTATATTTGGAAGCCCATAATGTTAAATCGACACTAGAGGACATGTGGGATCTCTGACAGAGTTCAAATATTCCTAGTGTATTCAGAAACTTAGGTACTGTTACATGTAACAATTACTTCAACAGATAAACATGTATATTGATAAATTCAACCATTGTTCTTCATAACCTTGCTGGAGTAGTTTTGAATTGACCGTTTATCTTGGGTATTGAAATCGCAGTAATGAGAGGATAAGCTCGATCATGTCTTATTACCATTTCATACATTGTAACCTCCATAGGCTAAGGCAAATGGTATGTAACTCAAAAAATTGAAAAGTTGACTTGTTGGGAAAATTGGAAATGTATGCGGTTTTTAGGTGTCGGTTCCAAATTTCAAGAAATATGCAAAACTTATTAAAAGTTCATTTGTTATATAAAATGAAACCAAGCACTGACAATAGGACATTGTTTGAAGTACATCAATAATATGCCTGAAAATAGAATTAAACGATTTTGCTCAATTTTTTTTTTTTTTTTTTTTCTTTATTTGCCTAAATGAAAACTATTTATTAATTCTGAAAACCAAGAACAAGTTAATTTACAGGTACATTGTGTAGTACTCATTCGACTAAACCAGAAACTCGTATCTTCGCTTACAATTCGTACAGAGAAAATATCTAAACGTTCTTTGAATACAATTGTGAAATAATGGTTCGAGATTAAAACGTTTTGAACTTAACTGTTGCTAATTTTAGTGACTGAATTAAAAACATATCATTCAGCAATATAATTAACCTTTAAGAACCTCCCTTTTCTGGTCTTCTTAAGATGAAGTAAAGAATAGTCGTTTGAGTCCTGAATATAAAGAATGTTTTATCATGAAACGTTTTTTTATTGGGAATCTTCTATAACTGAATAATCAAATATTTGTTTTCAATTTTCTGAAAAATCACAAAGTTAAGCGATTTCCCTTCTTTGCAGAATTAGTATAATTGTTTGCTCGCTTCTCAGATTTGGGGTCGACTGCAGTGACATCTATGAGGGAGTATCATTTCCTTTAATAAAATTATGAAATGTTTGTCATGATTGTATTCAGCGAAGATGTATATAATCGCAAGTATAATATATTGCTGTCCCTTCACAAGTTGGTCAATCATTTTACTTGGGAGGGTCACGAGTGACCATGAACATATTTTTACTTTGCTCCTCATCAAACCAAATTTGACGCTTTTCGAATATACAAACTGACTCTGTTCGAAGACATATAATTTATAAAAGAACAGATCATGTTTACCTTTTCAAAGCACCCGTTATTTCTTTTGGGTTAATATGACGTTTTGTATTGTCCTTAGTGTGAGTTTGAGCCGTTTACAGTAAATGTCTTTTCTTGTTTGTGACGCTATTTTTTTGTTTTTATTTTACTTGTTGCTATGACTTGCTGTACATTTTTTCAGTCCCCTTTTTGTACAGTTTGTTTGGTGTCGTGTTCTCGTAATTATGTATAATATCCTAAGAAGATGCACAGTGTGGAATAAAAAAAAAACTTATTGGTACTGATGAAGAGTCTACAGTTGAGAGTAATTACTCAAAATCATCTTCTTATTATGATTGTAAATGCTTTGTCATGCTTCATTAATCAAAAAGTTCATATCATTGCGGAAAGGGGACTTGTAGTATGTATATATATTTATTTTCTTTTCATCTGTAAAAGACATGAATGTACCAGAGCCTAGATTTTCTCAATAAGAATTTACTACAGACAATAAAGATGTAAGTTTTCTGTGGGTTATATAAAACGTATGATGGACGCATGTTCTTCTTGTGTTCTTATTCATTGATTATTGGATTGTAATTGATTCATCAAATCGCAGAAATATTAAAAATTTGTACTCTATTTTAAATCCTCTTTCCACTTTTACGATATATTTTAAATTATTCTTTAAATAATTTAGATTACAGTATAAATTGACACTTAGAGTTAAATATCAACTTACCAATCTATAAATTGGAGTTAACAGCAATATTCCAAACGAATTTCCGTTTAAGGAGATGAATTTATAATTGTAAAGCAATTGATCGAACTAATTCTTTTACAATGTTGATTTATTACTCCTATGGGTTATTACATCTATGGTTTTTCATCTACTTTACATCTTGCTAATTCACAATTTCATATCTTTTCGACTTTTTAATTCCGTTTTGCTATGTTCCTGGTCAAAGAAGCGTAAAATATATACCTGCTAATTCCCAGAAGACACTGCGTCAAGATCTTGTAATGTTATTGATGAAATAAAGATTTTTTTTCAATCTGGATTAGCAAACTACAATATGGAACTGTAGTTTTTTTCTTTTAGACATTAGCGTGATTATGCTTCCATTAGAACTTTCTTGTTTCTTTGATCTATAATAATTACATTTCTCTCAGAGTCTGAAATATCAGACCATGAATAATTGAATTATGGTGTATGTTTACCTTTCCTGTAGTAAATTGACTATTAAATATTTTAATTGACGTGAATGACCATTTTATGTACCTGTATTGTCTACCTATATGTTTGATTGTATTTCGTGTATACAATACTGGTGTCTTTTTATGTTTGCTCATTAGTGTAAAATTTTAAAATTTAAAATCGGCTACAGAAAAGTGTACATATAAGAGGCAAAAGTAGTTTACTGAATATAAAATCTTGAAAAATCCATTTGGAATTTACCAATCAAGAGATAAAGCATCAGAGAAGCGCATGGACTCTTAATTGGGTGAGATTGGGTGTGTCATTAGGAAAAGCGTCACAACCCCTACGCTTGTCAGATTCAGTCAAACATGTCAAAACGGAAATTCCAGATAAGACATCTATTCTTTTGTCAACTGTCAAAGACCATGATCAACTAGTTCGTCAATTTAGTCGTTCCTGCTGGAAGGGTTATTGTGTAATTGTAAGTTTGTATATATTGTTAGAATACACTCGAGTAATGTGTCAATTGAAATATGGTAACGCATGCGTACATGTTAGCCTGATATCTTTGATAAAAAAGAAATTGTGTAAGCTATTAACCCCGACAATACAAGAGAAAACCAACGGGCATGATTTAAGATAAACTTGACAACAAACGAAAAACAAATATGATAGAGAGCAAACAACGGCATCCATTGAATTTCAGGTTCCTAACTTGGGATTAAATAAAGGCAACAGTAGTATACCGCTGTTCGAAACTCATAAATCGATAGAGATAAAAACAAATCCGGGTTACAAACTAAACTGAGCGAAACGCATTAAATATAAGAGGAGAACAACAACACAACAAAAACACAACATTAAAATGTAACACACACAGAAACGAACTATAATGTAACAATGGCCATTTTCCTGACTTGGTACAGGACATTTTAAGAACAAAATGGTGGGTTGAACCTGGTTTTTTGATTAGCACATACAAAATGTGGCGAGGTGAAACATGTTTGCGATCGCTCCTCTTGATCTTGGACAGTGTTGTAACAGCACATCACAAGAACAAACTATAGAAATCAGTTAGTAAGGCTTCTTCACTCATCAATCGGCATTAAGCACCAAAAAAAAAAAAAAAAGAAAAAGAAAATACAAAATATATAAAGTGCCGATATAAGAGTACTTTCAGTTACTGAAAGATAGCTAAAACCAATTACAACTAATGAATAAACATGTTCAACCGGAATTAAATACCAATTATTTTAAATGCTACAGATTAAGAGTGAAGATGTCATACATAGTTATACATGCCAAAATATAGGTATCAATATGATGTCGGACCATAAGGTTTTGAAAGGTACAGCCTAAATTCCAAACAACGGAGAGGGATAGATACCAAAGGGACATTCGAACCCATAAGTCGAAAAAATACTGACAACGTCATAGCTAAAGTGAAAAAACCAACAGACAAACAACAGTACACAAAATATAACATAGAAAACTAAAGACTGAACAACACGAACCCCACTAAAAATTGGGGGTGATCTCAGGTGCTCCTGTAGTATTTGTGTATATGAAATAATTTAGTGGAAGTTTTAAGTTTTAAGTTAAGTGTGATGACGAAATTCCTGACTTAATCAATTACTTTTATTGAAATCTAAAACGCGTCGCTACCAACACAGACAAAGCAAACAATTTTGGAAAAACATAGTACACACCGTAAAAAGGGGCCAAAATCAAACCACAATGCAAACAAAAAGAAATCGTCTCTTTTGTTTTAAATTTTATTATAGACCTACTCATATGAAACTAAAAAATCAGAATCGAGGAAAGAAAACTTTTTACTATTTATATTAAATTTATTTAAAGTCAATTCCCTTCGAGAAAATACCCGCAGTATAATTAGATAAATATTGATTGTCCAAAACAAAACTATTGCCTAGTCGCTTTCTTTTTTGTCTTTTGAAAAGAGGGCGATAGATACCAAAGGGACATTCAAACTCATAAGTCGAAAATAAACTGACAACCCCATGGCTAAAAAGAAAGAGACAAACAGACAAACAATAGTACACAAAACACAACATAGAAAACTAAAGACTGAGCAACACGAACCCCACCAAAACATGGGGGGTCGATCTCAGGGTAAGCTGTGTTGTTATTTTTAATACTATAAATACATCTGGCATTCACAAAATTTTACTTCGAGCGTTCACGTGTTATATGAACAAGAAGGGTGTTTCCAATATTACTACTACAAGTCAGTGTCTCGACATGCACACTCTTTTAAAAGTTAAAAGGTATCTTTTTTTTAGTTTTCACTAATTATAAAATGAAAATTACTCAGTCATAACAAATTGTCTGAAAATCATCGGAAACACTTAAACCCAAAGATTTTAAAACCAAGTGTGTATGAATGATGGATTATTTGAGGATCTATATGACCAAAGGGAACCCAAAAAGAATGGACAAATCTACCTAAGGTCAATTTTGCCTTAGGGAGTTGGAACTTTATTTTTATAATACATATGTATCATAATAAGTTATTCCTTCGTAAATTTTACGGACGCCATCACGAGTTGGTTGACCGTTATGGAATAACCGTGTCACAGATGATATCGGATATGTTCCTTATGTCGTAACTACAATACCCTTCCCTTTTCACGAATGTGACCTACCGAATTAGACTATTTACCGAATTTGTAATAACATAAGCAACACGACGGGTGCCATATGTGGAGCAGGATCTGCTTACCCTTCTGGAGCACCTGAGATCACCCCCAGTTTTTGGTGGGGTTCGTGTCGCTTAGTCTTTAGTTTTCTATGTTGTGTCTTCTGTACTATTATTTGTCTGTTTGTCTTTTTATTTTTAGCCATGGCGTTGTCAGTTTATTTTCAATCTTTGAGTTTGACTGTCCCTCTGGTATCTTTCGTCCCTCTTTTATCAAAGAAAACAGGAGTATTTCATTTGGTTTTGTGCTTCTGTTATGTGCTACGTTACTCACAGTGTTGGTGACATTTTCAAATATTATCGTTAAAAGACTTATTGCTAATTAAAAGCAATGGTGCGAAATATACCAAATTGATTTGCATTATCATCAACCACAACAACGATTAAATCTGTTTGTACATAAATGAAATACAACATCTTTGTTGTTGTACATTTTAAATTTTATACGCATATATTGCGAAACACTTCTGTAACGTGTAAGATGAAAAACATCTATTGTATTTCAATGGTAATGGAAAACGCCGATAAAAGTCTGCTGTACACTAAAGCAAACACAGTTGTTTGTATAATAATCGGGAACACAGATTTTTTTGTATCTGTCGTACAGATAGCCAGGAACAGGATTTGATGCTCCATATTGTACATATCAAGATATATATTTCCTGAAATATTTATATGTTCGTTGTTATACGGTCTTATCGATCTTTCTAGAAGACAATTTACCATTAGTATTGGAATCTCTCCTTGTGAAAATTGAATAGACCTAATCAAACCTTTGATAAATTGGATACATTGTCTTTGAAGTGAATAAGTAAAGTAATAACATCGTTCATGTAATTTGATGTCTAATGAATATTAACTTTAACGAGGAACTATTGTCATTTCTTATATTCTTTGTAGAAAACGAAATGAAATTTCCTTCCATATTTTGTATTCTAAAATACAACAATTTGTGTTTGATATACTATCATGAACATACAATTGAACGGAAATATAAAATTTTGTAAACAAAGAAGTTTATTATTTAAGTAAGCATACTTTTGAAATGAATAAGCTTTTTTTTTAAATTCGTCAAAATAAAATGCACGAGTAAGAAAAGAATGCATAACAAGCTTTTGTGTCGAATTAAAGAATTTGACTCATTGTATCCGAATTTCGATACAAACATAAAATAGTGTCCATCACGATAATACAGGCATAATATATCATAAAACAGATTCAATCGTGATACCTATATGTGTATACGTGCAAGTGTGCATATCATGTTTTTTTCTGTAAATTGCTCCAACATCTCTATTCCAAACAGTTTACATATTATTTAGGAAATTCCATTACGATTATTTTTATTTATGTTTGCACATTTCTGCCCTAATTTTTGCTCCAATTAATGTCGTTATACTTTCATTCAAGGAAAGATAGCTCAACATCTTCGGCTTTTGATAACAATTCAGATGGAATGATCTGTTGGGTTCAAGTAATGACAAACTTAACTATTCAAAAGCAAATCTGCGTGTAATCGATATCAAGTGGGTCGATCTTTTTCCCAAAATCATACCTATGTATATTTTCGACCCATATTAACGAAAGATGCATATTCTTTTGAGATTTCCTTAATGATAATTTATTGAACTAAAACACTTGATACGAAGCATTCCGATTGGCGGTTACATTTTGTAAATCAGATAAGCGCTCCTGAACAGAAGTTAGTATGATCATCATTTTATCTTGATTATCATGATTATTAATATTATATATTTGTTACTTCTTTTTTTCAGTTATGAACCTACTTCTTCATTAATCTACACAGTTGCTTGTGTTCCAATATCTTTTACGGTTAATTAAGATATATATGTCTTAAGAGTTTTGACAAAAATTATACTAGATATGCTCCACAACAAGTCTGATGATTAGCTAAGCAGAGGAAGGCTCCACCATGTATTTTCTAAGAATAATGTTTCGCGGTTTGTTTGTTTAAGAGATGAAATTTTGTGATTATTGAATGTTGCAACATACCATGCATTTGCCTTCATTTTTACTTTTCCGCATCTGCATTAAATGTTTGTTATATTTTTTTGTTATATTCAGCAAATAAAGTATCAATAAACTCAATATAGACATCAAGCTTAAACATTTTGTACGCCAGACCGATTTTGAACTATAAAAGACTCATTAGTGACGCTCGAATCAAAAAAATAAAATGGCCAAATAAAGTACGAAGTAACAGAGCATTTAAGACTCAAAATTCCAAGAGGTTTTGCCAAATACAGCTAGGGTATTCTACTGTTGGGGTAGAAAATCCTTAATATTTCGAAAAATTCAAAGTTTTGTTAACAGTTGATTATAATTATGACCATATCAATGATAATTGATGTCAACACAGAGATGCTGACTACTTGGATGGAAATACCTCTGGGGAGGAAACCTCCATCAGCGGTGGCATCGACCAGTGGTTGTTAGTAATAAAATCATCAAGTAATCGATATATATCCAGGGAAAAAATAGATGTTGTATGATTGCCAATGAGACAACTATCTACAAGTGAACAAACGGCGTGGTTGTTACCAACTATTAGTCACCGTAAGGCCTTCAACAATAAGCAAACCCAATACCGCATAGAAAACTATAAAAGGCCCTAAAATGACA
This sequence comes from Mytilus coruscus, assembly GCA_017311375.1. NCBI lineage: Eukaryota > Metazoa > Mollusca > Bivalvia > Mytilida > Mytilidae > Mytilus > Mytilus coruscus. The sequence goes on along the minus strand of CM029599.1, from coordinate 47,595,474 downwards.
AAATATAACACAATACAGCCGAAATTACCAACGACCTAGGTTTATTTACAAATTAATAAGGTAATTCAAAATGAATATGATCCACAGCAACAACAAAACAACGACAATCATTGAGTTACATGTAAATATACAATCTCCAGGCTTCCAATAGGCAAATACATAAGACGTTATCAAACAATGTAACTGTATCTTAAATGTTGATACGTTTAACAAAAACGGATAAAATACCAAGAAGCAGTCTTTAACCATAAATCAAACAAAAAACACCATTGCCAAGAAGAAAAACCAATCCAAAAAACTCTTTTCCCAAGGGATACATTATCGGGCATCTAACAAAATACATAAATGCAGTGACTTCAAATATAATCAACAAAATCAACTGGCCTGTTCAAAATTCTAACATACATCTTACTTTAAGCAAAGTTTTCTTCAAGTTCAGCATATCAACTTTTTGCGAATGACAGTAAATAAACAAGGACTTACCTGCAAGCAAAACCTGAAATTCTTCTGTTACGTTAACGAATTTCCAAAATATTTCTGCAGTAAGTTCTTCGTATGTCGTTGGCTTGTATGTTAGAGATGTGTTCTTACCCACAGATGAATCGGTCTTGCCACATATACTTGAAATTACCCCTACAAAATTGAATTCAAAATTTTAATCAAGTTTACAGTTTTTAAAACTATCATAAATAAATAATCGGCATATTTATCGTAATATAACAGTTTCAACAAATTAGAGATAAGCCTCTGAAAATATTGATCTTAAAACGCATTTTGATTAAACATTCTCTTGGGGTGAATTTCAAGTCTAAACATTTATTTTCTGTGCTGAAACACAATGTTTGGCTACGGTAGGCGGGTTTAGTATCTTAAATTGTTAAAATGGTAGTCTTTCGTTGATTTGAAATATTGTTACATATCATTCTTTGCATGTCATGCTGTCTTTATCTGTTTGTACGACATGACAAGAATATGCTTTTATTCTAACCATTGTCCAACTCCCCAAAAACTATTTAACTTATTTTGGAGAAAAATTTTGAGGTCATGCCTAAGGAAAATACCCGTGCCAAGTCAGGAATGTGGCAGTTGTTTTTCATTTGTTCCGTTAATTGCTAGCGTTTGATTTTGTCAGTTTAAATGGACTTTCCTTTTTTGAATTTGTCTTGCAATTCGGTATTTTTGTTATACTTTTTCGCACTATAGGTGTTGCATATTACCATTGTTTGTTGTTCCGGTCATTATATAATTTGTGAAAGTTATTCTTTTAAATCAGCCACAAGAAATAAGAATTTAATGAAAGAAGATTTCCCCCTGATTTTTTTTTTTATAGTTTAAACACGACATATTACAATTTTTGTTTGCACGTGTCTTCAACAACCACCCCCTCCTTTTTTCAAAACAAAATTCCACAAAATTAAATACATAAAAGGGCTTTCAGCAGAATATCCAAACCTCTTTATGAAAATATTCTTACCCTTAAATATATTTATATCTGGATTTTTGGACAAGTTGCCAGAAAACTGCTGTTTGCTTTGTACTACAGTGAATAGTTGAAAATTTTCGGTTAACCACTAAATGACAGAAATGTAAAACAAACTGAATTAAGCTCATTGCTTATTCATCCACAAACTTTTAAAATTGTTATTGATCATTGTTATATGTTATTTGTTATCAAAATAGAATATCTGTCCTTCTGTATTTACATTAATTATTATATTTCCTTGCGTCATTACGAGAAAAAAAACACTTTGATTTATTATAATAATGCACGAATATTTGTTTTATGTTTATTAAAAAAACAAGTTCAGTGATGCATGATTTATATAATTGCACACATCAACTATTCTCATTTAGGTTTCAAATGAAGCCATTTAAATTATGAATTTGATGAAAACCAACGCACTGTTTAAAACACGCACTTACCATTTTGTGACAATTTGAATTAATAATATTTCGAAATGTAGTTTCGGTAAATACTTAAAATGTACTTTACATTATCTAAATTATCTATTGTGACTACCATGTGCGGATAACACTGTTCCGCAAATCCTTGACATGACTCGAATAAAATTGTGTATTCGGAGTTGATGTATCCGTTGCAATTCATGTTACAACGCTTGACTGAGATTGTCCAATTATTGAGATGGGGTTGACGTTGGTGGATGCGTCTATCGAGTTCGTCCCAAAGATCTTTTATAGGATTTAAATCCTGCAACTCAGAGGGTTATGGCAATGCATACTTTTTATGAGTAACCATGAGTTTCGAGTAAAATATATAAATAGGTTCTCGGCACTGAAACTGCAACCTTCATTTATTAGGTCTTGCAAAATCCATTTGTCGAGCTATCAAATTGTTTGTACTAGTATTTTGTATTTAAAGTACACATTTAATAACTCAATCCTTTACTATTTAGTCTAAATATTTATCTATTCATTTTGTCAATTTATTTATAAAATGAAAAGGACTTATGCATGTTAATTCTTTAGACTTGTAAATGTATATCTACATCAAAGTTATACAAAACTAAACATTTTGGAAATTATAGAACCGACCTTCAACCTAACGTCCCTCCTTTTTTCGCGTAAATAATTTGAATCATTCAAAGTTCCTGCAATGTAAATTCAATAGTCATCTTATTAATATCTTTACAAGTACAACATTATATAATTTGAAAAATATTTAGAACTTTTTAGAGGCAAAATGACCCGTATCTCGTTACTTCATTTTGTCATAAAAATATTCATAAATGGTTCAACAGATTTGGAATTTATTATTTCATGCGTTTTTCATAAACGGCTTCAGACTAGCTGTCAAAATTATATTGGGTTAAACGATAATATATTATACAGTTACTTCACAAACGGCAGTTTGGAACCGGACACTACGTCATTGAAATATGAGATTTGGCTTTAATGTTTCACTTAAAGTCAATCAACAACTTTAATTTTCAAAACAAATGTTTTTCCCGAGGGTATCATTAGCTCAGTAGTCAATACTTCGGTACTGATATGATTTATAATAAACCTTTCTAAAATTGTCCGTTTATAGACTTCGAAATTATCAAGAAACTAATGTTTCAACTCCTTCAGACAAGGTTGAACTTAGATGCATTTGACTTTTATTTTTAGGTCCTATTTAGTCCTATAGCTCGTCAAATATTTCGGTTCTTATACATCCTTGGCTTTTATATATACGACTTTCAGCGTCCCTGATAGAGGTTAATCCAGAAAAGCGTTTCGAATGCATGCGCATTATAAAGTGTTGTTTTCATTTTTTAGGACTATGATAGACTAAAGTACATTGTTCCTATGGTGATTGGACCAGGAAATTTTAACTATAGTTAACGTTTTACGCTATTCTGTATCAGATGAGCCTATACTTTGGAATTTAGGGGTTATGGAGTATATGTCTTCGAAACAGCTACCTTACGACATTAAATAAAAGATGCCTAGAGGTCAATATATGGTGTCGATAGATTTTTACAATATGTCATGCTCTAAATCACACCAAGATATTATAAAATAGTTTGAAATAGTTTGAAATAAATTTCTGGTTTTTTCAAATGTATATGTGGTATGTGTTTGCTTTTTCATTGGTCGAATTTGACCCTCCTAAACTATCTTCTGTACATTAAAAGCACATTCATTCAGAGCTAATTTCAATGCAAATCCATTTTGTTTAAACTTGAAATTGAAAGAACAATCATGGTATACTATATTTATTTTAAAGTTCACTGTATCACAGATTGATATTTATAACATTAAATTTGTTTTATATCGTTACTTTAAGCTGTCGAATTCTTACTTAACAACCTATTTCCCTGGTTCTTTTGAAGATCATATTGATTGCTGAAGGTTATTTAAATACTTCGTTCTATTTCCAATGAATCTATAAAAAAGAATCTACATGTGAAGATTTTTTAAAATATTTTTCGTATCTGTTATTCTAAAATTGGACTTTTCAAATATTACACGTGATCTTAGTATTACGTGTGCTATTCAAATTTGTCTGCAATATATTTAATTGTTTGCGTTTTGAGATGCTATTAATGCCCTCCTCATAAAATAGTTAATTGTTGTGTAGAATATGTTCAAATTTTACTTTTTATTGGGGTTTTTTCATGTTATTAGCTATTAGTTTAGTATGAAGAGTTCACGTAGTCAGCTGCATCAAAGGCTAAAGTCATTTTGGACTGTTTAAACTTTTGTTGTCACAGGTGTGCTTGCAATATTTTATATTACGATACTTTGATAATAGTGACAACAATTAACGACATTGTGACTTGGAACAAGTTCTTTGAAGGCAGAAATATGTTGTCTGAACTGAACTGAATTTACCGCAGTGGATACGAATGAAAATGAACTGAACGACTGAATATGACTTTAAAATGTATAGTAAGTTTTTTAAGAGCTGCTCAGATCAAAATTACCGTTTCATTCAAAATTCGGTTACTATTGCATACATTCAGAAAGACGATATTTAAAAACCCTTTTTTCAATTGTATCACAGATAGGGATTTATTGTAGTGATCCCATTTGTCGAAATTTAATTGCAGCTAGTATATCATACCAAGTGTTTTGGGGGGAAATTATAATTAGTTATATAGATATAGGAAGATGTGGTGTGAGTGCCAATGAGACAACTCTCCATCCAAATAACAATTTATAAAAGTAAACCATTATAGGTCAATGTACGGCCTTCAACACGGAGCCTTGGCTCACACCGAACAACAAGCTATAAAGGGCCCCAAAAGTACTAGTGTAAAACCATTCAAACGGTAAAACCAACGGTCTAGTCTATATAAAAAACGAGAAACGAGAAACACGTATAGATTACATAAACAAACGACAACTACTGTACATCAGATTCCTGACTTAGGACAGGTGCAAACATTTGCAGCGGGATTAAACGTTTTAATGGTACCAAACCTTCTCCCTTTTTCTGAAACAATAGTATAACATCACAACATAGAAAAACACACGATAAAACATCAATTGGAAGGCTTAACTCAATCAAAAACGTAAATTAACACACTATGAACGGATAAATTCGATCTGTGAAACCTGAAAGTAAATACATAGTTAATAAAATATTAGGGACAAACATTCAAGGCCAAAAAGCAAACAAACAAGTCCAAATAAAGCCATGGCAAGACACCACCGCGAAATATTTAACCCTTAGAAAATAATCACTTTTGAAAAAACCGGTTTTCATAATATATACAGGTAAATGAAAAATAACTTTGTCGTCTTTATTTTGCTTAAAAGACTAAATGGCAAAGGTTAAATAATAAACTATTGCATCGCATCTATTTTTTTCCTTGATGGGGATTGAAATGGTATCAAAAAGTAAAATAACAAAAGTACCGAACTCCAAGGAAAATTCCAAAGAGAAAGTCCCTTATCAAATGGCAAAATCAAAAGCTCAAACACATCAAATGAATGGAAAACAACTTTCATACTCCTGACTAGGTACGGGCATTTCCTTATAAAGAAATTGGTGGTTTAAACCTGGTTTTATAGCTAGTTAAACCTCACACTGAATTTTCTTATTTTATTTGAAAGAAAAAAGATTATTTCCTTAAATGTGTTGTGTTTAAAAAATTAACGCAACCTCACCAGAAAAAAATCGAATATTTTATGTTGTTATCAAACTGTCCGTTTCTATGTATGTTGGCGTTTGTTTTTGTTGCAGTTCAGTGTTACTGTTTTGTTTCGTTGTTTTCCTCTTATAGTTGATGTGTTTCCCTCGGTTTTAGTTTGTAACCCGGATTTGTTTTCTCCTAATCGATTTCTGACTTTTTAACAGCGGTATACTCCTGTTGCCTTTATTTATGTAAAAGTAAAACCTTTTATTGCGATGATATATGAGAAATACAGCTATTAGCTACGTTTGAATTAAATATGTTTTTCCTGCATATAATTTGATATAATTCATTGTTTAAATGACAAAAAAAAAATGGATTTCATCATACTCCTTGGCAAAGAATTTCTTTTTTGTGGATACCATTCAAACATATTACCATGTACTGAGTTTCAAATAAATATTTGTGATAGATATAGACTCAAACTAACAACAATTATCTACAGTAAAGAATTCGTATCATAATCAACCACCTACATGTAATCGTTTGAAGCACCAGAATATAAATGTGCAATATATTAAAAAAAAGTAAAATAACAAAAACATCGAACTCCAAAGAAAATCCAAAATGGAAAATCCTTTATCAAATGGCAAAATCAAAAGCTCAAACACATCAAACGAATGGAAACAACTGTAATATTCCTGACTTGGTACAGGCATTTCCTTATGTAAAAAATAGGGGCTTAAACCGGGATTAAACAACTGCGTACTTTCTCGGCAAACTTCGGAAACACAATGATTATTATATTTAGGGGGAGTGGCTACGAAAGAATCTGCGGTTCATTTCACAAAAGAAATCTTACGATAAAAATGAATCATGACTTCACTCTTTTCATTTTTTTAAACGTGTAATCAACATTTATAAACCACAATTAACACTACGGTAAAAAATAAAAAGATAGAAGATACATTGAGGTAATCTATTTAACTCTATATGCAACAGAGGACGGTTAAACCGATTTTGTTGATTTGATGAACTTTTATCAAAGAAACATGTCAGTATGTAGTAAAATTCAAAAATAACATGCCATGAAATATATCTGATGTCGTATTTCTTGACATATCCAAATAATTAATGCACAGAGATAGCTAGAAACTGCTACTCTATTTCGCTTAACTTTTTTGCAAATGTTCATCCAAAAATAGGTACCAAGAACATTCAAAACCTAAATTCAGTTTGAATCCAATTTTATTTTCCAAAATCATACTTTTTAATGTGATAGTGTATTGTATTTGTTCTCAACCGCAATGTATAGCCCTGTATAACATTTTTTTTTTTTTTAATGTATGAAATTGTTTCAAAAATCTTTCAATCATTTGCAGTTTACACCAGGTGTCATCGACTTTCCGATTTTTACCTAGTGAGTGAAACAAATATTAGCTTTTTTTTCATTTATATATTCATAAACAATTTAATTGATTGACTTCAGCTGTTTCTGAAATACAATACTTTGAATAGTAAATCACGAAGAAGTGTCCACTTTAATTGAAAATATATTCAAAATTTAAACAAATGTTATAGAACTACAACGAGGTTTTCCTATCCATATATTATTGAATATTTCAATCAAAAACATTATTGATATTTCATAATATGCATTTTGTGATAGATACGTTTATAATATGGGTATTACACAAGCATCAAAAATACTTTTTTTTGTAGCGAAAATTATTTTATGACCTTAACATTAAATTAAATGGAAAAAAATACTTAATCATTGTTTCTCTTCTCCCTGATCAAAATATTTTGTCTTCAAAGTTGGGAGTTTATTCAAAAATTAATGCTTGTTCTGACATGCTGTCATTATTGTGGGATAACATAAAATTCCATAACAGTCTTGTTATAACCCCTCCACATTCTGTATGTGCATGTCCCAAGTCCGTAGCCTGTAATGCAGTGGTTGTCGTTTGCTGCTGTATATCATATTTGTATTTTGTTTATTGTTTTACATAAATCAGGCCGTTAGTTTTCTCGATTGAATTATTTTACATTTGTCATCTCGGGGCCTTTTATAGTCGACTATGTGTAATGGATTTTGATCATTGGTGAAGGCCGTACGATGACCTATATGGTTGTTAACTTTGGTCTCTGGTGGAGAGTTGTCTCATTGGCAATTATACCACATCTTCTTGTTTTTATATTCTGTATATTTTGAGAAGTCTTAATGCAAAGAAAAATGAAAACAGAATACATAATATCGGAAAGTACGGGTACAGATGTGTGTTGTCATAAACTGCAAGTTAACTTTATGACGAGACATTCTGATTGCTTAAATTGGAATTGAAACAGTTTTTTTTTCTGTTCCAATCCGTCATAAGACAACACTAAGTTTTCCTGAAGCTTATACTTTGTTTTTATTATTTTCGAAAAAGTAAATGTTTGACGAGTGCCACATGAGTAGCAGATCTGCTTACCCTTCAGGAGCACCTGATATCTCCCCTGTTTTTGGTGGGGTTTGTGTTGCTCAGTCTTAATTCTCTATGTTGTGTTTTGTGAACTGTTGTTTGTCTTATGATCTCTTTCCTTTTTTGCCATGGCGTGGTCAGTTTATTTTTGACTCATGAGTTTGAATGTGCCTTTGATATCTTTCGCTTCTCTTTGATTTGAGGTTTATTCTGGATAAATTTAATATCGACAAAATTAGTTCTTTACACAAGTTAAGTTCATTTGGACTGCTCTCATTGAACTACCCCTGTTCTAAATTTAACTTAAGGTCAAGTCTGATCAACAATCAAGTTATTGTGTACGCAGGACCGCTTTATATCGATTTTATTTTGGGGTGTTATGTTAATTTAATTGCTGAATAAAATAAAAAAAAGTAGAGCCAGTTATGGTGAAGAAAATTCTTATCACGACGACCGGTCAAAAACAGACCTTTCGTCAGGACCGGTCAAAATGAGACCTGTACACATGACCTGTTAACTTGTCTTGTAATATATAGCGCAAACCTGTGCATATGCGGATCTAGGTCTGGTCATATACCTATAAAATTATCTTGCTTGCCTGCTTATTATATCTCGGGCTAACGTGCAAAGCAGTCAAAATATCTGCCTAAAGTTAACGTTTTGTATATGTCCATAAATTTAAAGTTGTGTATACTAGTATGTTATCTGGTCTAATTCATCATAGTCTTTAGTTTCTGTGTTGTGTTTTGTTATTTGTCTTTTCATCGTTTTTTGTTGTTTGCAATGACATTGTCAATTTGTTTTCAACTTATGATTTCAAATATCCCTTTGATATCTTTCGCCTCTCTTTTATCACTGACGATTCACTTGGTCGATACCTCTACTGATGAACATTGGTGCAGGCATGAAAATACGTATATTGTTCTATTCAGATTAGCAGTAATAAAATTTCTCAATTCTAAATTAAGTTATCTGCCTCCCTCATACATAGCTCTGATTCCGTGTCCAGTTTCCAGCATCACCAAAGAGACATTAATTATCAAAATGTGCATCTGATGCAATACAATTGGTACCGTTAATATTATCATGACTGCAGCCATCTTTATATTACAATACAAAAACCACAAAGCAGACAAATACAGTAAAAGAAAATAATAATGTACTGCTAAATTTGATATTTATTCATTTTTTTTTTTTTTAATTTCGTCTGTCATAGATCTGTTTAGAATGACATTAATATTCTATATTGTTTTATATTATTTTATATAATTTTATGCATTCATGCATTATGTTATGTTTTGTAATATTAATGGTTAGACATAAATGAACTATTTGTACCGTATTGTATTGTATTATTTATACTTGAGGCTCTAAATGATACATTTTAAATGATTTTTGACTGGTTGATGTTGATATTATTAAAATATGTACTAATTACATACACCATCAAGAAATGTTTCAAATTTTAGTAGATTTCCTTTGCTCCTTTTTATGGAGTTTTAACTTTTATTAGTTTTTCTCATGGTTATGTTGTTCTTGTTTATTGATGTAAACGGTAAATATAGATATATGTCTTCAATGAATTTATTTTGATTCGTAGCAGTATAGTTAGTGGTTGGCACATTAAGCTAGCCTCCCTTATTCTTATCGTCATGTGTGAAAAAACACCACAACATATGGTTGCTTTACGATTACGAAGTGAGAAGATCACTTCCTGAAGCAATTCAAAACGAGATTCATTTCAGAAATTATATTCTAAAATTCTGTTGAAACTAAAACAAAGTAACCAATTGGTGCAAAGTTCATTTGAAAAGCATAATATTTTTGTAAAGCTATTTGTGGTCAATTTCTGAAGTAATGCATATGTATGGACCACAAATCTTTACCAAAAACTTCACATGTGTATTCCTTTTGTAATAAATCATAGTTTTTGTATTGCTCATTGAAATTACTCTTTCGTCGTGTCTTCTTTGCCAATAATTTTCCTATCGCAGCTATGTGTGTAGAATAGAAACGTGGCCCAATACATTTTGGTTCGTTCCTTGTTTTGGTTTCAAAATGCTGCATACGAAATCAGAACACTTATAATATACTTTGAATCTTATCTTATACAAACTTGACTATTGGTACCCCGAGGTGGTCAGTGATTTGGCATTGACGTATTCAGAAGAAAGTTTATATACAGATTTGCAATTCCTATTAACACTAGTTTTAAAATCTCAGGCAAGGTAACTGATGTTTTGACTGTTTCTGATTTGGCATTTTTATTTCTGTGATTCAAAAGGTTGGATACGTCTATTATTTTAAGTTCTCTTCCGTCAAAGTTAATTGAACTATAGATGTGTGCTCCGTCCAGCTATCAGTACGGTCCGTCTGTTAACTTTTTTTTTTTTCATTTTTATATATAATGCTTCAATCCCTTCATCATATATTTGTTTAAATCATCCAATATGTCTGCCGGTTAAGCGGTCATTGTATTACATATATAATATGAATGCTGTTTTAAGATTGTACGCTTTGTAGGCAATGGCAAAGGAAAGAAGCTTTTAGTCTTTGGTATCAATGTCTTTAAAATCTGACTTATTGGGGATACGGTTGTGATGCAATCTTAATGACGCTACTAATTGTAAAAAAGAATATCTCAGTTTACTAGGAATTAATTGTCCTGACGAGTGGCATGAATGTATTTTTAAATGGTCTCTTTTCATAACTAGTATAATATCATTATGTCTCTTATGAGAAATTCTGTTCTTATTGTTTTAAGTTTACAAGTTAAACACTACTTTATTCTTCTTGCTATTTGCCTCTTTTATTTCTTGAAAAACAAATGAATTGCTTTTGAAACTGAATGATAGTCACCGTTTATATATAAATCTATTTCAGTAAAAAGCAAGTCGAAACATATCGGTACCAAAGATGGATATAATGATATTTCATAAAAATTAAACAAAGACTGGAAAAACACCGTGATAAACACAATAGACAAACAAAATTCCTAATATTTTTCATACAGAAAACTAAAGTTTTAATATAGATTTTATCTTTATGATCATATAAATTACCATTAATGGTTCAGATAAAAGAAAACAAAAACCTAATGCAAATATTAAATGTTTCTATTCATACGAGCTTCATTTGTATATATATATATCATATACTTTATCAGCCTTCTTCTATTCAACTAAAACTTAAATAATTTTAAAAGGAACATGTGTCCTTACTTTTACATTAATTCCATTGAATAATTTAGACGATTGCTTTCATAATTCACTTTATAAATAAATGAAATCCCAAATGGAGTTTGATGCTGCAGACAATTAAGTAAATGGTTTATGCAATTGCCTCAAGCATCGGTCATAATAAGTACGGTCGAATTGCATTTTTCATAATATTTTATAACCTAAACTTTTAGACGCATTATTGTTGTTACACAAACATGGTAACAATGCAGGTAAGGATATGTTTTTAATTAGAAAGAAATAAGTCACATTATGAATATCTGTCTCTTTGACAAAACCCCTTGTGTATCCTTTTATTCATACAAGATAAATCAGTTCTCAAGCTAAAAGCATATACATATATACCTGAATTATAGTATTACGTGTTGTTTTCATTTTTTAAAGAGACCAGTGTTTCCCAATTCATGCAAATGCATTACGTCCATATAATTTCATAATTTGTAGTTTATAGTCACAACTGGGTGTATGATGCTCTATTACTATCTTTAGATTGTTTGTTTGATTGAAATAGGTATTTTAGGAATTTTGTTTGTCTATTGAGTTTTTCACGGTGTTCATCAAATATTTAAGAGCTTATCATTCATCCAATACGGGGCATCTGACTTAAGGTTCCTCTTGTGATCCGACGTGTCGATTCTGTCATTACATTTTATTCATTGTCCGACGCTCACAGCAGACTCAAAAACAGCCATTAAAACAACTTATAAAACCATAAGCATATCCCCAGTCCACTTCTACTATTTTGAATATTGGATATCTCGTACAGCCTTATCAACTATTTTTGTATATGTTGTTAATTTCAATTAAAGAAATGGTAGAAATAGTTTTGTATTTTTGTAACATGGAAGGAATTACCTTTTTCCATTGGTTAATTGTTCTCAAATGAACAAAAAGCATACAAAATATTTGGCACAAGACTCAAACTGTAATAAGGGGAGACAATTCAATTTGAATCCTGATTGATCTTTATATACTATGGGAGACTACTGTAAATCCGTGCAGCAGTTAATCTTAACTATATTCTTTTTTATGCAAAACTTTCAATAGAAATTTTTACAGCTAAATACAAATCATACGAACTAATGTATGCATTAAAGAACATTAAGGTAGATCAATATAGCATCGTACCCCTAGAATTGGGCAAAATATGTTAAAAAGACATGCATAATATGTCGCAAATTATCTCCTCCGTTTGAATTTTTTTGTCATTAATGTTAGATTCATGCACAAGGATTAAATCAAAAGTAAAGTATACATGACATTACATATGAATTATTAAGACAACCGTTTATTAGCCTAGGACAAAATGTAATAACAATTAAAAAAACAACGTACAAATTTGACGGAAATGTAAAAGAAAGAAAACTTTCATGACTTTACAATAATATTCCTTAATATTTAAGCCTAATTGATTTTTCTTACCTTATAATATGCATTATAATTCATAAATCGTACCCAAGTAAAAACGATTCTATACAAACAAAATATTTGCAATAAGGTTTTGTACGGTTAATTAAAATTCTGTATCGACTTTTTATACATTTATAAGCAATTTTTAATGGTGCATTTTAAGAAAAACATAGTCCTTTGTCCATTCAAGAAAGTGATCGGAAATCAATGAACATCGATTTTTTTTGAAACGTCTACCAGCAAATAATGCATTACTTTTCATAGTTTATGCCATTATAATATATCATATTTTATACTGTAACATATGAAATGTACATAAATTACGAAGGAAATTGTCAAATAATCATTATAAACTCACGTAGCTCCTTCATTATCGAACTACTAGTGACCTACTCAGAAGTTGACCAATAGACGGTATAACGGTTTTCTGGTTTGGCATATATAGACGAACTCATGTCCTATTTTAGGCTGAAGTCGATTTGATAATCTAAACTGATTTGTTGACAAAATTGATCTGGTTTCTACGTAGACATTTTAACAACAATTAAACACATATTACAATATTGGAAACGTTTTATTTAGTGTGATCAAACACTTCCCATAACTGATCCGGAAACAAATCTATGAATTTAAATAACTTCTTTGTAAACAATTAATAATGGAAATACCGATCAATTATAATGAAAACAAAAGCTTATCTTGCGAATAATGAACGGCACGATGAGCAGAGTATGGATGTGTTAAAGTATAACGTGAGGATTCCCAAATTTCACATATTTTGACAATTGTTTAACCTATGTTTATCTTGTATATCTTATATCTTATCTATTGAATATATACTTCCACAGATTTAATTTCGATTCCGTACCAAACGACCAAATATGCTATAATGAGGAGTGTCTTCATTGCATATATGCTTAACTTCATATCTAAAAAATCGAATAACTAATTTTTTTTAATTCTCCTCATTTTTAAAACAATTTGACATTAGTTAATGCTACCTATTATTATAAAAATGAGAGGATGTGGTATGTACCAATGAGACAATTATCTACCAGAGTTAAAATGAAGTGAAAGAAAGCAATTATATGCCACCGTATGCCTTGAGTTATGAGAAAATCCCATACCGTTTATATGCACATATAAAAGGCCACATACAAATTTGCGGGGTTAAACATGTTTGTGAGCGCTAAACTTTCCCCCGAACTTGGGAAAGTGGTGTAATAGCACAACATAAGGACAAACAGTTACAATTGGTTTAACTCAAAAGAAAGATCGGTACGAGGCACAAAAACAACTAACATAAAAACAATAGCCACAAAACACCAACATAAGAGATTATTTCTCAGTTGCTGAAAGCTAGTTCAAAGCCGATTATAACTTACGTGTATATTAAATCATCTTCTCCGAGACTAAAGAGATAATCAATACACATCCAACGAATTTAGTAAAAAGACTTCATCTGTTAGTTATATAATAGAAAAGAAAGGATATGAGGTATAGTTATATTAATTTTTTAAGATACTTGTGACATATTTTAATTGTTCATTTCTAAAAGAGTTGCATGCGACGTTTCTGTAGATTTTATTTTTTCACTGAAACTTTATCTGTAAATATATAATGAGAAGTTTTTGTGTATATATGAAAATATTTAGCTTTGTTGAAAGACGTACATAATAACAAATCATAAAATAAGTTATTTTAAGTCTCTAAAAAAACATGTGAGATTTTCGCTGCGCTTTGCGAAATGGGTGCAAACTTGGTACGGAATGTTTATTTATTCATATTCTCATTTAGACATGATGAAACACAACGAGTGCCACTAGTAAAGCAGGATCTACTTACCCTTTTGGATCACCCTATATTTTTGTTGGGTTCGTATTGCTCAGGGTTTTAGTTTTCTATTTTTTCGTTGTCTTTTGTATTTTACAATTGGACGTTTAGTTTACCTCTACTTTTCTGCCTCCTTTTATAATCAATTTGTTTTATCCTTTTTATATAGTCTTTACTCTTTTCATGATTTTTAATATATATTTACTTTTATTTAGATTCTTACATCTAAAGAAGGTTAACTATCTAAATAGTCTCTTTGGGAGTAAATAATAAAAAGTAGGCTCTAACAATAAATTCTATACATCTGAAGCAACTTTGAACAATCTAAATCATTGATTTTGTCACCACATACGTTTATGTCAATAATTTGCCTCAGTATCAAAATTCTATAGTACTAAATGGGTAATGATATAACCCATTTAAGGTATAATATCAAGCACAATCCCTCCCGTTAGGGGTTTAGTATCATACCATCATAAAATATACAGAGGAACATAACCCGTATCATGCCAACAACTGGTTTTAGAGTAGATGTGTTTATTTCCGATGAAAAGACCCTATGAGTATATCAATATTAATTCCAAACAATGCCATCTTTAATGACTGACAACAGTATTGTAACTATATCACTTTTGAATAAGTCTGTTTAAAGGTTTGGTTAGCTTTTGAGGTGAACGACAACGTTTTTGTGCTTTGTATAGTATAATACCATAAAAGATTGGATGTGAAATCCTGAACGTATAAGATGTCTGCACGTTGATTTATATTTACTAATGTTTATTTATTATTATAAAAATGAGAAGATGTGGTATGTACCAATGAGACAACTATCTATCAGATTAAAATGAAGAGGTAGTAAGCAATTATAGGCCACCGAACGACCTTCAACAATGAGAAGCTTAATCCGTATATGCGCATATAAAAGCAATTCAAATTAGAAAACTAACGGCCTAATTAATAACAAACAATTTACGAAAAACAAATATTACAAACATGAATCAACGACAACCATAGTACTACAGGCTCTTGTCTTGTGATAGCACATACAAATTTGGCGGGGTTAAACATGTTTGTGAACGCTCAATCCTCCCCTAACTTTGGACAGTAGTGTAACAGCAAAACATAAGAAAAAACTGTATAAACAGTTGCAATTGGTTTGACTCAAAAGAAAGATCGGTACGCGACACAAAAACAACGAACATGAAAACAATAGTCACAAAGCACCAACAAAGAGTACTCTCAGTTACTGAAAGCTAGTTCAAACCCAATCATAACTAATAAGTAAATCATCTACCCCCAGACTAAAGTGATAATCAGTACATATCCAACGAATTTAGTAAAAAGACTTCATCTGTTAGTTATATAATAGTAAAGAAAGGATATGGGATATAGTTATATGCATTTTTAAAGATGCTTGTGACATATTTGAATTATCAATGTTTAAAGTGGAACTTTTGTGAGAGACGCATGCGACGTTTCTGTAGATTTTATTTTTTCACTTTATCTGTAAATATGTAATGTGGCCGTTTTGTGTATATTGATAAATATTAAACTATATTGAAAGACGTGCATAAAAACACATTATAAAAACTATTTTTTTAAGTCTTTAAGAAAACCTGTTACATTTTCGATATTTTTATTTACAGAATGTGTGCAAATTTGGTACGGAATGTTTATTTATTCATATTCTCATTTAGACATGATGAAATACAACGAGTGCCACTAGTGAAGCAGGATCTACTTACCCTTTTGGATCACCCTATATTTTTGTTGGGTTCGTTTTGCTCAGGGTTTTGGTTTTCTATTTTTCGTTGTCTTTTGTATTTTAAAATGGGACTTCTTTCCCTCTTCTTTTCCGCCTCTTTTTATCATCACTTTGTTTTATTCTTTTAATATAGTATTTACTCTTTTTATGATTTTTGATAGATATTTACTTTTGTTTAGGTTCTTACATCTAAAGAAGGTTATCTATCTTAATAGTCTCTTCGGGAGTAAATAATAAAAAGTAGGGTCTAACAATCAATTTTATAAATCTGAAGCAACTTTGAACAATCTAAATCATTGATTTTGTCACCACAGATATTTATGCCAATAATTTGCCTCATTTTCCAAATTGTACATTACCGAATGGGTTATGATAACACGTTAGGGTATTATTTCCGAGATGGAATATACATCAAATGATAATGAAAGTTTTTGTTTTCAGCGAAAAAAATGTGGGTTGCTAGATTGATCCATCTGAAAACTACCAGATTATAATAGATCAATCTCATTAACATTTGGGTATTTAGAAAGGTTGCTAACCACAATTTCTAACCTTTTAATTAGCACTTTGAAATAGAGTTCCCTAGATCCCTAATATTTTCCTGCTTATGACATTTTTAGTAATTTGGGGTTCCAATCTGTTTAGGTCGACATTTGCTATTTTCATGTTGATCATATTTCTTTAAACTGACCAACATACTATAAAGTTTACATAGAAATAGTTGGTATAGTTATTGATATACAAGAGCTTCTTTTTTGCACATCACATTATAAATCAAAAATTCAAGATTCCTTAATAATGCATTATATGTGTGTAACGTCAGTTTTGGACAAATTTTCAATTTTTCAAGTTTTTAGAAATGTTAACTTTGGCCGCAACCCCTGATACAGAAAAATTTTGTCATTATAACCCTTTGCACCTTTTGGTTACAACAAAATGGCATAGCTTGCAACCAAGTCTCTCCTGAAGCTGTAAATTCGAAAAGTGCACAAAATCAATTCTTTTTCATAACATCTCCAAAACGTATAGACTCTGGAGTATATACCAGATTTTAATTAAGAGATTTGTCTTACATAGAATTAAGCCTATTGAAAATGACACATTTAAGAACAAAATTGTGACCTTTTAAAATTTTATGATCAAAATGAAATTTAAGGTCATATTTTTTCAAAAGTTAACCTTCTCCTTAATAAAAAAAATCACAGGGGTGAACGCCATTACCAAAAGACGGACCGATTACATTTTGACCAAAAGCAACAGATGAAAATGAAAACAACAATCGACAAAACACAACAAAAGACAAAAGATAAGACAACACAAATACACTTGGAACCCTCAATGCAGTAAGGTGCACTGGCAATTACTAATCAATGAGTCCTCGTGTTTCCTCGTGTTTCTTATTAAATCAGCCGACACAGATTAAACATATTAATACAAAGGTGATGCGGATTGATATTAAAAAATGCAAACAATTTGTGCACAGGGGCGAAATGTGAAAAAAAGTATTAACAAAATACTGATCTCCAATGTAATTCGAAATGGAGGAAATCCATTATACCTGACAAAATCAAATGCTTGACTATATGGAAAAAAATCTTTATAGATACATGTACTAGTACCAGGATTGAAATTTTGTACGTCAGACGCGCATTTCGTTTACAAAAGACTCATCAGTGGCGCTCGAATTACTTAGGATAATATAACTCAATCATGCAACCTCTAACCCTAAGATTTCAGAAGTTTGGTGGAATGAATATTACGTTATAGTTAAACAATCTCCATTATTGACTTGTTTGCCCCTTTTACATAACAATTATTATGATGCACATGACGGTCCAGAATCATGCTTTTTTGTTGAATCTTAACGTTCAGTTTGAAGTGAAATCAATTTACAGATGGGTTGCTGTCTCATTGAAGCTTATCCACTTCCCCTTATTTATATATGTAAAGCTTAATTTGAAATAAATCGATTTTTTCTTTACTGTTTCGTTCTTTTTTTTAATCGACAGCTAATCGATTATGTCATATTTACTGTGCAATTCGATCAACAATATACAAATGTAATAATCAATCGTTACATAATGTTTGTTTCTATACTTTCATTTTGGCTTAATTGGAAATGTTTAATTTTTTGGCACAAAATGTTATTTTTCTATATGAATCATACAAAAAACTGTTCGATTATTAGATTTCATGACTTGCAGAATGTTTTCAACCTTTAACGATAGTATTTAACACTTGTATTTTTCCTGCAAAACATATTATGTTTTTTTTTTTTAAAAATGTAAGCAATTATAATTTACACTCCCATTTCATGGCTTACATAATGTAAAGTTGCTTGTTTCTGAATCCTATTGGCCACAATGAGAATTTCTATTGTATAAGATGTGTTCAATTCATAATAAAATATTGCTTACACTAATGTATTAACCATTGACAAATCCGGTAAATGAAATTGCATACTCGTATATTTCAAAGATTCATTCAAAATAGCACATAAAGTATCTTACGATTACTTAAACGTAAATACAATAACTAACACGTACGTAAAAACACAGAAAATCAACGTATTTGATAGAAAATCAACTTATTTGAAGGTTTTGTTACGAATAGGAAAATGTAATAGTTCAAATCCAGATGAAAATTCGTTGATGAAACGAAACTTATGTTCCTACTGAAGTGTTTCAAGATAGTTTATATTTGGTTGCTCTAATACAGTTACAATATTAAAAAGATGTATGATAGCATTTTCCATAAAACAGAAAACAAATTGCTTTCTTTAAAAAAAAAAGAAAAGCAACACGTGAACGCTAGACCGCTGACTAGTCACCGAAAAGTTGTTGCTGATTTTTTTTTTTTTTTTTTTTTGATTTGAATTAATTAACTGTGAATAGAATGAGATAATGATGATGTTAAAACTACTTTATTCAAAATATGTAATTGTGTGTAGATTCTTGCACAACTCAGTTGAAAGCAATGTTGGATAGTTGTGAATATAAAAGTGTATATATTAGCTACTATTTGAATTAACATTTTAATTAACATTTTAACAAAATAATTAAAATACATAAGAGTTTATATGCCTAAATAACATATGTACTTGCGGATTTGACAAATATTTTGGATATTTTACTTACCGGAAATCTTATTTTAGCGACTTATAACGAAGAAACGACTGGAGACTTAAAGAGACTGACTTAAGAAGATTTAGGATGTTCGAATAGTGTTCTTTAATTGACATAAATTTGAATGATTTTCACGTACTAACATTTGTAAAATTAACAAAAATCTGTGCCTCGTGATTTCGCAGAGATCGAATAAAATTTCCCGCCATTGCAGTGCATTTCTTTATTGATAAAATTTACTTTAAAAGGTAAAAAAAATAAAGAAAATATTTCATATAAAGTGATCTTCTATCATTGATTAAAAAAAATCGTACCACGTGACCTAAACATTTTTACACACAGCACCTAAAGCTGTCGTCCCTTCTCTGAATCTGTATTAAATACTACACACACAACGCGTACAAGGACCATCTCAAAGCATGACTTATATAATTGTGTTATCATTATACTTGATATTTAATAAACATTCGCATTATTAAAAACACATATGTTTTGTCAAAAGGCAAATAGGTTCTAACATATAAATGAATTTTTGACTGCAACCTAATCTTTATTTTTTTATTATCCGATCTACAAATGAACTTTGATTGTTGAAATATACAATGTAACGTGGTAGCCTATCCAAAGAGGGACCGTATCAAAGACATAGATAAATGTATAAATTATCGAAAACTTTTGAGAGATTCCGTGAATCTTGATTCCGAACATTTCCAAATGACCCATAGAAAGCTAACAAAACTCACTTATATATAGGCGTGAACCCCTTCCGAGGTTAACGCAAAAATCTAGTCTTTTGCGCATACCATTACTGTCAAATTTATCATCAGACATTTTAAAACTTTTTGTACGCTTCAAAATGTAATAAAATTTGACTGAAGGATTTTTTTCAGGTGAAAATGTGTGAGTGTTTTGTATATAATTGAAAAAATTACATATGTTCGTTGACATGGACGAAATGTACATCGTCTTAACCTTTGAAAGTCACATATGACCTACAAATAGCCAATGGAAATGTCGCAATGTCTTCTCATGATACTGGATAAGCCAATCTAATTAACGCATTTTTTTTCGTATCATTTTTTCGTACAAGAAATAGATAACAGGCCGCAAGCCAACTATAAGAGAATCTAATGTTACAATTCACATGCAAAATTAATGAATGGGAATGTGTTTTTAACTTTGGATGCACACTTTTAATCTCTCATGCGTATGACCATTGCTGTTGATATCCGATGACCATCGCGATTACAATGTACCTCAGTCAATAGATAACTTCAGTACGCCATTCAATTTCATCATCTAAGCTGTTTTATTATCATTCCATCAAATCAAATATTTACAGACAAAATTTTCTTTAAATCATCCCAATTCCTAAGTACTGACCACTGGTTGTTTGATCTATTATTAGACTTAATCTACGAGTAGATGAACTGACTTGTTGGTAGATAAGATTTCGGGGTATTATACACATCTTGTCGAAAAAAAAATTACATCATTATCGGGTACACTCAGAACTTAAATTTTGGAACCCGAAGATATTCAGATTAAATGTTTGAGAGCAGAAAAACCAAATAATACCAATGACGAAATATTTTACAGAGATGAAACTTGGTAGATATCAACGCTAGAAAGAAGATAAATTACATCTACATCTACAATGTACATTCAGTGTATTTTGTTTTATTATGTTGATCTCGTTGGTATCGGTGGTCTCGTGAAAGCATATCCGCCACAATCAAAGCAAGCAAAATTAAAACCCATTACTGTATCGATTTAAATGTCTAACATTTTGATTTTACTTAATCCAGTTTATACCTATTTCTCTTATTATAGGGTAATCAATTGCAGTCATGTTGAGGAATATAGTCCCAAGCGGTATATCATATTACACGTGCATGCGAGTGCAATAGGATATACTGCGAGGTAAAATATTCATCAATATTGTGGTGCAATAACCATGTGATAATAATGTACTAAATATTTCAACAACACTGATGATTGTTCATCCAGTTCCTGCAGTTCTGACGTCTGCAGGTAGGACGCAATATCCATTTTCCGCCATTTTGTTTATCTCTCGTTTGCTTGAGCGCAAACTCGCTATTCTCGAATGGAATAGAAAAGAATGCAATATCGGTCAAGATTCAATACTTTCAAATTATCTGAAATGCTCTACTTTTTAGATAATACTATATTTATAAAGGAAGGTTAGTATAAATATCGACACATTTTGCATATTTTTTTTTCAAAGAAATCTACTTGAAATAATTGATACTATATTACATATGGGATTTATTGTTACGGTAACAGAAATATTTCAAGGTATTGTGCTACCGGATGATTTTAGAAATATAAAGGCAGTAATAAACTTATTTTTAGCAATTGACCATTTTTGTAAATTAGATCTTCTTTTCATTCCCAACTGGTGCTTTTAATTCAAATATTTGTTTTTACGATGAAGTTATAATACACATCAATGGTTTAAATATGTTAAAACAAATATATAATGCAAAAATCGATGTTTTTATCAATACTTCGTCATCATCGTTCTAAAAGAATCTATTGATAATTGTCGGCTTATGTTACCACTGACATCGATGCAAATTGTATAACGATATTTGTTTCTGTTAATTTTTATAAATTTTATAAAAAATCAAATTAACTAGTTTCATTCATTTTTCTTGCGAATTTACTGGTACCAGATAAAGATCTTTACACAATATTGCATAATGATTGCCAATACTTCTGAATTAGGATTGAAAGTCCAATAATTTATTAATAATGCATCAGGCCAGATAATCACTGATTACATCGCTTATTGTTTACTAGCCTTGGAGTTCCTCCTTTTTATCCCTTAATTCAGGTGCAAAATTCAATTCAATAATTAATCAGTATGTTTTGTAAGATATTAATGTTCTTAATAAAATCTCATAATCAGTTCTAACGTGGGACAATAGTTATTATTATACTTCACGTCAAAATGCCAGATTTTGATTGGTTAATACGAGGGAGACAATTTACTCTATCCCATGGCAAATACTCTATTACCCTTCACAGAGACGCTTGCTCAAGTTTGCACTTTAATAAGTACGGATGATTGTTATGTACAAGACGACATATTTTATTACTTTGAATTTGAAATTTAATAGACAGTAATTACAGAACATTCAGTATAATAAATTAAATAACACATATCTGCTCGATCAGCCTCTCAGCTATGTGTTATTAATAAAATATCGGGGGGAAAAAACAATCAACAGTCTCATAAAGCAAGATTGCTATTTTCAAATAAATAATTGTGAGTGAAAATATTGTGAACGAAAGTAACAAGTCAAGCACACAAGTATCAAACTTGTCATTTTCGTTTACAAACACCAATATACAATCTGATTAAAATACAGACCCTGTGTATGGGAGGGGGATCGGTGGCCGAGTGGTCTAAGTAGTCCAACTACTGTATCACGTATCACTAGCTAGTCAACACCGAAGTTGTGCTTTCGAATCCTGCGCGTGGCAGGTGCGCTCGACTCTAATCCTGATTGACTAGGATTGTCAGTGTTCCTGTCGAATGTCGGTGGTTTTCGTTGTGCACTCCGGTTTTCTCTAGCAATAAAAACTGACCGCCACGAAATAGCACAACAGTTATGAAAGTGGCGTTAAACACCAACCAATCAACCAATCAGTCCAAGCTTCGGTTACAAGGATCTGTGAACGCTCCGTTTTACTTTCTGTTCCGGTAATTATGTCATCAGCCAATACATTTCAGCCTTCAAATTTTTAAAGGTGTGTATCATTAGGAAAAAAACAGAGGATTTCGAAAGATCTCTAAAAGAGTAAATAGAACGGCGCGTTTTCAGATTCTTGTAACTTCCGAAGTTTGAACACAAGATCTAAAATATTTCAATCAGATTGACCCATATATATACCAAATAATTTACTATAATAATTGATAAAACATGTCGTCTTTAATATTCAAAATGGAAAAAATGGAAATGGTAAAAGTTCTCGTATTTTTCGCAATTAAGCAAAGACTTGTAACAACTATTAATACCGTTTGAATTTGAAAGGTAAAAGTCAACCACTACGAATGTTTTGTATCGGCAATAAAAGTTGGTATCATCACCATTGAGATATCAACATAAATGAAAAAGATACACTGTGGAATCAAAATCCGCAAGTATAGACAACGTTATGGTCAAAAGAAATAAGACAAACAGACAGAAAAGTCGTGTTTCTCATGGCGAATACAATGTTATAATGGAGAAGGAGGACTAAATTATATCAATAAGCTGAGCATATCAATGGTCATATCAGTCATCGCTAACTACAATTTAATCATGATGGCCTCTTCAAAACTTTGAAAGGATGACTTTATTTTAACCAATAAAATCCATTGATGGAGACTTTCTTGCAAACAGTTACCATCTTTTCGGGAAATCTGATATTATATGGAAGCCTTTAGGTATCGTTTTAACTTGGAAATATATGCTCTAGGTGCTGTAGTTATTTTTAAGTTCTTTTTAAAAATTACCCTTACTGTTAATGTCTGCATATGTTGTATCCATTTGACGCAAGCGCAAAAGACGCATAATTAACTGATATCAAAAATTATTACATAAACATTTGATTAACGCAAGATCTGTTTATTTATTATTTTTAAGTTATTGAATATTTGCATTTTAGATGACCATTGATTTGTTCCAATTATCGTAGCCCTAATCCCGTCTATTTTTTCCTCGATTGCGGTATCATCATTGGTGAGACTAATCACCGAATTGTACTAACATATACAATGAGCAACACGACAGGTGCCACATGTGGAGCAGGACCTGCTTACCTTTCCGCAAAACCTTTAGGTCGCCCCTGGTTTTTGGTTTGGTTCCTGTTGCTCAGTCATTGGTTTTCTGCATAATGTTTTGTATACTGTTGTTTGTCTTTTCGTCGTTTTTCTTGTTTTTTTCACATCGCGTTGTCGTGTTTTCATCTTATTTTTGATTGTCCTATTGGTATCTCCCGCCTCTTTTTTTTATTAAGTTTTAAGTACTATATAATCTTGAAAAAGTCCTTTTAACAGTATTAAAAAAAAATCCAGTATCTATTAAAGGAAGGAGTGGTGCGGCCAGATGATTTTGTAAACTTTCACCTAGAATCCTTGTTATATTTTTGTTTTAATGGCAGTTTTTATGTGAATTGAATTTTCTTTTATCTATGTGTTCGTCTTTCTTGCATGTATTTAAAAGAAAAACGTTTTAAGTGAAATCGACAAACTTTCATTTTTTTTTATGTTTTTGGTACATAATCATATAGCATCCAAATCTTATATCCTGTTAATACTATAATTATCTAACAAGAATCAGTAGACCATGTTCCATTAGGTATTTCTTTTTTGTGACATACAATATTGAAATTACAACAAATAAATACTGTCTCAAAAATTCATAGCCTTATTATGACATACTTTTGTTTATTAACTTACCCATAAATCACCTAGAAAAATAGTTTGTAAGGTGTATGATAAATTTGAAGAAATACACTTACCACACTTCAGACTGTATTATCAGACAATGAAAAAAGTACACTCAACACACTGTGGACTGTATTATCAGACAATGAAAAAAATACACTTACCACACTACAGACTGTATTATCAGACAATGAAAAAAACACACTGTGGACTGTATTATCAAACAATGAAAAATACACTTACCACACTACGGACTGTATTATCAAACAATGAAAAAATACACTTAGTACCACACTACGGACTGTATTATCAGACAATGAAAAAAGTACACTCAACACACTGTGGACTGTATTATCAGACAATGAAAAAAATACACTTACCACACTACAGACTGTATTATCAGACAATGAAAAAAGTACACTCAACACACTGTGGACTGTATTATCAGACAATGAAAAAAATACACTTACCACACTACGGACTGTATTATCAGACAATGAAAAAAATACACTTACCACACTACGGACTGTATTATCAGACAATGAAAAAGTACACTCAACACACTGTGGACTGTATTATCAAACAATAGAAAAATACACTTACCACACTACAGACTGTATTATCAGACAATGAAAAAGTACACTCAACACACTGTGGACTGTATTATCAGACAATGAAAAAAATACACTTACCACACTACAGACTGTATTATCAGACAATGAAAAAAGTACACTCAACACACTGTGGACTGTATTATCAAACAATGAAAAAAATACACTTACCACACTACGGACTGTATTATCAGACAATGAAAAAAATACACTTACCACACTACGGACTGTATTATCAAACAATGAAAAAAATACACTTACCACACTACGGACTGTATTATCAAACAATGAAAAAAATACACTTACCACACTACGGACTGTATTATCAGACAATGAAAAAAGTACACTCAACACACTACGGACTGTATTATCAAACAATGAAAAATACACTTACCACACTACAGACTGTATTATCAGACAATGAAAAAGTACACTCAACACACTGTGGACTGTATTATCAAACAATGAAAAAATACACTTAGTACCACACTACGGACTGTATTATCAGACAATGAAAAAGTACACTCAACACACTGTGGACTGTATTATCAAACAATGAAAAAATACACTTACCACACTACAGACTGTATTATCAGACAATGAAAAAGTACACTCAACACACTGTGGACTGTATTATCAAACAATGAAAAAAATACACTTACCACACTACGGACTGTATTATCAGACAATGAAAAAAGTACACTCAACACACTACGGACTGTATTATCAAACAATGAAAAAAATACACTTACCACACTACGGACTGTATTATCAGACAATTGAAAATCGAAGGGCGTTATACTGTGTTTTTGAACTACTTTTATTATGCTTCGCATGTTCGGTTCTTAGAATGATCAAAGACTGAAAGTTTGAGAAAACGGATTTCATTAGCTACATTAAAATAATCACTTATGCATATATGTGTAACATCTGTGTTGCGTGTCTATCAATTTCACAACGTATACGTATCAACTTGTTTTAAGGTATCGCAGCTAAATATATTGATGTAGCTAGAAATACATGTAATGTGGGTTTCTACAGAAAAAAAAAATTGCATCCTGTTACAAATTATGTTATCGCATGTTCTTTATATAATCTCAGTCAATGATCAAATTGAATGACAAGTTAAAACTAAAATTAAAATGTTCACGGAATATTATTCACGGAATATTTCAAAGAAGTTCTTGCAATTTACGAACTCCGGTAAATTGTACGTTCCC
Organism: Mytilus coruscus; assembly: GCA_017311375.1. Classification (NCBI taxonomy): domain Eukaryota; kingdom Metazoa; phylum Mollusca; class Bivalvia; order Mytilida; family Mytilidae; genus Mytilus; species Mytilus coruscus. The sequence goes on along the minus strand of CM029599.1, from coordinate 47,568,760 downwards.
ATGCAAAATTTATTGTTTAAATAATCAAAATAATAACTAAAATTCTATTGGAACCTTTTTAATCGCCATTTGAATTTTTGATTATTAAGATACATAACATTTTGACTGTTGCTACATCAGTTGTAGATACTTTTGATAGATTAATAACTTTTTTAAGGCACATCAGCACTTCAGGGCTATGTAGCTGCGAACCTATCAGATGCAAATTATACTTGTTGTTAATAATATATTGGTTGAGTACGTTCCTTATTTCTGAAAAATTTCATTATAAAATATTATTGATACTGACACGGACCAGCATCGTCATCATCATCGACATCGTCATCAACACCCAAGTCATCGTCACAGAATTATATGACTGCTCAATCTTTGCTTCTTCTTTTTCTTTTCTTTCCTTTTTTATCTATAGCTCGTATAATATTCAATAATATGTTTGTTTTACATGCAAGCTCATTATAGTAATATTGTAGTATGGCAAAGACTTCATAAGTATGATTTAAATGTGTCTCGTCCATTTTGCTTCAATTTAGCAAATACAATATGTTTAATTTAAACTAATTTAAACTGAGGACAAATAGTTTTGATTTAACGATCATTATAAAACGACAATATAAATTACTTAAACACGAAGTTTAATGTTGGTGTTTTTTAGAAGTGACATTAGATGCTGTTTGCTGCAATTATTTTAAGTATCATCCTCTGTGTCATTTAGAAATAACAATGTTCTACTGAGACCAGTTATCGTGACACTGCCTCCAATCAAATAAACACATTTATGGCTCATTTTATGCAAAACATAGAATTTAATATGATCATCGTAGAAGAAAAAAATCAATGACATTTATGTCCCTGATTTTGACCTTTAGCAAGAGAAAACCAATAAATGAATAGATTCACTTTTTGTGAATTAAGTCACAAATCCTTCATCTGATTGTCGTGTCATCTGTTATAGTATTACAGAACGAATGTATATGAACTACAGGATATTGCTTTAGGTCCATGAGAGTGCAACCCAATGCCACAAATAACCAAAATGACAGAAAGGCTAATATAAATTCTGTAACAACAGATAAGTGTCTATGCAATTAACATATCAATCTATAAATGGTTCCGTGTATAGAAAAGTTCTTAATATATTATACAGCAACTGTCAAAGACTTGACATCAACGCCAAATGCTCAAAATTACAATAATATCTAGATTTGACAAATGAAAACCACTGACGAAACAAGTCATGTAGCGGGATGAAATTGTAAGTTTTTTTTTATATCTTAACCCTCCGTCCCCTTTTAAATCTCGATGAAGCAAAAGGTACAAAAAAGAACATACAATAAAAGTATGCCTGAGAAGCAGGTGACTCTTTACTAATGTATTATAAAATTCTAAACATAAAAACAAATGAAATGATAGAAAAAAGAAATTGTGTTAAAGTTTGCTCACAATTATTGAAAGCAGACCATAAGTATCTAAAATTGAGAATGGAAATGGGGAATATGTCAAAGAGACAACAACCCAACCAAAGAACAGAAAACAGCCGAAGGCCACCGAAGGGTCTTCAACACAGCGAGAAAATCCCGCAACCGGAGGCGGACTTCAGCTTGCCCCTAAACAAAAATGTGTACTAGTTCAGTGAAAATGGACGTCACACTAAACTCCAAAACATATAAATGAACTAAAATTAAAAAAACATACAAGACTAACAAAGGCCAGAGGCTCCTGACTTGGTACAGGTAGACTTCCACAGAATATTGTTTTTAATTATGATAATATAATATTAAATATTGTCAGTGAATTTACTTATCTTGGTGTATTACTGTCTAGGTCAGGAAATTTTTCCAGAGCTAAAAAAACAAAGTGAAAAAGCAACACATGCTATGTACGATATTATTTGAAAAGGAAGAGTACAAATGTGTCAATTGAATGCCAACTTGATTTATTTGATAAAATTGTCAAACAAATACTTCTGTATGGGTCTGAAGTTTGGGGTTTTGGAAATAATTCAATAATCAAAAGGGTTCATATTAAATTTTGTAAAATATTACTTGGAGTAAAAAAGTCTACTCCTGATTTTATGATCTATGGTGAATTAGGAATATAGCCATTAGAAATTTCAGTCAAATTACGAATGACTAATTACTGGTTTAAGTTGGTAACTGGAAAACCTGACAAATTACTTCTTATTTTGTACAACTTAACAAATTCCAAATATGGTACAAATATTTTATGGTTAAAACAAGTCAAATCAATTTTAGACACGTGTGGCTTGTCATATGTATGGAACAACATCTTTTTTGTTAACAAAACATGGCTACATGTAACCATTAAACAGAACTTAATAGATCAGTTCAAACAAAATTGGCTAGGAAGCCTACAGGAATCATCAAAAGCATTAAATTGTCGTTTATTTAAGGATCCTTTGGAGTTTGAGAAATATTGTAGTATTTTGGATGACAGACAGATATCTTAATTTTTAAAATTTCGAACTCTGAACATGAAATTTCCAATCGAAACTGGAAGATGGCAAAACTTAGGAAGAGAAAACAGAAAGTGTGTATTGTGTAATTTAGATGCCATTGGTGATGAATACCATTACATTTTAAATTGTTCAGCTTTTGATAACTGCAGAAAACAATGTACTACATTTCATTATAGGAATAGACCTAACACATTGAAGTTTCATGACTTAATGAATTCCAAAAAATGAGCTGTGTAAACTTATTAAGGAGATCAATAACAAATTGAACTTTTCTGGATGAACAATTGTAAATGCCTCCATCTACTTTCGTACATTATTTATTTATGTGTATTGAAATACGTATAATTATATCTTTACCTTTATAATTTGGTTTGTGAGAATAAAGATATATATACAATGTTGTATTGGTTGTTGTTTTTCATAGAACTTCAAGATTTCCTGAAGCAACGTTATATTGTCCATTATATGCTTAAAACAAACTGCATATAATTACAATAAAGAGAAAAAAAAGAAATATCTAAGTTGTGTTACAAACTAAAAATTAGCGAATCGATGTTTGTCCAAAACAATACCAAACGCAGCGAATAAGAAACAACATTACATACATGTAAACTAATCATAGATTTTCACTGAACTAGTACACATTTTTGTTTAGGGGCCAGCTGAAGGCCGCCTCCGGGTGCGGGATTTTCTCGCTGTGTTGAAAACCGATTGGTGGCTTTGGGCTTTTTTATGCTCTTTGGTCGGGTTGTTGTCTCTTTGACACATTCTCCATTTCCATTCTCAATTTTATAGATACCAAAATAGAAATTTTGTACGCTAGACGTGCGTTTTGTCTACTAAATACTCATCAGTGACACTCGAATCAAAATAGTTTTAAAAAAGCCTAATTAAATAGAAGATCATTAAGGACCCAAATTTCCAAAAGGTAAATTATATTCATTATCAATAAGTCTTGTGTCAATTAAATGAGAAAGATTTTGAGGACAATTCCTAGCTTTCTGTACATAAATTCATATAAATCTTGATATGTGTGCGAAAATTTAGTAAACGTTATGGTCAATTCATTTGTTATTGTAACACACACACTTTGTTTCTTCCAGTTTCTACTTGTAGAATTTTATTACGCGTTTGTATCTAATCTATATGATATCACGTTAGAGTATTCTACTTTTATGTCTTACAAATTGCAATAAAGCTACATAGTCCTACGGTCTGTCAAAACATATTAAATCGACATAATACTTACATAACTATTCGAAAAACTCATGATTTAGTTTCTGTCAAAACCAGGACATTCATCATAAGAACTAACGTCATCATCTCAATCAACAAAGACATTAAGGTAAACGGCAGCAATAATATCTATGTACATGCAATAATAATTATGTGGTGTCTACAAACAGTTTCTTTAAATTTCAAGTATGACCGTTTATCATGTTTATATAAAATAAACACTAGATTGCTATTCCTTCACCAAATTATATTAAATTCCATTGCATCCTTTTTTTTTTTTTTTTTGATGTACAGCAGAACATAGCTTAAAATGGAAGATATAATGTATGAATAAAGTGGAGACAAGAAACACTGTTGAATTTGAATTTCATTTATTCAAAAGTTCCCTTTTTTTATTTATGAGAAGTTTAAACCTGGTGATATTTTGTATATTTGGCGACACATTGCTCCCCCTTCCTATCTCAAGAAGCTACTTTTTAAAATAAGATTAGAGTACCTTAGTGTTTTGCTGTCCAGATACGCTGCAAACCTGAATGTACCAAGTCAGAGTTAAACCCCAAAAATAATGGAAAAACTAGCCTTAATCAAGTCATGCCGAGCCAGATTTCCTTCGAGTTACTACGGAATTTCTCGTTCAAGCCAACATAAACAAACAAGTTAAGAAGCCGGTTTGGTGGATATGACGCGTGTATATAGAGCCTTGAAAGAAGGCGAAGTTTTTAGTCAAAATTTCTTTGAATTTGCACCGAAAAAACAACAACATTGCTTAACGAATCTTCTAAAACTTGTTTGGAGAATTTGTATTTTGATATAAAAAATCGATTTGGAGTAAATAAAAAAAATCCCGACAATCAGTTGCAGATTTTATTTTCCCGGTAATTTAAGGTTATAGGTATACATTATCTTTCACACGTCCATAATAAAACCGTAAATTTCAATTTCCAGTATATTTTCTAATTCATAAATTTATATATTATTCAAAAGTATAATCGTTTACGGAATTGGGGTAGTGGGAGAGGGCGCGATCATAGTACACTGTATTTCGTCTACACTGTGATATTAAGCTTGTCATCACTAAGAAAAAGTCAGGAGTTCAGCTAAAAAGTTTTGAAAATGGCTTTATTGACTTTTTTTTAATTGAGACAATCTTTTGTAGTTTATTTTCTTTATGTCCTTTTCTAAGTTTTATTAACGTGGTGCTTTAATTTCAAAATGTTTTTCTTAACACGGATCTGTCTGTTCTTTGTTGTCATCACTGTGAAACCGTAACTGTTAATACCGGTATTTTCAAGCTCTTTGAAAGTAATGTATAGAAGAAAAAACACTTCTGCATATAAAGGAAAATTTACACACCGAGATAAAAGATCTCTTACAGTATTATAACAAATACTGTCGTGCTTGAAGGTATCTTATAGAAAGACTACAATATTTCAGGGGTCACAGGAAGAAAATGTAAAAATCTGCAAACATTTGAAAATCAAGATACAAATTACTACATCTCTAATTATCTCATTCGATAGGATATTGCTCCGGTTTCGGTATAAATGTATGAATTATTTTCAAATGCTTGTCAACGTTAAAATCACTGGCTGTAAAAAAAAAGAAGATAACAAAGAGTAAACCAAAAGCCATATGAAGTCAAGGGACAGACAAAACAATGGCAAAAAAAGAGAACAAGGTGAACAACAGTTGACAAAAGACTACACAGATTGAAAAGACTAATGATGGTCTTGTGAGAATGTTATGGTAAAACCTATATTCATCATCGTAATGAAAGAAGAAAAAACAACATCATGAATACCAATTTGTCATCCTGATATTTTCCTGTCTGTACAGGATACCCATCAAAGTCGGAATTGAGTTAAAAATGCCGAGATAATAGCTTGAAATGAAATAACATTTCTCACGTGAGACTGTTTGTTTCTTTTGTTTCTTTTTTTTTTTTTTTTTTTTTTTTTTATTAAGACATTTTGTTTGTAGCAACTATTTCAGGAAACTAACAAATGACATTAATGTTAGAGGTTATTATTTTTTTTTTTTTTTTTAGTTGTTGATTGGTTTTCTCTTTCATTTTTTTTCTATTACGGATTAAATATTTATGCCTTCATGACATAAAATATTTCAATGGAATTGATTTAACATAAAATTGCGTGTTAAAATGTAAAAATATAACAAGAAGGCACATCCTTCATATGTTGACTATTTTCGTATATTGTCCTCTTGTTCATGAATTCTGATTTACCTTTCGACAAAATTAGTTTGTGGGTCATCTTATTTTATTTTGGTCATAAACATCAACCTCCACATCATCATGGGGACATTATTTTCATATATTATGTTTGCCTCCATCGTTCTTTGCGCCATTTTTTCTTCTGATAGGAACTTTAGATATTAGATTTCAATCTAAATGTTCTCTTATAATTTAGCTATACAGGGACAGTGAATTCTAAAATCGTTTCTTAAATATTTCAGAAATGTCGTCGCCTCAATTGTGTAATATTTGGATAGCAACATGCACGTATAATGTCAAGTAAACTTTTTATGATGACTTATATCATTTACATTGATTTCTAAAGTGTTGAGATTGGCCCACATATTGGCTTCTCTCGCATCAATTTAAAAACGATTATAACTGATATTTAAATCAAATTTTGAAAGTACCAGACAAAATACCACAGAAAGCTTTATGTGTACATTGTCGTTCTGTGGTGACCGTGTTATAATGACATTGATATTGACTTTACAATTGAAATTTATCAGATTGAATAAGCATGTTAAAGGATTTTCACAAACCGGTCTGTCATACCAAAGAACATATCAGTCAAGATAAATTCAACGATCACTGTCGGTTTATACTTTTAACTATATTGCAAGAAAAATATTATACCAGAAACGGACATCAATGTAAATAGGAGAAAAAAGTACAATAACAAAAATACTGAACTCCAAGGAAAATTCAAACCGAAAGTCCTTTATCAAAATGGCAAAATCAAAAGCTCTAATACATCTAACGAATGGAAAACAACTGTCATATTCCTGACTTGGTACAGGCATTTCCTTATGTGGAAAATGGTGGATTAAACCTGGTGTTACAGCTAGCTAAACCTTTCACTTAAATGACGGTTGCATAGAATTCCATTATATTGACAACAATGTATGAGCAAAACAAACAGACATAATTATAGGTAAAAATGAGAAACATTGGGGTACAGCAGTCAACATTGTGTTATAATCTTAATCACTATAAAACAAATAACTATTTCAACAACAACAACAAAAAAAAACAAAATGGCATATACACACTCTATAGACTAAGTCCATAAGCAAAAATGAAAGACAAGATTACAAAAATGACCATAGCACAATAACACAATGGCGGGATGTATAAATACCGAGCCACGCCAAAAGTATATTACCAACAATGGACTAATAAGTAAAGGTTAAAAATATACAAAGACAAACAAAAAGAACACTTTAACACGTAATTAAGATGATAAACAACATCAGTACCGAGAATCTATGCTTCAAAACCATCATGTATTATTTGTGAAGTTGATACGAAATATTTATCAACAAGGTCTTGGTATCTTCCGATAAACTTTTTTAGAAAAAGGACGAGATGTTCTTTGACATATCCTGGTTTAGCAACTTTCTGCTCAGACACTGGTGACGTTTTATAAAGTCCGAGTATCATCTGCAAGCTCTTGAATACCAAATGAGTTGGGAAATGTATATCCTATATGCAGGTGAAGTTGGTATAATGCTGCTAAGGTGAGGGAAATTTATAATTCAAAAGTAAAATCGTCTCGTTTGTCATAGATTTTGATAATGAGATGACCCGCTTATGTCAAATTCGAGGTATAAGTATAAAAATGAGGCAGAGGAAGCCATGTCTGTTGTTTCTTTAATTTCAATTTCAAGTTCTGAAGGATACAATAACGGAACCCAATCAGAAAAGTCTGGATCGTTAATGGAAAGAACAATATATCTGAATGTGAAATTAAAATGATCTGACTTCGTTGATCTTCTTGTTTTTGATAAGTGTCTGAAAGAACTCCGACTCGTATGAAAAATAAGAAGAGGTCTGCAAGAAGAGGTGCACAGTTCTTAGGTATGCCGACAATTTGTTGAACAAGTCTCCAAATTCAACAAATATGTTGTCAATATGAAACTCCAGCATACTGATCGCTTGTTCCTCTGTGTAGCATGTTTTACCTTTTTGTTCAGTTAACAAAATATGCCGTATGGTATCCCAAAGCAATAGATTTATAACGTATGCCACCATTTTTATATTGAAAAACATTGGAGCAAATAGTTTCATTTAAAACCTTAGTTGTAGAGAGCCTCTTCACGTAAATTTCTTTTTTACACATTTGAATTAAAAAAAAAGATAAACATTGATAAAACAATTATATTTGTAATTGTTTATTTGGTGAATTTAATTCAATCTATGAAACTATTTTAAGCAGAAGGTTTCTTTTCTAACGCATCTAGTCTGAATGACATGTTTTGTCAACTAATTTTGAAATATATATATATATATTTGACCAAGGTAACAGATAACTACTGAATGTTTTTTCTCATGAAATATTTCGCTACAGGCATGTAAAGTATATTTTTTCCTAGAACACGAAAGCAAATGATATCTGGTCAATTTTAACCAAAAACAATCTAGTCAACAATTTATTAGAAAACAAATTAAACAGGGAAAGAAATGACAACATGACATGAAATTAGCCAATTCTTTACTTTTATATATTGAAGTAAACACGACTATCTCTTGTGTTTATGATTTCCTTTTTATCGTCTTTTCAAAATATTGCATTTTTTACAATTTGTTATTTCAAGGAAAATAATGTTGCCGTCAAATAATTATCTTTTTGCACGAAGTTTGGCTTTGCTCCAGAAGTGATGAAGAAGCTTTAAGTTCCTACATCTGATGAAGGTTTATGGACAGAAAGAAAATCGATGTCATTTGGAAACGATGAACTAATAAGATTGATAGATAATATTATTTTGGAATTTCGTACATTTTTTCTGACTCAATCTACTTTGAAGTATACATGTATCTGCCCTAATGGAATACTAATGTTAGTCAACATAAAGCTATTCTGTAAATAGAGATCAGTTTGATCCGCTTACATGACTGCAGGTTAACGTGTATGCTATACAAATCCATACCGTGTATACAATTGTTGTTGCTGTAGGAAGAAGAAAATTTTTAACTAGTTCGTTAAATGTGCAGTTAACGTGGAAAAGTTGAATCCTATTAGAAATTCGATTTTCAAACAGTAGTTTAAAATTGAAAATTTGAATTATGATTTATAAACTCATATAAAGAATTTTTTTACAACATTAACCATTTTATTTTCTACTTTAATTTAATGGTTGCTATCGAAATGGAACAGAATAAAGAAATGTTGGTATATCTGTCGCTTGGAAGCTATTTGAAAAAATCAGCGTCGTTTCTTCTGCAAAGTAGGAATGAAGGTACACAAAGGTGTTTTTAACTTTTATAATTATTATGGTTGTATGTTTTTGAAACGGTCAATAAAATTGGCTGCATTTAATGATGTTATTTATTATGTTGTCCAACCAAAGTCGAAACGTATCTGTAAATCATAAAGAGCTAAATTATAAAAACCCGCCACATTCTATACGAGTATATCAATGAATTTTAAAAATCTATGGCGGTTTTTGCGTGACCAAAGTGTCTTAGTTGATTCAAGATCAAAGAGCAGTTAAGTGTGTTTGGTTTTGTTTTTTTACAAAAATGCAGACATTACAAAAACGTTTCGGTAAAAGAGAGGCGAAAGATACCAAAGGGACATTCAAACTCATAAGTAGAAAAAAATAAATAATAGGTAAATAATAAACTCTTTCATAATAGAACTGCTGCGGTGGCTTCGTGGTAGTGTGCCCGCCTTGAGAGGGAGGTTGTGTTTTCTTGTCCCTGACAGGGCCAAACCAAAGTCTTGAAAATAAGTGTTTACTGTCCTTATGCTTATCACGTGAAATTAAAGATAAAAACAAAGACTGATGGTCTCGATGTTAGAATAATAGGTCTAGAGAGGTTGTAATGTTATTCTTGCGGAATGTTTCCTTGATCACATCCTGATATTCTTGTAATATTTTCCTAGACATAAAACACCAATCAGTAATCGTCATTTTAGTAGTGAAACTTGAAAGTAAGATTGTAGTGTATAGCTTATAAATACTTTTATTAAGTCTTATTCTTCTACAAAATCTGGTGAATAGTTGACCTAGCACGGTTTTTGAATGAACTGTTTTTGTTTTCTGAAATTTTATGTTTTTGACTTCCTTGACATTTGGTCGAGCGCAGCCACCTTGTCAATAACCTATTCCATTAACATACGGTAAGTATCATTTATTTTCATTACAAATCCGTTGATTTAAAAAGACTTATCTACAACAGGACGATTATGGTGGTTCATAGATACATTTCTGGCACTCGTCCTTTGTTGAATCCAATATTTTGACATCAAAATTAATTTTTTCTGATGACTGAATATTAAATTGTATATGTCGAAGAACATTCACCTCTTCTTTTATTCATATCAAATGAAAAAAAAATATAACCGATAATGTTTTTTATCTTATTTTACGCACATTACTACTAAATACATGAATAACTACATATAATTTACATCCTAACAATTCTTTTTTTTTAATTTTCAAAAGGAGTGCTTTAATTATTTAAAAGAAAACACCGTCATCAATTTACACATGAGCAATCATGTAAATTAATGAATAGGACAAAATTTCAAAACAATACGTCATTCTTTCTCAATGAGGTAAACTTGAAAATGCCTTTCTGGAAAAATATTATACATGCAGGAAAACTTTGTTCAGTGAACAAAAAATACAAGATAAAAAAAAAACTGTATGACTTGATATAAAAGACCCATGAAATATGGAATTTTATTTATCTGTGTAGACAATATATTTCATTTGTAGACCATTGAGTAGTTTATGATGATTTGTTTTTTTTTATAGTTTTTTCTTTGTATAGGTTAATTATTATCATTTCAACAAAACATAGATTTTGTTAATCATCAAATTAGGTCGATAAACTGATGGTGAACGAATGGTCTTTAAAAGTATTTCTGTAAAGTAGTCAAGGTTTTGAACTTTTATGACGTTTCATAGTTTTGGTAATTCTTTTAAAATTAGGTATGCTATTCCTTAAGCCCTTGAGGCCTTATTGCCATGTTTCTTTCCTTTTCCGTCGCTTTAATTTGTTTAGCCTTTTACAAACTCATCCCAAGGATTCTATGACCCTTTCTTTAAAATGCGATTACAAATCACCACTAAATACCTTTTAACTTCGTGTTTCTACTTTATTTCGAACCTGGTATCGTTTCAAAATAAATATTTGTATCCGTAATTAAGCTTAACATATATCGATGAATAGAAATATGGGAAAACTTATACCTAATGCAAAATCAATGTGTCTGTTTACAAATAGGTACCACTACTTAAGGATCGTTTACAGACACTATACATTTTGACATCTGTCCTAACCGATATAGAACACAGATGTTAGTACTTTAAATTCGTTCGTTTTCCTTCCTTTTCTTGTTTACAAATTTCTGCTTGAATCTAAGAGATAGATAAAAAAAACTTTTGTTTTCTATTGGTGGTTAATAAATACTTCTTACAAACCTTTATAAAATTATCTGTTTGTAAATTTAGAAATGATTAAGAAACTAAGGTTTCGACTCCCTCAGGCTAATTTGACCTTAGATTGATTTAGCTTTTATTTTAGGCCCTTGTTGTTAATATTGATCTTCAACCGTTTCGGTTCTTATACATCCTTGGCTTTCAAATATTCTGCTTTAAGCGTACCTGATGAGCGTAAATCCAGAGAAAATACTTTTTCATAATTTTGTAATCTTGCTCAAATAAAAAGGCTTGACTGTTATTTTACAAAATAATTGATGGTGTTCCTTGAGCGCTTATAGGACCTGAATTTTCTATTTAAAATGAGGGGATACATATAATATTGCTTAATCGTTTGTGACCCAACTCACCGTTATAAAAAAAGATTATATTCCTAAGGATTGAAGTCTAGACGTTGTTTTCCTTTCTCTCTATGTTCAATGTGCTCTGTCGTATCGTTTATACATTTCTCAATTAATACGTCACGCTCATGCATGTTCGCACTATACGAACTTCGTTAACAGTAGTGTACTCCTGACACAAAAACTGTTTCAACTATCTAGCGACATGTTTTCCCGGTCTGAGATCTTTAATTCACATAATAGCCGTCTGATTTGTTAACGAAGGGTTATAATAAGAGCCATTATTTGGCCCCTGAAAATGAAAAAAATGTTAACTTATAATTAATTTAGCCTTTCAAAATCATGAGAGATTCATTAATAAACTTTAGTATATAATGATCTCTTGGTTGTCATTATGAAGTCAAAAACAAGTAAAAATTTAAATGCTGATATATACGACAGACCAATTAGAGTCTTGTAAACATCTCAAGGATGTTATTTAAAAGATTTTTATACTTTGTGATAAGACGCACGTATATCAAAACTCATATTTGAGTGATATGACAAATAAACTCACAATTAACCTTACCTTTGGAGAAACTACAAAGCGGAGCAAATTTTTAAAATATTGTTTTCGATAAAATCGAAATGTGTCTCAGAGGTATTTGAATCGAGTCCATTAACCACCATATTGACAATGCATAATTTCATAACGCAAAAATATCATATTTCAAATAGAAAGTTTGTAGGACATTGAAATCGAGCACCAATGAAATTGACCTTCACCTACGTTTTCGATAGAAACCCTCTTTAACACATTTTCATATACTGATTATCAATGTACAACATGATGTCATTAATAGCACGCTAAGGTAACAGTGGGATTTACTCGTAATCACAAGAAAAGTATGATAGTCAGATCAAAACTGCAGAGCTTAACAGATTAAAATTCAAATATACATATCTATGAATTCAAAATAACAATGAGAGTATGGTTATTGGAGTGTTCGTCATGTAGTGCTGTTATATGGCTTTTTTTTCATTTAATGTGCCACCAATCATTTACAAAACTGTTCTTCATGGGTAAACTAATATAATTTAGAGTAAATTGTTATGATTTATTCCAAATATTGTTGAACTTGTATAAATAAAGGTTCTTTCCATATAGATTAAAGGACAAGGAATTGTGAAAAGTTACAGATTACCGAATGGCCATCAAACAGTTGCAAATCTAAAAAAAAACCGGTATGACTCAATTTGAAAAAAAGAAAAGAGAAAACAAACGACCTGATTTATAGAACAACAAGAAACGAAAGAACAAATATGGACAGCAATAATTGACAACCACTGTATTACTGGTTTCCGGCTTAAGGAGTCACAGCACTAATTATTTACCCCCTTTGCTTTCTATGTTATTTTCTTCAATTTCAAGCGATCACAGCTCTCTTGTCTTAATATAAAATTTAGTGACAGTCATTTCATGTCAAATCAATACCTTAATTTGTCTGGTGCTGAAAAAAATCAACATATTGCTTTTAAAACCATATAAAAGCGTGCTGGTTCTAGGAACTTACCAAGTACAAAATAAGTACTTCAGATCTGGGAAAAAGCCAATATATACCCTCTTCTTTAAACTTCATACATTTTTTTAATTATTCAAAATTATTTATATTAGTCAACAAAAGTTCTAAAATGATCACCAGTCATTCAGCTTTCATTTGATATCAAAATAATTAAAAAGTTTACATATTTTGAAAGTTACACCAATGCGTAGGAACTATTTTGTTTTAAATATGTACTTCTTCCTGGAATGTTCTTTTTGACTGGGCCCGAATTAGTGGTGTTTCACCTTAAGACACATAAATATTTTACGTTTTTGAGCGCTTAACTCTCCCCAAAACATGGGACAGTGGTGTGTGTAAAAACATAACATAACTACAAAAAAGATACCTTTTTTTGAGACAAGTCAACTCGAAACCTTCAGCGTGGTCACTGAATGTAAATATTTATCAACAGAGATTAATGATAATACCAAGATGCAATATATTTCACCATGAAAACTACAACCACTTACGTAATCACAAACAAATAACTACTTTTTGTCGGTAACAGACAGGAAATGAGAGTAAAATCGTTAAGGTTTCTGTAAAATTTGATATGGACATGTTTAGGAAATTCTCATATTGCTTTCCATGAAAAAGCCGTGGATTACCAATAACATTGTTTTTATGCCCCACCTACGATAGTAGAGGGCATTATGTTTTTCGATCTGTGCGTCCGTTCGTCTGTCCGTCCGTCCGTTCGTCCGTCTGTCCCGCTTGAGGTTAACGTTTTAAGTCAAGGTAGTTTTTGATGAAGTTGAAGTCCAATCAACATGAAACTTAGTACACATGTTCCCTATGATATGATCTTTCTAATTTTGATGCCGAATTAGAGTCATGATCCCAATTTCACGGTCCACTGAACATAGAAAATACTAGTGCGCGTGGGGCATCCGTGTACTATGGACACATTCTTGTTTGTGAATACATTTCTGCACATATATGTTCGGTGTCGAGAAAATTCATAGCATTTTTAAGAGAAAATGCCATCTACATACTTTTAAGATTTTAAGTGGTTTCGTATAGTTAAAACATATTTTATTATGAAATACACAAATAAATCGGACAAATATAATCCAACTTACAAAGGTCCTCTTCAGTTAATATACAACATTATTATACATTATGCTTCAGCATGAATTACATAAATAAAAGCAAACAAAATCAATCGTATGAATTTAAAGGAAATGAACAATTATACTGCATGATGGAGCTGTCTTCTGAAGTATATTTTAAAAGAACAAAAAGAAGAAAAAATTACAAAAAGGAAGTACAAATAAGATCAAACAGAGAGAAGACAAAGGTGGTAGAAGATATTTTTTAAATTAGATAAAAATGAAATATATAGATTTTATTTTATAACGTTAAATGTTTGTCATTATGTAGCTATAAATACTCATTCGCTTTACAATTTCGTATCGCAGTTATTTATTCGACATTAATCGATTATTTGAAAGAAAGGTAATTATAACGTATTTTATATATCCTGCTTTAGCATTTGGAAGACGAATATAGTTAATTATTTCAAAAATTAAATGTTCTCCCGTATTTGAAATTGGAAACTTAATGTGAAAATCACTATGGCCCTCGTGAAGAAACTTTGTTACATGTTGTCTGGAAATCTGGAAATCGGTACCATTTATTTTTGTTTTAAACATTTTAAAGACATATATAACTTATTACAAACGGGATAGCACATCATAATTTTTACGGTGATGTATATAGGTAGCCCGTAAATTTAGATAGGTACCGGGTAAACTTATCGATTGTGCATGCAAAGTCCTAAAATCTGTCCATACCTATATAGGTGGACTGTGAATGTACATATGTGTATAACAATAATATCAGTTGGGTTTTAATTTGCTGATAACAAAATCCTTCTTTAACATTCAACATCATTCATTATCCAGTATCTTTAAGTGGGAACTGAACATTTTGCTGTTGAAACAGATTTCTTGAAAGATTATTAGACATTTCTTTAAGTATAGACGTCTATAACATTAATTGGCATTTTGGCTTTACATAATGCTCTTAAAATGTTTATTGTCTTATTGCCATTTCAAAGAAGTAATATGGATTTTCTTATATATACCGGCTTATGCCAGACTTGGTATAGGACAAAGATTTTCTTGGAACTTATATGAATTAAAATGTTATTTCATAATTTCATATTTTACACGAATCTCTTATAGGACTAAACAGTTTTACAACAGAAAAACATTCATTATACCTGTCGAGTGTATTATGATTGATTGATGATTGATTGATTGTTGGTATTTAACGCCACTTTCAGCACACCTGGCTATTTCATGGCGACCAGTTTTTATTGATGGAGGAAGTCGAAGGGAATCAACAACCTTCAGCAGAAAATGGTAATCATAGTCAATTAAATTCGAGTCGAACACACCTTGCCACGAGCCAGGTTCAAACTTACAATATCAGTGCTCACAGGCTTGTGATCACTGTAAATGAATAACTTTTCGACTCGGTCACCCAGCCATCCTTTTCCCCAGTTTATCCTGTGTTGAAACTAAAATTTCAGATATAACATTTATAAGTATGTATTGGTTTCAGAAGCACTGTCTGGCATTGTCGAACAGAGAAGCTTATGAGTGATTAGTTACAGATTATTAGTTTTCTAATATTTGAAAATATTTATTAATTTCCCACAGGCCATCTCAGTTATCCAATGAACCAGGACGAAAATATTGTTAGTGCGTAGAAAATTCAGTGATGATTCTTTTGATCCAAGGTGTAAACAACTATATTAAAACCAAAGAGTCCAAGATTACAATGCTAAAAAATAGTTTTAAATGTTTCATTAAAAAATGAATCCCGGTTTTGATATCACCATATTCTTTTTCCAATAAGATTGCAATGAAATGTTTGTAATGACAGAAAGTTCGTCGACAGAATCCATTAAATTTTATGTAAACTAATATCATTTCTAAACATATTGAAACTGTAAGGTTCTATTTTAAACAGTTATAACCTTTAAACAGTTAAGATGCTCTTAAATGGCAGATATCAGTTCTGAATTGGAAAAATGTAAGTAGTTGAATTCTTGATAAATTAATATTAATGTGGCTACGCTTTTTATGTACTATTTGGTCATATATCATGATACAGCTCCTAACGTTTCTATATATTTATACATTCCTAGCTTTCAAATGTTCAACTTTGAGCGTTCCTGATAAAGGGTACCGTAGATCTTGAAAAGCGCTTCGGACGCACGTTTAGAAAGTGTTATTTTCAATTTCATAGATATAAGAAGATGTGGTATGAGTGCCAATGAGACAACTCTCCATCCGAGTCAAAATTTATAAAAGTAAACCATTATAGGTCAAAGTACGGTCTTCAACACGGAGCCTAGGCTCACACCGAACAGAAAGCTATAAAGGGCCCCAAAATTACTAGTGTAAAACCATTCAAACGGGAAAACCAACGGTCTAATCTATATAAAACGAGAAACGAGAAACACTTATGAACCACATCAACAAACGACAACTACTGAACATCAGATTCCTGACTTAGGACAGGTGCAAACAAATGCAGCGGGTTTAAACGTTTTAATGGTACCAAACCTTCACCCTTTTTCTGAAACAATAGTGTAACATCACAACATAGAAAGACACACTATAAAATATCAACTGAAATAGCTTAACTCAATCAAAGGACATATTAACACCATTGAACATACACTGAACAAATAAATTTGACCTATGATACAATGTAAATTCAAAATAAATAAACTAAGGAAGAATAATAAAAGTAACATGTTATATCGATATGAAATGTTAAACAATTTAAGAAAAACAATATGCTCGAACAAAATATCAGCCATTTGCAATAACTTTAAACACAGGTAAATGAAAATAAGTTTGTTGTTAGGTATACGTGTACAGTTACAATAGAGAAAGGAAATATTTTAACAAAATAAATAATTTTGATGTTCATAGTACGAAGTGGAAATTTATATTAGTACCAAACACTTATCAAAGCTGGTATATAGACCAGATATAACCCTGAATAACATTAAATAACAAAAAGCATTGCAATTAGTATCAACAGCTCAAATAAACAAGAAAATACGATTTGAGAGTACTCGCAGTTACTGACAGCTAGTTAAAAGCCAAAACAATTAATAATAAAAATCATGCATCAGAGACTAAAATCAACTAAAACACATCCCAGGGATTTAGTATTTTAACGGCATGGACAGTCAAAGAAGACATGACTTGTGCAATGCCAAAATAAATGTAATGACAGACAGTAGGATAGTTAGGAGTTTAACCTCTTTATAGATCAAAATGAACGTGGGTGTGTCTTTAAACATCCGTTTGAAAAGAATACAAATTTAGTTATGTTTTAATTTGCTGATGACAAAATCGATATTAGTGCCAGTGTAAACTATATTCAAAGATCTAATTACAACATTGGTAAGATAACCTGAACTAATAAGTTTATTTAAAGGTTCGATGAGTTTACATGGATCACATAGTGATTTCCGCGCTTTAAGTCCAATATTACCGTAAAATTTAGGATGTGAAATACCGTTTTAATCAGTTTTCTACAGGTACAGCCAAATTTACTAATCAAATCTTTGTATCTATGAAAGAACTTAGCAAAGTTTTACGTAATTTATGGTAACGAAATCCCTGACTTAATAATTTACTAGTGATGCATTGATTACGTTCGTTAAAATCTATGACATCACTACACACGGGCATAACGAACGAGTTGGGATATATACACACGTATGATGGAGCCAAAGGAACCTATGTTCCAAATTTGACTCATCTCAGTTTTGACGTATTTGCTCTTTTCACGCAACGGCATAAGTGGATACGTGCCGTTTATTTCTTCTAACATTTTTATATGAATTTAAAAGATAAAATTTGGAATAATGGGTGGGGATTATTCATTGTTACTATAGATTTAACTGTTGATTATTTCATATTGTAACACGTATATGGCAAGAGTGAGTGACAACTGTCTTGAAATGTTGTATTTGAGTCCCTATCAACTGTCTATGATAGACTAGTTTTAATAAGATAATCATTCGTTTTGTTAACCTAATCCTTGTTTCCAGAATATAACCCGCTGACACTGTGAAAAGCTCTGTGACAAGTATCATTCCATTTTAATTTGGTATCATTTTAGAATTTTTTTTCTAAAGGAAATGGATTTTCAATTACACAGCATATTCACTTGAAGAAAGTAGTTTTAGCCGCGCAAACGTCACGTGCTTTTACATGAAAAGTTATCAGGGTTTTGGTAACATGTTTGAAGTACAATTGGCTTTGGTAAAAATGTTCATTAAATACATTGTTTTTTTCAGGAATATGCTATAAAACTTTACAGTCTTTTGTTTCAGTAAATGTTGAGAACATAAAGAACTATCAGTAATCGTATTGTTCGTATTCCAAAATATCACGTGACGTGTGGTCAGTGGTTGAGTTTCCATTGTGTATGACATTGTTAACAACTCAAAACGTAATTTTAACCCAGAATACTTCAGATTCTGAATGACAAAGTACTATTAAATGTGATGTAATACGACACTGTTGTTACTACTTTAGAAATTGCATTTTTTATCTAAAAATTCACTTGTTTATTTTTCCAATATGTTATGTAATCCCTATCATGCAAAAATCAATTTCTTAATTAACGAAAAGATTTTCAGAAAAAGAGAATATGATACATGAGATAAATAGATTATTTCCTGACAAAACAATATGTCTAATATTTGATTAATACATGTACTATGACAATTTTAGCGTTGTTATGTAGTTGAATTTGGATATAAAAATTGTAGATTATTATGTATTTCGGATTTTAACTAAAGTGCAAAGGACACGCTTGTCTGTTATTATGATATTTGTATTGCTTGTCAACTTATTTTATACATAACTTAGGCCGTTAGTTTTCACGTTTGAATTGTTTTACATTTGTCATTTCTGGGCCTTTTATAGCTGACTATGCTGTATGGGTTTTGCTCATTGTTGAAGGCCGTATGGTGACCTATAGTTGTTAATTTCTGTGTCATTTGGTCTCTTGTGGAGAGTCGTCTCGTTGGCAATTATACCACATCTTCTTATTTTCTATAACCTGCAAGTAGCATTTATATATTACAACTTTTATTATACAACATTCTTTCGGCATTTTTTCGCCACAAACATATTTTTTCATATTCACTTCTTCTACAAAGTATATGCGCATGAAATTTAGCGAAATTCCAATGATAAAAGTAAAAAGCATTGAACTATCAAACCGGTCTATCTATTCAACTTTAGATCAAGCCTCTGCGTCTGTCAGCTTATTTTCAAATACCTATGGTAAATACTTTATTCAAATTATTTATTGTCTTCTTTATGATTTCAACAACCCCTTGTCAAAAACTTTATACACACAGGTGTAAGAAACAGAGCAGTGTTATGCTTTCACAGATTTCTTCACAGTTCTACCTTTTTAACATCACAGTTCCATATAAAAGCTTTTGGAAGTCGCTCCCATCCTTTACAGAATTGTAAGTAAACATTTTTCGATGCTCAATCCCTCTTCTTTTTGAAAATTCTGTTGAAAATCCAAGATGCGCCTCTGTCGATATTGAACACCAATATATAGTTAAAAGTATATTAAGTAAAAATTGTATAGAACATTAAGAAAGGGCTGTGTGAGCGGAGCAGGCGAGTAGTCTTCTAAGCTTTGAGAATTCTGCTTAGATAACTATTATAACTGGTTGCAGATGTAACCTAATTTTGGATTGGTCAATTTTGAACCATTTGTGATGCAATCGAAATTGTGTATGGCAGTGCTCAAAGGAGAGGAGCCACTAACCTCAATAAACGGCCCTGTAAAGATGTATGTTTTAAAACTTCAATTTTATGAGTAAATCTAATATGTTTGTATTGCTAAATGGTTTTTTAAGGTATAAGACAAATTGTATATATTTGCTTTATATATTTTTAATATATTAGCCTGAAGTATGTCACATTTTTCGACCTTATTTCATAATTTCACGTGTGGCGACAACCTTCGCCCATTGAAACTTTGGTTGAAAAGTAATAAAGAATATTTCAGCAAAAACATTTGAGGGCGAGGGTTGGCGCCCATGATGATTTTTCAGAAAACTGTCATAAACTATGCAAAATATCAGGTTTACTCGAATTTTCACGTACAATAATGACATCACAAATTCATCAGTTATGAAGCAATTGGTTAACATCTTCTTTAACCGAAACAATTGGACATTTTAACGTATGTTTTTTTATCAAATTTTCATAAAAGTACCGCTGTTAAAAATTGCAGATTTTTAGGGCCAAAATTATGAGTTAGAGAACCAACGTTAGTGGTCACCCTCTTTCAAATATGTTACATTCACATCTAATCCTGCATTTTCTTACCAGAAACTACTAGACAATTTTTAACAAATATTTGTTGAATAACAACACAATGAGAGAATTTAACACTTTTTTTTCATATCTACTCATATAGCTTGCGAATCCCTACTTTTTGTCAGAATATATGTGTTTTATTGATCGATATATAATTGAAAGTAGTTTTATAATAAAGAGAGATGAAACGATATTTAGACATTTCCCCATTTTTATTATCTTTGCTCAAAATCTGTAAATTGTTTTGGAAATATAATAAATTTAAGAATTTAACGTGTTGGCAATATTCATTATTCAAAACAAACATATTTGGTGTTCTGTAATTTTCGAGAAATTTTCACAAACAGAAGGAATTCAATTTTATAAGGCTTTAGTGTCTAATCCATTTGTCCTTTTGAACAATAAAATGTGTTTGAACTAATATATTTTGATAACAAACACCTCCGAAATTTAGTATGTGAGAAAAAAAAATAATAATATGCAGCAATTCAAGCAGTTTACCGGTATCTCACGAATAAGAACAAATCTATGCGTGTTGGATGTGTACTACTGATTGATATTTTAGTCTTAGATGCATGATTGTTTTTATTAGTTGTTATCGGCTTTGAACTAACTGTCAGTAACTGCGTGTACTTAGTGTCGTTTTGTTGTGGGGATGTATAAGTACCCGTCCATGTCCACTCTGTGTTTTTGTTAGATGTACAATGTATTTCTATTTGTATCCATCTGATGAGTTAAGCCTTTTTCAACTTATTTTTATAGTTTGTTCTTATGTTGTACTGTTACACCACTGTCCCAGGTTAGGGGAGGGTTGGCGCCTTCAAATGAGTTTAAACCCGCCACATTCTGTATGTGCTTGTCCCAAGTCAGAGCCTGTAATTCAGTGGTTTTCGTTTGTTGCTGTGTGACATATTTGTTTTTCGCTCATTATTTTGTACATTAATTAGGTCGTTAGTTTTTCTCGTTTGAATTGTTTTACATTTGACATTTCGGGGCCTTTTATAGCTGACTATGCGGTATGGGCTTTACTCATTGTTGAAGGCCGTACGGTGACCTGTAGTTATTAATTTCTGTGTCATTTTGTCTCTTGTGGAGAGTTGTCTCATTGGCAATCATGCCACATCTTCTTTTCATATATGGAAGGAAAATTAAGATCATTAGAATATTGAGAAGTTGTCCTTAAAGAAAATTTAACAAAATAATATTAAGTATTTATAGATTTATTTTTGAGGAGCTATAATGGTGCCTTTATCTTTTAGCTTAGTAATATGTCATTGGTAATCATCTAACGATCACACATATTTAACATAATGTATGTTTTAACTTTGATTATGTTGATCATTCCTCAGTGTTATTTGTAAAGAAAAACCAACAGTCCGATTGTTCTTGCCATCGCTTGATTTGGATCTAGATGTTTCAAGGAAGTTAATATGCTCAAATTTCAAATTCAGCAGAGAATGTTCATCAACATGTATAAATTCGTTTCATCTACCATTCAGCCAATTTATCATCACCAAGGCAAATATATTGAATTTAGATGACATTTTGTGACACTAGCTTTTATGATTCAAACCTCATCTTATTGTTACTCATTTGAAAGATAAGAAAAGGGAAGTTTATCGTAAACATCTGAAAAAGGAAATTAACCTTATGACGGTAATATTGATATTGTTATTAATTTTATTTATAGGCATCAAATGCATTGAGATCACATGACAGTCTTCCAAGAAATAATTACTTCAGCGATTAATGATTTTCTTTTGAAATCTTGAAAGTGCGTGTACCGTACAAATGAATTATGTCATTGTAACTTGTAATTTTGTTTTCTACTTGTTCCGTTTTTTTTTTTTTTTTTTTTCTTCAGTTATGTTTATGTTATAATTACACCAAAAGACTTGCAAGTCACCCAAAAAATATCCAGCCACATGTGAGCCAATTTTGATAAACTGAATCTACAAAAATGTATTAGCAGTATTTTCATCACAAAAACAATGCTACTAACAGGGATTAAAACTAACAAGCCAACCTTAGGGCATATTTGCGTATACATTGGATTTTCAAAAAAGAAACGGATATGCAAAATATCATAAGGGTCGTCCGTGAAAAATCTTTCAATTCTGTGGTATTGAATAATGAATATCAAATATTAAATCAATTTGGATATTTTATTTACAATGTTTACTTGTATTACATAATTGTATGTAAATATGTAACATGCTCAATACATTTTATTGATCTTCCCATATATTTTGGATATCTGCTTTTAAAATAACCTCGTTTAATGTTGAAATGAAATAGACACACAATGATCGTATGTGTTTATCGGATGCGCACTTAGTAATGTCTAAAATAAATTTAAAAAAAAAGGTTTGATATAAATAGATTTCTACGGATACAAGGTATGACCATTATTTCTAAGCTTCATTTGTGATGTTTTGGATATTGACAAGTTGTTTTTTTCTTAATATAGACCATCAAGTAAACGAAGTGAAACATACCTATGAATAAAAATGTGGTGTATTCATTAACGGGGCAACAACTAAAGATCAAAATTGAAAAAGACAGCTTGAGGAATAAAGCATACAGTTTTCAACACTATATATTTATCTTCACTATATTAGTTCTAATCATCCCAAGATCAAATGAAATCGTGGATAAATTTGACTGAAACTACAAATGGAATGCGATCATCACTAAATTATCTAATATACGGAATACTTTGAGATATAAACAAACACATACACTAAACATACCTGAATCGGTTCAAGCACATTAACATGAGACAGGAATATTGTGTAATATATATATATATTTTTGTAATGACATAAACAAAACTATGGTAAAGTTAGGATTTATCAATAAAAAGGTAAACAACTTGTAGTATACCGACTATTAAACCCGGAGCATGTTAATGTGCCTGCTTCTTGTCAAGTGCATTTAATGTTGTCAGTGGTTGTCTTAAACATTTAAATGTGTTTGTACCCTTAAGAAATACATATTAATGGCAGATATTTGGCAGTGTGAATTGAAATAATTCACAACTTTTATAGACTCGATACGATTTAATAATTGACATGGCTATTGTAGAAGAATGTACTGTGTTGACCTCTAAGTGTCTCTTCGTGTTTATTTTTGTTTGGGTTGCTGTCTTGTTGATGTTTACTTTACATATATTGTTATCAATTCAATTATTATACTTTTGAGTTATGATAGGTCAAAAGTTAATTTTACGTCACAGACAGGTAGATATTAAGGACATTGCATTAAATAAAATCACACTAACTTCATATTGGAATAACAGATAAAATTTTCAGATACTGTATACTTATAGATATTCGTGGGTAACAAACTTGTTAGATTGAGATTAAATGTATTTTCGTGGATACCTGATTTTGAGGTTATGACAAATTCTGCTTGCAAGCCCATAGGACACGAAATCCATGAAAATTAACTATTATCCCATGAATAGTAGTTATTCCACGGAATTCCGTGCTGTTTCAAAACTTCTTTCTCCTATATTGTACATATAAAGAACTGAATTTACTTACCAATCTTCAAAATAACTGTCTGGTGTGACAAAATTGGTAATCCAAATAAGAACACGAGAAAATTGGAACTCCTCATAACTTAATGGTTATTCCACTTTGAATTAAAAAAAATAATGTGTTACAGATCGTATAAGTTTCCAATGTCACAATCATAAACAGAACAAAGCTTGATGTTGTTTCTTGTGTTTCCATCATTTAAATCATTACTCGTATAACAATCGCTTACATTACAACACTACCAGTTATAGTTTAAAGCTGGCTGCCGTTAATGATCAATACCAAATTACTAAATAGAGACTTATTTATACATTGATAAACCTTCATAAAAATTGGAAATTGTTATTATTATTTATTTAACATGTGGATTGTATTTAATTTGGCGTTCTTTCTATGGTCGTTGCCTGTGAGACTAATCTAATGGGAATACTAGGAACTAACTTCACATTAGGACAAGATGATGGAAAGAAGAATATTAATTGCTTTTTTAACTTTTAATTAATAAAATAACCTCAGTATAAGAATGAGGCGAATCTTTTTCATTGATTTCAAATATTGTTTTTTTTTTCTGAAGTTTGCTAGTGCCAAACTGTAAATGCTAAATAATTACTTCTTAATAATCTATCGTTATAATGACACATCATATAATTGTTAAAACATGATATATAGTCATTTCAAAATAACTTATGGTTATATCAAAATATGTACCGATTGTCAGGTTGTCTGCATATTGATATTGTAAAATATCAGCTGCGAGTTACAATATGAAGCTTTTAGTCGAGAGAGCGCTACGAACGAGTTTAAAAGGCTTCATATTGATAAGTTCAGGTCAAACTTATCAACGTCGGCTCATTCATTATAACGTCGTTGATATATGTCCGGGTCAAAGTTATTTTGGCCGATGTAACGTATTTGACGCCACAAAGCTGTGATATGCAATTTTATGAAGAGATGAGAAGAGTGATGCAGACACCAATAAGTCTTTATTACAATAAAAAATCTCAATGTAATGCCGTGACAGGTCGTTATAATGATGTTATGTAGTAATGTCTACATACAATTTATTCAATTTGACATACGTGCACGTGTGCCATGGTATAAAGACATACATGTGCTATTTTAAAATGACATTGTATGTCTTGTTATGTCGTATATTGCGATTTAACCAACTTAACAAATTAACGACAACGCTCGTCGTAATTTCCATTTGACAGTATGTTCTAACAACATATTAACATAGTATGTCGATACTGGTCAACTGATTTTGAACTGAAATGATCAGTTTGATCTGTTCAGGTCTTCCAAAAAATTGAAGAATAAATGATTAAGTCATGTTCAGTATTTCGGTCAATTTTCAGACTTATCCACTGCGGTAAATTCGATACTGTTCTAGCAATTCGCTTGCAGTCAATTAAGATATGTTTAGTCTCTGTTCCGATTGTTAAGTATCCGTAATGTGTTATTAACTGGCTGTTTCTACATTAGCCCTGTTATAGATTCGAGGTTAGCTGGATTGGCCCGAAACTCGAAGAGTCGAGGGTCAATACAGCTGATCGAGAATCTATAACAGGCCCAATACAGAAACAGCCAGTTCATAACACTTTTATTAATTGATTCCAATTCTTCGATTAAACTTTAGTAATAAACTCACCGTGAAGAAGATACAGGAATTCATATTTGAACTTGTCTTTCGCAGTCACGATGCGTTTTTGTCAACATTTGGGAAATTTCTAATTTCTCGTCTAAGTACTTATTCTATGCTAATTCAATTTATTTTTATCGAGAAAATTTAAAGTACCTTAAGTAGAAGAATAAATCAGGTATTTTAACCATTCTTTCTCTTTAATCGTCTGCGTTTTGATGATTGATCAACGGAAATGAAACAGTAATAATAATTGACAGTTTTACTCGGAAAGGCTGTGGAATATTTCCGTTTCAAATCGTTATACAACACGGAACACTACTTAAATTTTTTATATGTTATTTCAAAATATGATTAAAAAGTATCTTATGCATAATGATATGTCCAAAGTTAGGTGAGCGAAAAAAAATAAACCGGAAGTGAACTTCCCGTATTAGTTAATAGAGATATGAAATTGCTGCTGCTGTGTTCCATGAGAGAAACTTTTTAAAACCTGTTTCATGTTGATAAAAAATAGTAGTAGTTTAAGATTTTATATAGAAAAAATACTTACTAAATTATAAGCCAGACATATTTATTTAGTTTTAACAACCACCTATTGTTAATTGATGTTTCGACCTGAAGGGTATAACCAGTTCAGTATTCAGTACTCATGGGTTGACATGAACTATCATTGATTGAGGCGACAGTTGATGTTCAAATCTCGTAGTTCATTAAAAAGAGACAAATAAAGGCAACAAACAAAAACTATAGGAATCGCATGAACTACAAAAGCAGCAAGACCGGATGCGTCGATAGGGTTAGCGTCTCCCGTTGTACACGCATCACCCACAATGCGAATTCACATTTAGTCAAGATATCACAATCGAGAATAAGGCTCTATCGGTTAAATTACAGATCAGACGGCTTTATTGGTATCCCACGATCTTAGACCGCGAAAATATGTCGCTAGTAAATTGAAACCGCAAATCATCGTTTTTGTCAACCAATTCGCGATGGTGATCTTAAAATAGATATAGTTTTGACATCAGTCGTTCTTCCTAATAAATCTGTTGTGGTAATTTTTGTATAAGGAGCAACCCCCTGTTAATGAATTCTGTATAGCGTGAACATGCACACTGAGATATGTAAACTCCATACGACGGAGCAGAATATATGCTACTGTTGGGAATAGAAAGTTTACAATTGTAAAGTTGAAATCATCACGTTTGTCATATATTCCAGTTTGAAGTCTTCTACCTGTGTCAATATTGTTGAAAGAAAAAATACGACTTCTCTCGGTAGTACCCTTAATACCAAGTTTACTGGGGTATATGGGATGTAAGCACTTATTGAAATTAGGGTTATGAGTGACAGAACATCATCAATATATCTGAAAGTGAAATTAAAGAACTTCGAAGATATATTTTTCTTTTTTTCTTAGAGAAGGTTTTGTAGGAGTTTTGCTTCATACAAAAACAACTTGGAATACCGATTGTTTGCTGATAAATTACTCAACAAATATATTGTCAATCAAAAAGTCCAGTGACCTGGAATCTTCTTTACAAAATTAATAAATATGTGCCTTTATATGAAGATTAAATGCAGGATCTTGTTAAGTTTTTTTTTTTTTTTTTTTTTCTGTTTAAATAAATGTAAGTCATTTACTGTTAACCTTATATTCGTGTCCAAAATTTATGTAGGTTAATGTCGTTTAATTATCCAAAGTTACAATGAAAAAAATTAGAAAAACCTACAATTATTTTTATTGAATGCAAGTGCTAACTCATTTTTTGAGCGTGTGGTTTGGTCAGATTTTACTCCCCCTTTTGAATTATATAATTTTTGCTGCTGGATTCAAATTATTGCCATTTTAGCCAATTATGTCAAATTGGTTGCTCACACAATTTTGTCGATATAAGTAAGCTATAACTAACTGTCATACAAGGTTTTACTAGCTATAAAACAGGTTCAATCCATCATTTTTCTTCAGAAAAAGCCTGTACCAAGTCAGGAATGACATAAATTTCGAGTTGTTCCGTTGGTTGATATAGTCAAGCGTTTGGTTTTATCAGTTTTGATGGACTACCCATTTTGGATTTAGTTCAGTATTTTTGTTGTTATATTTTTAACAAGAAATATCATTTATTTCATTCACTAGAGGACACATGATTTGTTTTTTGTTTTAAACAATTTTGAACAGAATTGTATAAACAATATGTACTTGTGTGAAATAAAGTCAGGTGAGAGTTAGCTTGTCTCCATCGTAATTATCAATAGTGTTTAGTACGTTAACATATTGTTTTGTATATACAATATCTCTTATATGGTATTTATAATGATTTGATAGACTACTTCTTTTTTTCTTGTCTTGGTATTGATTAATTACAACGAATGGGAGGACGGGTCTTGTAACACTTCTAAGATTACTAAGGCAACATATTTTTATTTTAGAGTCAAAACGAACAATTTTCAGCGGAAAAATGATACATGTACCCTATAGATACACTCTGAGTCAATTACTTCAGTTTATTTCATAGATATTTCTAGTTTACTATTTAATTATTTATACTTCCTGAAGCAAAAGCAACTGGTTCAGTTACATTCTAATTATTTAACAGTTCGTTTTAATTATTCTAAATATACCAACACGTTTTCAAAGAAAATTGTCATGGTTTGTAAGGTAAACTTAATTAGAAATATGATCATGATAAAGATAGTTTCGTCAAACAACATTCGCTTCATTGTTTAAGCTTATAGCAAGGACATAATCAATTTGTGATTTTAGTCAAGATATCATTCCATAACAAACATATACTCAAAGTATCGACTGGATGTTATATCGAATAGAAAAGACTCAATTAGCGGGCTTGACCAAAAAGCTACGCTAGAGTTACTTTCCAAAGAAAATGTTAGAGTGAAAATATTATATTTATCAAATATTTATTATCACTTTCATAATCATATATTTTTTATGCCATCAATTGTTTTGCATATTTAAACTTTGAATGACTTTCAGGAGTACTTTCTAAGTGTAATATTACTCAGATGTTGTTTTTTTTCAATTCATCTTCATGGTCATTCAGATGTTGTTTTTTTTTTATCAATTCATTTTCATGGTGGAAATTCCATAATTCAGTTCAGCCTTGCACTTCACGACTTTTATTTTGTTATTAGATGATGTTTTAACTGGACCGGAAGATTTATGTTTGCGATCATCAATTGTATTGAGATCTGGATGCATCATTTAAAAAAAAAATCTTATAGAATGAATTTCATAAAAGCGTGGACATGAACACACGATAATAAAATGTTATCGTGTGTATCACTGACTGTTGACAACAAAGACTTCGAGCAAATAAAGTATGTCAGGGGCCTCTCAATTGGGATATACATAATTATGAATGGAAGTTTATACGAATTTGTTTTGAATATATTTATATACTAACAACAAAATGTTTCTTTTGACAAAATGAGTATATTCAGAAGTAATCGAGAAGAAAAACGTTGTTTTTTCTTGCACAAACGTTATGTGGCTCTTTAAAAAAAATAAGAAAACATTTATTCGTACAAGTTGATGTAGAGTAACCTACGATCAACTTTCGTACTAAGATTATTTGTGTTGGTAATAAGAACCCCAGACCTTCTTAAAAATAATTTTCGTCCTCTGGGCTGCATATTTTTTTGCACGGAACAAATTTGAATTCCAATCGAGGACTCCAACGATCAGATTTTCATGAACATTTAAATATCATTCTTACAAAAAATAACTCGTGAAAATATCAAGAAACATATGAATCCGGTCTTGTGTGCAAAATTTACGTTGATTGGAGTCAGAGTAGCTTTTGTTGAAACATTGATATTTATTTTAGATTTTGTTATTACCTGAACACGTACGGGATCTGTATTCTTTAACTACACATTAAGCAGATAATTTCAATGAATTTGGTCTTACTCAAATTTTTTTTTTTTTTTGGTTATTTGAGGACGCATATTTGAGACAATTCTGCATAAATGTTTATTTGCAATTTTATTCATTCTGATTTCAAAAGCCTCTTGCAAAACCAACCCTCCCTTATTTTAACTGAAACAGGAATGGTCGCCCCCTTACAATTTGAAATTGTACTCACTTCTTTTTCGGTTTCTGTGTTTCAATATATATCCATGAATTTAATGATAAATCTGTTTTGGAATAATAAATCATGTGCACAAGACTAAACTGGTCAACTGTAACACGAGATAATGTACAGGTTGTAATGTCAACATAACAGTAGCATTGTAATAATAACCTTTAAACTGGGTGCACTCGTTTGATTATTCTAGTATAAAAGGTATTGTGAACATATTTAATTCATGGATAGATACTGAAACACAAATTAAAAAAATGAAGTACAAATCTAAATTAAATCGCTGTGATCGGCCGTCCATTCGTTTTTCAAATCAACAGGACAACTGCATTTAACAGGTCAGGCATATTTCCTTATATTCAGTATACTTATGCCCCTGTCAATGCATGCATTAGTGTTTGTTAACAAATAAATCATTTCTTTTTATTTTGGCGATTTTTGTTCACTTATTGCCAGAAAAGAATTTTTCTAACTTTTTTCTCTCGATTACATGGTGATATCACCTCTGAATATACTCATTCTTTCAAAAGAAACTTATTGTTGTGAGTATATAAATATATTCAAAACAACTTCCTATAAACTTTCATGCCAAAAAAAAAATTTTGTGAATGGACATGTGTAAAATAGTAATTATGTATATCCCCATTGAGGCCTCCCTGACATACTGTATTGCGTCTTTGTTGTCGACAGCCAGTGACCGACACGATATCAATTAAAAATTGTGTGTCCGTGTCCACACTGTTATGAAATTCATTCTAAATGATTTGAATATTTCTTGTTCTTATACAAACTGTCTTAATACTGCGATAGTGTTTTTATTAAATGTTGGGTTTTTTTCAAAAGGAAAATGAGGGTAAACGCAAATCAGACAGCAACGTAATGAATGAAATTAAGAAAGATAAAATTTAAAGACTACTTGGTATTTGAATCATTATATGACTTTTCCACTTCAATTCTGTGATTGGTTATTGTTAAGTGAAATATATAAAGTGTTGTTTTCATTTTTTGGTACAATTTTGAACTAAATGAAGATTTCACTTCCAATTAAATTAAGTCTGATCTTCTTGTAAATCACAAATCGTTCTTGAAATTTGTTAATTATCATACATATATAAACACTGTAATTTGCCAGACTCACAAGAATAAAAACAATAAAAGTCAACAAATTGAATTTATTTTTAGACTTTTTTATCATGTAAACTACCCATCCAACAATCATATCAAACAAAACATATTTTAGTAAATAAAATTGTCTTTTGATAAACTGACTATAAATTAAATCGATTTATGAATTTCGAACAGCGGTATACTACTGTTGCCTTTAGTGGTCATAACAATTCCTAATTTAGTAATAAAACTAAAACAATACACTAATTTGATATTCAACGAAAAAAAAAAATGTAATTAGATCATTTGTACCATAAAGTATCGATTCAAGCATCAAAGCATAACTATTTTTCGGTAAATAAAAGACTGTCTAATTGTCAAATTTTATTACATTCTGAAGAGTACAAACAGTTTTTAAATGTCTGATGTTAAAAAAAGGCAACAGTAGTATCCGCTGTTCAATAGTTATGACAAAGTTTGACGCTGGAACAGGACATATTACGTCATACTGGTATGTGCAAAATACTAGATAAACGATACGCTGAATTTTTAATTTAACACAATGAGCGTGTTGACAATAAGAGAAATGGGTGAAGCAATTCAACTCTTGAAAGTTGGATATCGCTTGATATCAACTCTCGTTATTATTTGATTTAAATAGTAATAATAAACTCACCGAAGGCTCGTTTATTATTATATTGAAATTAAATGACTCGAGTTGATATCAAGAGATATCCAAATCTCACTAGTTATGAAACCTATAATTATCATATCATTTGTAACGTTATCGCGTGTCTATTTGTTGTCAGTCGTTAAATTCCGGAAGATTTACACCAACGTTGCGTTTTCATTGAAAAAAGCAACATAGGAGAGTGAAAACCAAATATTAGGCAACAGGAAAATATCATCATGAAAAAAACAAACCAAATAATACAATATTAGCATTGTTTTAAAACTCTAGTATGCTATATGAAAGTACCGCAAAGTTCAAACTATTTAAGCAATTAAGGTGTGTCTAAAATGTTTTAATACATTTTTTGGCAGTACAAAACAACAGTTTAAAATCTCCAGAAAGTATATGTACTATTGAGTTTTCTACGGATCAATATTTTTTTAATTAATTGAATTGCTTAACCGCTTATGTTGTTAACTTTCAGTAAAAACATGCGTAGTTGAAATTGATATTTTTGAAGTAAAACATTTTTATACTATGACATATTTCCAAGTGGTATTAAAGATCATAACATGATATTTTTGCATATCAGATGTTTTATCAGCCCTAGGTCATGATACAAGCCCAAGAGTCGAAGGTAGATTTGAACTCATTATTTCATTAAACTAATTTTACATCTGATATTATATATGTCATGTAATAATCAGATATTATAAATAATAAAAATTTTTAAAAAAGAAGCGGAAGGTACCAAGGAGACATTCCACATGAATACTACAAATCAATAAATAACATGAATTTTTGCGCAAAATAAATTTCTAAAAATCGTTATTTATAAAAAAAAAATGTCACCTATAAAGAATATGGTTAGCATTACATAACAAAAGTATATAGAATTACAGAAGAAAATATAACAAAAGAAATCTCACTTACACTGAGTAATGATATAAACGGTGCAAAATTGTATTAAACCAGATGCGCATTTCGACAATTCACACCTCTTCAGTGATGCTCGAGGCCATATATTTTAAACTCCAAAACCTAAAACAAACACTGAAGAGCTGACAAAACCAAAAATGACATAAAGTAAAGCCAAACCCGAACAAGGAATCAGATTTATGCTTGAGCGAGATACATTCGGTAACTTGTACAACACCTTTTTTTGCGTCTTTGTTAGCTTTATTTGCATGGTTTATTTTATTTTTGTTAGTTGTGATGGATGTTTACACAATTCTGGCTTCTAGATCTCAATTATTGGCACATTTACCTATTATGACTGTTTGGGTTGCTCACTCAATTTTGTCAATATAACGGAACTATAAACAACTGTAATATAGGTAGGAGATTTTGCTAGCTGTAAAACCAGGTTTAACCCACCATTTTCTTCGGGAAATGCCTGTACCAAGTCAGAAATATGACAGTTATTTTTCATTCTGTTTATTGATAATTTTTGATTTTGTCAGTTTTTAAGGACTTCTCCGTTTTGCATTTACCTTGGAGCTCCGTATTTCTGTTATATATTTTTATACTGATTTTCCTCGGGGATTAACAGTCAACAAGCAAACGTATCCACCCACGTGGTAGATATAACATTAACAGTACCAATTCACATGAGATCTCTCACCTTAAAACCTTGCTTCAATAACACATTTCACCAAAGTGCAATTAAGTATTTCTTTACTTTGGAACTACACATTTCACTTTTTTAAATTAGAGCAACCAAAATGTTAATCGTTGGTATAATTTTAAGTTATCTTGCTTTTAACAGACATTATATTCAAAAACAATGTAAACAATAAACAATAAATATGAACTTACCTGATGTCAAACAGAGGATGATTCTGGTAGTTATAGATATTTTTTTCTATAGTCTAGGAATCACTAATTAAAGTGTACATTAAAACTTAATAGTTATCATACAGGCTTTATTGCCATGTTACTGATTTCTTGTCTTTCTTATATATATATATGCATCGATGAATAAGTATGTGAACTTCGTGCTACCTGCTTGTCAAGTCGATTTTACGGATGGAGTCAATATAAATGTCAAGAGTGACTTGTGGTCTTAACAAATTTACATAGGAATGACAAAAAGTTATTTATAAAAAATTTCCTTAACATATATGGTATACAATCCAAATTCAATATTTTGCCATAATAGGAACATTCTTTTATTCAGCATCGCGTTTAAATCAAATAAAATAGCATTCATGTCAAAGGTTATTTATGTTCTTGAATGATGAGAGACATTTAGGAAAATATTGAAAAAAAATTGAAATAAATAAAAACTTGTATAAATATAAACTTTAATAGTTGAATATGTTCATATTGTTATGGTCCTTATCAATTCTACAATAAACATCTACTTTTCTGAACATTTCCTTTTTGCTCTACAAGCGGTCCTAGTGCAGAGAAATTTCTATATTTTGGTTTTGTAAATAGAACAGAAAGCGGCATAGAAGCCTTGTGTAAATAATGCTAGCGGAATAGGTTATCGGCCAGCCTAAATATTCACTTATATTTCTAAAGGTTAAACTGAAAGTTATTCGTTGGACGTGTGTGGTGCCTCTTGTGTCTTGTTCGGAAAAGGGTACAGTTGTTAATATGACTGGAAAACTACTTCTTTCGAATCGTTATATCATCCATAATAAAGAAAGGTCAGTCAAACAAACTTACTTTTCAAATTTCGTCTGCTATGTCATAAAATGAATGGTACACGTTTAACAACGAAACAGACTTCTAGCAACAAAATTTAAGAAAACGAAATTGAATTTAGATATATATGTAGGGTGTAAATTATGTTCTTGTTAGTTTTGTTCTAAAGAAAAGAACGAAAATCCAAAGTTAGCAATTGCTGAAGAGTAAAAATAAGCTTTAAGGATATAATCGAAACCCGTTTTTGAAACACATACACATTAATCTGATAACATTAGGTTAAGACAGATTATACCAAATATCCGTCCCGTGCGCTTCTCACAATCACATGATCATTTCCTCTGTAGCATAATCAGAATTCCTTACGGTCAATGTTAGTAGGTGAAAACAAACGTTATATTGTGTTTCGTCATTTTATATCTGTTCAAGATCGTAGATATTATGTTTGCTGAATATGCAGAATTTTATTCTGCATATTGAGCAACATGATTTCTACGATCTTGAACAGATATTAAATAAGTACTTTACTCTTATGATATGTAATTTAGATAGACATAAGAGGTTTTGCGATCGTAAAACTAATTTTACCGTACCACATTTTGGGCCTATACCATGTCAACCTTTCTGGTCTAATAATGGGCATGTAATATTCGTTGCTGTTTGTCTTTTCTTTTCGTATGACTTAGATGTTGGTGGTTGTTGGGGTATGTTGTAATGCCATACTTTTCTGGAAATTCTGGTTATCCTCTTTATGTACATGTTTTATCTATATGTTTATTTATGACTGTGTTGAATAAATCGAGAATCATTCGAGATATGCTAAAATATGAATAAAAATGTTTAGAGAACAATTGAAGGTCTTTCTACCTTCAAATCAACACTAGTTGATTATTTAAATTTGAAATGAACTTGAATAAATGTCTATATCTATTGTCATAAACTAGAAGATAAAGACAGAAACTTTCGGTTAAAAAATCAGGAGAAAGCTGATCAATAGA
Source organism: Mytilus coruscus (assembly GCA_017311375.1). Classification (NCBI taxonomy): domain Eukaryota; kingdom Metazoa; phylum Mollusca; class Bivalvia; order Mytilida; family Mytilidae; genus Mytilus; species Mytilus coruscus. The sequence goes on along the minus strand of CM029599.1, from coordinate 47,533,300 downwards.
CAATTTGCTTCTGCTGGTTTGAATAAGTCCCTTCCGGCTTTATATAATAGCTTACATTGCATGATCTTAAAATATATGGTTCCTATGTACTTTTGCTTGAAAAAAGGGAGATAAATGTGTTACTTCATATTGACATAATTTCACTTCCGGTATCGTATGATTGATTACTTTATGCTGATTGCAAACATTTATGACTTTTAGGGCAATTTGCATGAAATTAGTGAAACAATGCTACCTTCTGTTAACAAAAAGGTCACTTCCGAACGACGTGTTTCAAAGTAACATCCCAAAGGCTTTGTCATATACCAGTATGAAGGTAAACTGTAAACCAACTAATGCTCGCGAACGATTTATTTTCGCGTATTCCGCGAGTGGAAAAATAACTTGAATATAAATCGTCGCGAATATGTAAAACTTGTATCTTTCCTTATTAAACTACATCAAATAATTTTAAAAATTGCGAAATTAAATCGCCTCGACGTGGAAAGGGCTAAACGCGAAAATGAGTTGGTCTACAGTAACCATTAAATCATACATTGTAGGTATCAAACATATCAAATCTCGCTATAATGTCCATAAAATTTAATTCTTTCTTTGTCTCACTTTTTCAATTTAAGTGAAATAGCAATTACAAGCAAAGGTCTGAATGCAGAATGTCTAATTTGCATATAACCTTGACCTCAATGTTAAAGATTATGAATCTTAAATCTAAAGACCCCTAGCCTATAAAATGTATTGTTCAGGAGTTACTACCAAAGAGTTCGTTTTGGATATTTAAATGAGAAAAAAAATCTTATATCAAGTCACCAGAACGCTTCGACTGGAATGTTTTGCGTTGTTTCAAGACGCAATTTACAAAAAATCATTATCACGATAACTTTATGGTTTCTGAGGAGTTACGATACGAAACAAAGTTCAAATTTAGAACACGACCTTAATCAATGACCTTGTCATATAAAAAATTTCGACAAATATACCGAATTTCAATAGTGAATTCATTAAGGGAAAGTCCATAAAAAACCGACTTTATCAATCATCGGAACAAATGCAAAACAACTATTATATTCCTGACTTGGTACAGGCATTTTCAAAAGAACATGGTGGGTTAAACCTGGTTCTATAGCTAGCTAAACCTTCCACTTGTAACATAACCAGATTGCGTAGGTTCAACATAATCATCAAGAGGGAAAAAATTAAGCAACAACTGAAACGTTTTAATTCCTATAGGGAAAAATGTTCGGTTAAGAAGTTTGAGATTTAAGAGCGTAATAACTGTTCGATATCATATATCTATTCGACATTTTGCTATACAAAAGCAACATTTTAGGAACAGAAGTAGCAGGGAAAAAATTTAAAACAATTGCTCACAGACCAATTGAAGGTCTTTCTGTTTATCCAAATATTCACAACTGATTATACATCTGGTGTAATACAACTTTCCGGTTTCAAAAGTCAGAAACTTTATTTCATACTGATTAAAAGAAATGATTTTTGGAGATAGTTCACAACTTCCGGTTGAAGAAATTCCTTTCTTGTTTCGTATGATAGGCAATTTCACAATCATTCCAAAAGATATAGTTTTAGATTACAGTGGGTTAGCTGTTAAATCGCTATCACTGTTCGATATCATGCGCCAAAAATCTTGTCGATATCTTGCGAAACATAACAAAAATCTCAACATTAAAAAGTCCTAAAGATGTTTCAAACTTTTCAATAACTATGAGATGGAAATCAACTTTATGATAGTCAAACTTGTTTTTTGATTCCGGTGCCACTAAAAATGTTCATGTAAATGAAATCCTCGTCTGACGAACTAACTCATAAGCCTAGTATTTTTGATGAATTCAAACAATCACTGGTACGATGCCAGTATTTGTAGACGTTTCGTCCCAATGGTATCATTAATCCTGCATTTTAGTGTTGACATGAACTATCATTGGTATGTTATAGTCTGTAAATTTACAGTTTATAAAAAAATAACTCGAAATGCAAGGTTTTTCTAACCCCCAGGCACACTTTGTCTTAACGGAATTTGGCAATTTTCGCGGAATTATAGGTTTTTATTGCTCTTTGACTTGATATTTATATTTTCTTTCAACTATTTTGATTCGAGCGCCATTGAAGATTCTCGTGTAGACGAAAGGCGTGTCTATCGTTCCACAATTTAAGCTTGATATCTTTGATTTATTTCAAAATTGCAAAGACTCGTTCAAAAAAATTTTCAGTTAAAGTAGCTTTCAGAATATTAATTTCTAATTCTCCTTTTCAAAAGATGTAAAACATGTTGATTCTTTTAAATATTAGGAATAGGGCAGGATAATCAATTGTAGCTAACGATATACCAGTATATACATTTCTCCTTTTTAATTCAGTCGTCCCAACTTCGAACAGACCATGAACATAATACAAAATAGACGACGATGACAAATATTCAGCTTGACACTTATGCGAAATGTTTTACTGAATCGTGTTCGTGTATTTTATTAAAGTACATTTGAAATCCGGATTCGCTTTTCCTTCATATTTACATAACATATGTAATGTAAAAAATGAAGAAGACAAACATTTCATTGATGCTTTCTGTTTTGACAGGAGTAGAACTTAAACAAATCCACCCACGAAAAGAAAATAATTAAAACTATCATTTCATTTACTCTTACTTAATTAAATGTTAGTAATGAGATCAATATCTTTAACATTGTATCAAAACTATAGAAGAATTGATTTTAATGATTCAAACTGTCATTTTGCAAAGGAATCTTGTTACTTCATTTGGTACAATTAACTTGTTATCTTCTTAACACTTGTCAGATTGATAAACAAATGTCAATAACTGCTAGACTGGTGCTTTTAATTATCACCTTAACGATTGATTGGCCAAATTTGACTTACAGTTCCAATAAAAAGGACTTGATGACATTGTCCCTAATTATCATCACCACGCGTGTGATTTCAGGCAACACGATCAAATCATCTGAAAATCATTTGTTACTAACGGTATAACAATTTCTTGTAGGTTGAATCTTATTTTCATAAATAGTTTTTTTAATCGCAAGCGTTATTAGATATTAATAGGTAAGACTTATATCAAGTATATTCATCATATTGTATTTTAATACTCGCTCATCAAATGTACGTTTTCTTTAACGGATTAATTGATTTAAGCTAGAAAGTGAATATACTCTTGCAATTACACCCTCCTCCCAAAAAAATAAAAGCGGTCTCTATGGTATTTTGAAAAGTTACATACTTTTAATTGACTCGCTTTAACAAAAAAGATGTAGTTCACGGCTTTAAAAATCAACCTTATCTAGCTTATTCCGGAAACTATTTTATACAATAATGTTGATTAATGTAGCAAATACGCCATCATAAGCATTAAACTTAAGATATATACATTAAAAAAGCTATTTCAAGAATGAATTATCTTTATATTTAATGAATTTTCTCCATATAAAGATGAAAAAAAAATATCAGTCTCCTTGGGTAATAAACATAACATTTTACAGAAATTATCGCAGTGGAGTGATATATACTTTTCCATTTTTTTTTAAAGGATTGTTGAAGGAAGCATTATATATTGCTCTTTTTTATCGTACGCCTATCTACCATGTTATAACCGGGGACTGTTGATATCCTCGCAAGTACTGGCAAACAAACACTGGAATGAAGGGATCAAAGCTGTTAGGTCAAGCTATTAGAGACGTATGCGAAATATTTATAGTTTAAGCACACGGATTCCTAATCCCGTAAAGAAGTCTGAGGTTGTGGAAACTTTATCCTCTTTTCGCGACAATTTTTTTTTAACATGCAATGATCGCTATTTAGATCGATAACGGATATAGAAATAAGACTTTATAAATATCTGTCATTTATAACAAAGTTCTCAATCAGAGAGTAAATTTTATTTATTTCCATAATCCAAAGCTCAGAAATGAAAATACTACTTTATACATTTGGTGCATCCGGAACGATTTTCTGCATTAAAGTTCTTCCGAAACGCTCTAAATCTAAATCTATCCCATGTAAACTTTGCTTTGAGTTGGTAAAAAACAACTGTGAATACATAGACCAAGGAACTGGAAATACACAGATAAAAGTAACTTGAGGTGCAAAGGCGAACTGAAATTTCACCCAACAACATTGATTTAGTAAGAGTATAGTTCAGAAATCACGAATCCGTCATTCGGTATGTTGGAAATAGCATAGCAAAGGACACTGAAAATCTCACTACTTTAATAATAATGGAAACCAAAACTTTAAACAATTCTTATAAATTAGGATTAGCAGGCTCGTTTTTTTAATATTCTACTTAACGACTTCTTGAAGCACATAGATTCAATTTCATAACAGTGTGGACATGGACACCTGATATTTAAATGATATCGTGTCGGTCACTGGTTGTCGACAACAAAGACTTCACGCAATTACAGTATGTCAGGGGCCTCTAAATGGGGATATACATAATTACTATTTTACACATGTCCATTCATAAAATAAATGTTTTTGGATGAAAGTTTATAGGAAATTGTTTTGAATATATTTATATACTCACAGCAAAAAGTTTTTTTTTAACCCCGCCGGATTTTTTTGCGCCTGTCCCAAGTCAGGAGACTCTGGCCTTTGTTAGTCTTGTGTGTTTTTTAATTTCAGTTCATTTATATGTTTTGGAGTTTAGTGTGATGTCCATTTTCACTGAACTAGTATACTATTTTATTTAGGGGCCAGCTGAGGACCACCTCCGGGTCCGGGATTTTTTCGCTGCGTTGAAGACCCATTGGTGGCCTTCGGCTGATGTCTGCTGTTTGGTCGGGTTGTTGTCTCTTTGACATATTCCCCATTTCCATTCTCAATTTTATCTTTTGAAAGAATGAGTATATTCAGAGGTGGTATCACCAAGTAATCGAGAGAGAAAAAAGTAAGAAAAATACTTTTCTGGCAATAAGTGAAAAATAAAGTAGTGTGTCAGTTAAAGACAAAAAGACATGCATTGCAAATCATTCAGCGGATTGGTCAATCGCAAAAATTAAATAAAAAAAAATGCTTTATTTGTAAACAAACACTAATACATGCATTGACGGGGGCATAAGTACGCTAAATAATACATGTCCATATAAGGAGATGTGCCCGACCTGTTAAATGCAGCTGTTGTGTTGATTTGAAAAACGAATGGACGGATCACAGAGATTTAATTTGGAATTGTGCTTATTTTTTTAATTTGTGTTTCAGTATCTATCCATGAACTAAATAGCTTCAGAATACCTTTAATACTAGAATAATTAAACGAGTGCACCCAGTTTAAAGGTTATTATTACACTGTTTAATACTGTTATGTTGACATAATAACATGTACATTATCTCGTGTTACAGTTGACAAGTTTAGTCTTGTGCACATGATTTATTATTCCAAAACAGATGTTTTGTGGACGTAATTATCATTAAATTCATGGATATATATTGAAACACAGAAATCGAAAAAGTGAGTACATTTTCAAATTTTAAGGGGGAGACCATTCCTGATTCAGTTAAAATAAGGGAGGGGTGGCTATGCAAGAGGCTTTTGAAATCAGCATGAATAAAATTGCAAATAAACGTTTATGCAGAATTGTCTCAAATATGCGTCCTCAAATGAAAAAAAAAATAGTTGAGTAAGACCAAATTCATTGAAATTGCCTGCTTAATTTGTAGTAAAATAATATAGATCCTTTAACTTTTGTTATAGTGTTCAGGTATAACAAAATCTAAAATAAATATCAATGTTTACACAAAAGTTACTCTGACTCCAATCAACGTAAATTTTGCAAGCAAGACCAGATTCATATGTTTTTTGATATTTTCACGAGTTATTTTTTGTTAGAATTATATTTAAATGTTCACGAAAATCTGATCGTTGGAGTCTTTGGTGGGAATTCAAATTTGTTCCGTGCAAAAAATTATGCAGCCCAGAGGACTAAAACGATTATTTATGAAAGTCCAGGGTTCTTATTACCAACAAAAATAATCTTCGTATGAAAGTTGATCATAGGTTACTCTACATCAACTCGTACGAATAAATGGTTTTTTTGGGGGTTTTTTTTTTTAACGGAGCCACAGAACGTTTATGCAAGAAAAAACATAACGTTTTTTTCTCTCGATTACTTGGTGATAACACCTCTGAATATACTCACTCTGCCAAAAAGAAACTTTTTGTTGTGAGTATATTTATATATTCAAAACAAATTCTTATAAACTTTCATGCAAAAACTTTATTTTATGAATGGACATGTGTAAAGATAGTAATTATGTATATCCCCATTGAGAGGCCCCTGACATACTGTAATTGCGTGAAGTCTTTGTTGTCGACAGCCAGTAATACACACGATAACATTTAATTACCATGTGTCCATGTCTACGCTGTTATGAAACTCATTATATTGTGATGAGGTATTCTCAACCAGTGGTGTCAATCAGATATGGATTCTTAGAAATTTCAATAATCTACTTCAAATCTTCATTTTCATTTCAAATCACATTTTACATTACTGCTAAAGTCCACTTTACATTTAAGCTACAATATAAAGTAAAGCGTACCATTTTTTTTATTTATCATATCATAGATTTAACACACTTTTGAAAAGCTTGAAGAATTTAACTATTTCTGAAGTTTCAAGTATCAGAAAATGACACATTTTATTTTCCTCCTTTACTGATTGTTTCCTATACCTTATTGTAACAGCTCGAACCGAGTGTACATAGCAAACAGCGCTTACCCTGTCGACACAACCATTGAACTCGAGATGTTATCAGACTATTAATGTAAGGAACATAAATAGAAATAGGGACGTGGACAGTAACAGTCAAACTCCGAAACAGCGGTGACGTTGCTTCGCTAAACTATCGCGTCACCGTAGCGTAGCGTAGACGTTACCACTGTTTCGGAGTTTGAGCAACAGTGACACTCTTCGTTAACAAGATATGTTCTCATGAAATGTCTTCCTTATAATAAAATTTACCATTTTGAGTTACAATATTTTCAGTATAGATTTAAATGAATTTAAAAATGGTCAGTTTCTTCTATTTGCGTGTGAAAACTTCAGATTATGGCCAACTTTTTGGAATTGTTATTTTTTTACGATCTTCAACTTTGTTGTTGGTTTGATTTTCCAGCTGTATTATGTAGACAAAATTCGATTGTCGTACCACATTATTAGCCTGATATATTTGATGAAATAGTTTAACCCGATTGTTTTTCACTGTTGCACTAGGAACATTTTCACTTTTTTTTCCGTTTTTTCTGATTAATTTGTAAAACTATACTACTGACGACCAAAGGGGAACAACTATTGTTAAAATCTCGTACAAAACACTAAATTGAGTAAAGAAACTATTACAAAACAGTTTTTACTCAAATTGTCATAAAACGCAAGTTTAAAATAAAATGTAACATGGGATTCATTGTGATAACAAAAAAATTAACCAGATGCGCATTTTGACAATTTATGTCTCTTCAGTGATGCTCGGGGTAAAACTTTTTGAAAGTCCTTCACAAACGTTGTAGAGCTTATAAAACCAAAAAGGACACCAACAATAAAGCCAACCGTACAAGGAATCAGTGGCTATGCATAAAGGAGATACATTCCTTAATATGAAATTATGTCGAAATTTAGTAACAGCAAATGATGTTTTGTGGACGTAATTATCATTAAATTCATGGATATATATTGAAACACAGAAATCGAAAAAGTGAGTACATTTTCAACTTTTAAGGGAGACCATTCCTGATTCAGTTAAAATAAGGGAGGGGTGGCTATGCAAGAGGCTTTTGAAATCAGCATGAATAAAATTGCAAATAAACGTTTATGCAGAATTGTCTCAAATATGCGTCCTCAAATGAAAAAAAAAATAGTTGAGTAAGACCAAATTCATTGAAATTGCCTGCTTAATTTGTAGTAAAATAATATAGATCCTTTAACTTTTGTTATAGTGTTCAGGTATAACAAAATCTAAAATAAATATCAATGTTTACACAAAGTTACTCTGACTCAATCAACGTAAATTTTGCAAGCAAGACCAGATTCATATGTTTTTGATATTTTCACGAGTTATTTTTGTTAGAATTATATTTAAATGTTCACGAAAATCTGATCGTTGGAGTCTTTGGTGGAATTCAAATTTGTTCCGTGCAAAAATTATGCAGCCAGAGGACTAAAACGATTATTTATGAAAGTCCAGGGTTCTTATTACCAACAAAAATAATCTTCGTATGAAAGTTGATCATAGGTTACTCTACATCAACTCGTACGAATAAATGGTTTTTTTGGGTTTTTTTTTTTTAACGGAGCCACAGAACGTTTATGCAAGAAAAAACATAACGTTTTTTTCTCTCGATTACTTGGTGATAACACCTCTGAATATACTCACTCTGCCAAAAAGAAACTTTTTGTTGTGAGTATATTTATATATTCAAAACAAATTCTTATAAACTTTCATGCAAAAACTTTATTTTATGAATGGACATGTGTAAAATAGTAATTATGTATATCCCCATTGAGGCCCCTGACATACTGTAATTGCGTGAAGTCTTTGTTGTCGACAGCCAGTAATACACACGATAACATTTAATTACCATGTGTCCATGTCTACGCTGTTATGAAACTCATTATATTGTGATGAGGTATTCTCAACCAGTGGTGTCAATCAGATATGGATTCTTAGAAATTTCAATAATCTACTTCAAATCTTCATTTTCATTTCAAATCACATTTTACATTACTGCTAAAGTCCACTTTACATTTAAGCTACAATATAAAGTAAAGCGTACCATTTTTTTTATTTATCATATCATAGATTTAACACACTTTTGAAAAGCTTGAAGAATTTAACTATTTCTGAAGTTTCAAGTATCAGAAAATGACACATTTCATTTTCCTCCTTTACTGATTGTTTCCTATACCTTATTGTAACAGCTCGAACCGAGTGTACATAGCAAACAGCGCTTACCCTGTCGACACAACCATTGAACTCGAGATGTTATCAGACTATTAATGTAAGGAACATAAATAGAAATAGGGACGTGGACAGTAACAGTCAAACTCCGAAACAGCGGTGACGTTGCTTCGCTAAACTATCGCGTCACCGTAGCGTAGCGTAGACGTTACCACTGTTTCGGAGTTTGAGCAACAGTGACACTCTTCGTTAACAAGATATGTTCTCATGAAATGTCTTCCTTGTAATAAAATTTACCATTTTGAGTTACAATATTTTCAGTATAGATTTAAATGAATTTAAAAATGGTCAGTTTCTTCTATTTGCGTATGAAAACTTCAGATTATGGCCAACTTTTTGGAATTGTTATTTTTTTACGATCTTCAACTTTGTTGTTGGTTTGATTTTCCAGCTGTATTATGTAGACAAAATTCGATTGTCGTACCACATTATTAGCCTGATATATTTGATGAAATAGTTTAACCCGATTGTTTTCACTGTTGCACTAGGAACATTTTCACTTTTTTCCGTTTTTCTGATTAATTTGTAAAACTATACTACTGACGACCAAGGGAACAACTATTGTTAAAATCTCGTACAAAACACTAAATTGAGTAAAGAAACTATTACAAAACAGTTTTTACTCAAATTGTCATAAAACGCAAGTTTAAAATAAAATGTAACATGGGATTCATTGTGATAACAAAAAAATTAACCAGATGCGCATTTTGACAATTTATGTCTCTTCAGTGATGCTCGGGGTAAAACTTTTTGAAAGTCCTTCACAAACGTTGTAGAGCTTATAAAACCAAAAAGGACACCAACAATAAAGCCAACCGTACAAGGAATCAGTGGCTATGCATAAAGGAGATACATTCCTTAATATGAAATTATGTCGAAATTTAGTAACAGCAAATATATATATTAGAACAATATCCGCATTTTCATGCCATTGCCGTGTGACTTTTCTTTAAAAAGTATTTTGAAATAATTTTAAAAAATGTATTAATTATTATTATTTTTTTTTTTTTTTTATTAAAAGGATTATCTTAAGCTTTTCCAGTATTTGAAAAAACAATTAAAGCAAACTAATAGTTGGTAAAAAGAAAATTGAACAAACAAATCGTAAAAAACTGAAAAAAACTTATATCTCTGACAAACATTACGGAATTTATCAAATGAGGATATCTGCTATTGTAACATTGTTATACTAAATGAAAACCTATGTATGCTCTGTAAATGTTCTGAATACCACTAATATAGAGTAGCCTAAAGCAGAATGACATTTCAAAGATCATCATGAAAACTCTATACAAAAAAGTAAAACAACAAAAATACCGAACTCCAAGGGAAATTCAAAACGGAAAGTCCTTTATAAAAAGGCAAAATCAAAAGCTCAAACACATCTAACGAATGGAAAACAACTGTCATATTCCTGACTTGGTACAGGCATTTCTTTATGTAGAAAATTTTGGATTAAACCTGTTTTTTTTTTTTTTAGCTAGCTAAACCTCTCACTTGTATGACATTCGCATAGAATTTCATTATATTGACAACAATGTGTGAGCAAAACAAACAGAAATAAAACGTAAAAACGTCAAAAATTGAGATACAGCAGTCAACATTGTCATATAATCTTAATCACTATACAAAACAAATAACTGTTTCAACAAAGAAACACAAAATGGCATATAGACGGGCACACGGTAGGACATTTGCACTTTAAATTTTGATACACCTGTATTAAATTGATCGGACATTTGCGCTTTTTACCTATAGCCTACTTGTAATTTTAATGAATTGTAATCATATACTATATACTATATACTATATAGCAATATATAAAGTATATTATAATTATTGTATGGCATTCTGAACTAAATGTTATGAAGCGTAAATGTTTGTCATATAGTCTAGAAGATAGTTATCCCACTCGGACTTGGTGTGTCAGTCTAAGATCACCCTCCAGCCTCCGCCCATCGGGTGAACTTACACTGACACACCGCGTCCTAATGGGATAACTATTACAGACTAATAAAGGAAAAAATGTATATGTCACCGATGGCTTTTTATCATAGAACAACAGTCGGTTGATTAGATTAAAATTCGTTATATTGATGAACAGGGACCTTAATCAAGAGTTTAGAAAGCGAGACTAGAATATTTATTTGCAATGTAGGCGAAATACCAGTCAGGACAGATTACAAGAGCTAAATTTGTTCATTCCCTGAGCTTCAGATATCAAGCGAAAACTGACCTATGATGACTATACGAGTCTTTAAGCCTTTAGAATGTTTACTTTTAGCTATTATATAACTATATTCATGTTACATAAAAGTAACTTTTTAACACAAATGTGCTATTCATACCACATCTTCTTATATCTATGAAATGACTATTAATCTTTTAATAATGACGAAAATTATGACTTTAACTCTGCCAGGTCAAACCTACCGGTCCAAGGCCGGATAAAATAGGAGGGAAGTCATATGAAGCAAATATTGTAAAAGTGCAAATGTCCTATATAAAAAGCGCAAATGTCCTATAAATTGAAGCCCAAATGTCCATTAAAAAAGAGCAAATGTCCTATGAAAAAGTGCAAACGTCCCGCACCGATATAGACAAAGTACATAAGCAAAAATGAAAGACAAGAACTCAAAATTTATCATAGCACAACGGCGGGATGTATAAGTACCGATTCACGTCATAAGTATATAATCAAAAATGGATAAACAGTAAAGGTTAAAAATATACAAGGACAACAAAGGGGAACTTTAACACGTAATTAAGATGATAAAAAACGTTAGTACATAGAATCTATACTTCAAAACCATCATGTATTATTTGTGAAGTTGTTTCGGAATATTTATCAACAAGTATCTTCCAATGATTTTTTTAGAAACAGGAACAGACGTTCTTTGACATAACCTTGGCTCGTCAACTTTCTGCTCAGACACTGGTGACGCTCTATAAAGTCTGAGTAGCAGCTGCAAGCTCTTGAATACCGAATGAATTGGAAAATGTATATCCTATATGCAGGTGAAGTTGGTATATTGCTTCTAAGTTGGGGAAAATTTATAATTTCAAAATTAAAATCGTCTCGCTTATCATAGACTCTGGTATTGAGATGACCACTTATGTCAAATTTGAGATATAAGTCTGAAAATGAGGCGGAGGAAGCCGTGTCTGTTGTTTTTTTTTTTTTAATTTCTATTTCTGAAGGATACAGACACTACTTACATATATATTTTATTTACACTAACACTACGTACATCACTGACTTGCTGCAAACTTTCTTTATCAATTGAATTAAAGTGTTGAGTTCCATAATCAATTTAGTAGGGTAATAAGCGATGAAATTTGATAAAAAAATAAATTAGTTAATTCTTCATCTTACAGGAAATCTTTATGACCGATTGGCCAATTGCCAACGTGTTTACCTTTATATCTTTCAGATTTACGTTTTTTGAATTACAGTGTACTAAACTAAGAACTTTCAAATAAACGAGACTAAAAATAACTATTTAAGGGTGAAATACAATACAATGCATATAAATAAATGTTATAGAATATCCGTTTCACAGATGATAACGGATATGTTCCAATTGTTGAAACTACAATCCCGTCCCCTTTTCCCCGAATGTGACCTCCGAATTAGACTTATAATCGGGATTGTACTAACATGAGCAACACGACGGGTGCCACATGTGGAGCAGAATCTGCCGGCCCTTCCGGAGCACCTGAGATCACCCCCAGTTTTTGGTGGTCACTTAGTGTTGCTCAGTCTTTAATTTCTATTTTGTGTTTTGTGTACTGTTGTTTGTCTATTAGTCTTTTTCTTTTTTCGTCATGGCGTTGTCAGTTTATTTTCGATTTATGAGTTTGAAAATCCATTTGGTATTTTTCACCTCTCTTTTATATATGTAAAGTTTGATTTGTAACATTGTGCAAAATTGTGAATTGGGGTATATTCTCTTATATTTTAACAGTTATTGTGTATGTTATCATGAGATCATTTCTCATTCGTGCGCTACTTCATTTTCTGGCTTTCAACCAACTGTGCTTGCTATTTTAAATTTGTTTTTCAAATTTTTATGCACTCGACCTGAATCAATTGTACTATTCATACATTTCCAGCCAAGTTATTTAAAACATATCAGGACGAGCATCATGGTCTTAATGTTTTTATTGTTTCTGTATTCTACAGTAAGAATGTCGGTCAATTTACGACGATATTTTTAAGATTTCGTTGCCAGATATAAATGATAATTGTTCCTAGTTTTTGATGGGGTTCGTGTTACTCAGTCTTTAGTTTTCTATGTTGTGTTTTGTGTACTGTTGTTTATCTGTTTATCTGTTTGACTTTTTTTCTTTTTTAGCCATGACGTTGTAAGGTAATTTTCGACTTATGAGTTTCAATTTCCGTTTGGTATCTTCTGCCTCTTTGATTTTGTTGATTATACCCTGCAGCTGTGTTCCTCAATGCACAGATGTAGAGTGGTCGACATGTCTAGCAACGAATTCCGCTCATACTAGTACTAGGGACAATCTTGAACTTGCAGTCGGGTGATAGTTTTTGACTTGCTTTTGGTATTAATGTGTATATAATGGTTTATGTGTCCTTAGCATATTAGTAATCCGAAAGGAACATTGAACATATATTCTTAAAACAGATTATACATTTTTTTACACCCTTTGATTGTTATTTTTTTTTTTTTTTTTTTTAGTTTTTTTTTTTTTTTAGTTTTATTTTACTTATTGATAATTGATGTAGTTATTTTTGGTCAAACCATGATTTAACCAAGATTGAAGGCCTATCGAATTAGATAATTTAAAGTACATTAAAAACGACCTAAATAAAGGCAACAGTACTTTACTATCGATATTCAAATCTTATAAAACAATTCAGATTACAAATAAAGGAAACAAATACAACTGCCGGAATCGCATGAAGTCCAAAAGAAAATGGACTGGGTGCGTCGAAGGAGTAAGCTTCTCCTGCTAAGCATGCATTCATACTCATTTAAAATGTTTCAACCAGAAATACGACAAATTCACTAGAATTAAAAAGACAAGTCGACTATTCTGGTATCATTAAATCTATGGCTGCGAAAACGTGTCGCTAAACGCTACGACGATATGGCAGAGGGTATGCTACTGCTGATAAATGGGAACTTGACAATTGCAAAGTTGAAATCATCACGTTTGTCATAGATTTTAGTTTCAAGTTGTTCATCTGATTCAACAAGGATGAAAAGATTAAGATATCAAGCAAGACCTATAGTTTCGGTAGTAATCTTAATCTCATTTTCACTGGAATTTATGAAATACAAGCACTCGGTGAAATGTGAGTTATTGAGTTACTAAACATCATCAATTCATCTGAAAGTGAAATTTAATCATTTTGCAAGATGTTTTATTTTTTTTTTCCTTTTTTAGAAGGTGTTGTATGAATTCTACTTAATATGAGTACAAAAACAAGTCGCCCAGTGAGGGTGCACAATTGGTGCCCATTAGAATGCTGACTTTCAGTTGAAATATCAATCCACCAAATTCAACAAATTTGTTGTCGATTAAAAAGTCCAATATGTTTATTATATCATCCTCGGGTTTTTTTTTTTTTTATTTTTTATTTTTTTGAACAGTGCGGTTCTTCGAAAAGTAAGATTTATCATGACTTAAAACAAAATATTTGTCTGTAGGAGCCCCAATTTGTGGAAAACGCTTTGTTTATTGATGTTTCAATTGAGGGAATGGTAATGACACTTTCAGACACTTTAAAAAAACAATGCAATTTCCGTTGATACTCAAATTGAAGGAATGTTCTGTGGATGGATAATTAAATAAAGTCTTAAGACTTTTATAACTATTCCTTATCTATAAACATATAGAAGCCGCATCAGTTCATGGTCATACTGATCCACTCTTAGATCGATTAACTGTTGATTGTTGTTCTTTTAAACCTAAAACATATATACATAATATATATACATAATGTACTCAGAAGTGCGATGGATACATTGAAATGCGATAGTGACGCTGAAGTGCGATGGTCTGTGCCGAAGTGTCATGGCCGTTTCCTTGATGTTTGATGGTCTATATGATGTGTGATGGTTAGTTTGAAATCTTCAGATGTGCAATTATTATAAGAAGACTCATTTGTAAGTTAGTATATACATTTGCATGCACTATTGTTCATAAAACATTTATGCATTTTGCATTGATGAGATGAGTAGGGTTGAACTAAAAGAATCGTTAAAAGAATTAAAAACCAATTGTTCAGAGAACCATTGATGGTCTTTCCACCAGTAAGGATCTTTTTTTTATATGAAAATATTTAAATTTGGTTTTAAATGTCAATTTCAGCGTCAAATGACATCTTATTGAACGCTGATTCCAAAAATATATGGTTTCTATACAAAAAGATATAAATAAGGGAGATCATTTTTTACTTCCGGTTGAAAAGATGTTACTTCCGGTATTTTTTGATGGAACGGGGACCCAGTTATTTGCCCCATTGAAACGCATTGAAAATCATAGTAAATAAATGGGGTGCTGTCCAATAAATAATTTTGATAGCCACCTTGGGACTTCTGTTTCATGTTAGGCATTTGTTTCGAAGTTTCTAAGTACAATCTCAGTGCCTCATGACCGGCATTCCGTTGCAAAATTTTGTTTTGATTGACAACAGGGTCAGTCCGTCTACTTCCGGGGAAGAATAAAGGCTAGAATTAAGGCAATTTACTCTATGTACCGACGCCTGATTACATTTAAATCAATCAAAATTTTTACAGAAATTCAAGCTAGAAAGCCTACCCTTTCAAATAAATCTACATTCAGTTACAGAACTTGTGTAATAATAAAACTACACCATTTTAAATAAAAGTTATATATTTTTTTTAAGAACTACATTCGTGGGTACCGGACTGGTTGCCGTAACTGGGATCCTATTCCTGTCAGACTTTAATTTTGTTTCCAGACTTAAAACTGCACTTTTAAAATAAAGATATACATCTCAGTAGTTATTGTGCAAAAACACCAGTCCTAGTTCATTTATGTCAATTTTTTAAATCACAGCTTCCACAATTGTATGGCGGACTAATTTTTTAATGAGAGTCATAAATCTGTGTTCCTCATCTCAAGGTCCATTAGGGATATTGTCCCATATTAGATCAGCTAATGTCAGATTCCACTTATTTTGCAGTTTGTATCCCTTTAGTACACATTTCTGAATAATTCTGTGAAGTTTTAGCCATATCTGAAATAAAATAAGCTCATTTTAATACTTTTAGGTACCAATGTTTATAACTGTTCAATATCCTTTTTAAGGAAGAAAAAAAACACAATAAGCATATGTTATAAATTTACATTTTAAACATTTGTTTTAACTTTTATTGGTATAACTGCAATTCATAAGCCTCTTCTACCTTAAAGACTTTCTACAAATCCTCATTTTTTGTTGATAAATCATGTAAATACAGTGTTTTTCACTTAAAAACTATCAAATTTAAGAAAATTTTCCACAATGAAATTCTTGTTTGCTATTATATTTTTTTTTATTGAATAAAAAGCTGTTATATATGTTCATTACTGTAAAGATTAGTCATAGACCTTTCCAAAACTAGTCTTGTTTCCAAAATCCATCAAGTAATAAGAATTTTAGAGTTTTTTTTTATGTGTGTAGAAAGTGGGAAAAATGAGTTATTTTTTTGGTGAAGAGTACATTGTGACGTCATTGTTTTTGTGACGTCATTGCATTATGACATCATAATTAAGAGTTGTACACATCTTACAGAGTGTATTAATTTTGAAACATGAAAGGCAAAAAAGAAACGAAATAAATTTAAGGTCGGTAACCAAGCATTTTTATCCCGTTATGATTCCCTAGCAACAAATCAAGATTGCAATGGTGTTGCTCCATCTACAGATCCATCTACACCTCCATCTAGTTCCCTGGAGTAACAAAAGCCCAGAAAAATGATGTAAAACAGCTTTTGCCAATGATATAAAATTAAGGTCACATGGTATAATGAAATCATTATTTATGAAGTATAATGGTGACCGACAAAAATTTCAAAATGCTTGCCTGGTATTGTTTGGTCTGTGGTGGTGCTACAGCGGTAATGCGGTGATACGTGTAGATGGAGCACAACACTATGTAATGGTGGTAAAAAAACAAGCTGGGGTGGTATAAATCTATCAACCTTAATAGTCATGGCTTGCAAAATGGGTCTCTGATACCAACTGACAGAGACAAAATATTAATAGAATCGTTGCTAGAGATGAAACTTTTAACTCCACCACATTCTTCATGTGCCTGTCCCAAGTCAGGGATCTGTTATTCGGCGCTTGTCGTCGGTTGCCGTCTGTCATGTTTGTTTTCGTTTATTATTTTGTCATTAACCACGACGTTATTTTTTTTTCGTTTAAATCGTTTTACATCTTGTAATGTTGTGTCCTTTTATTGCTAACAATACGGAATGTGTTTTACTTATTGTTCAAGGCCTTACGGTAACTTATATAACAGCTGCTTGAATACGTTTCATTTGGGAATCATACCACATCTCCTTATTCTATAAGATATGTCCTAATAAATAAACAACCAATCACAGCATTTGAAAGTACCGACTTAAATCAAGAGACGAATTAATCCACTTTTGGTATTAATTGTTTTGATAACTTGTTGAGCCAGAGACATATTATACATATCATATGTCTCTGGTTGGGCGTATTCAAATGGGAGAAACCTGATAATCAGCACGCAACATGCTTAACATGAAATTTGGTTTTAAATACAGAAAAATAATTATCAATTATCATCCTAAAAGATTTTATTAATTCAATTAAAATCATAATAAAAATTCTTCAAATTAAATATAAATCATGTTAAAATGCCAGCACCAGTGGATACTTTGGGAATACATCACCTTATTTCTCATTATGAACAAGCATCCCAAGAAATGACGATCGTGGGCGTTGGTCATAGCTATAAATCGCATTCTCTCCTCCATATGCTGTCGTTCTTATAAATCCATGGTCACCTTTCTGCATCCTACACAACGCTGTCATAGAAGCTGAATGGTAAACTGCATCTGTATCAGTCTCACCAGCATTCGATATAATTCGATTCTGAACCACAAGCTGGGTGACTATGTATTTAGAACCAGCACTTGATACTGTCCATGAGAATAGATACACCCCTTTCCTTGGTGCAACAAACACCCCATCATTTGAATTGTAATGACCTCCAATGTTTAATATGACTGATTCAAAGACAACTGTTGACTTTGCGTTCAGATAGATAATACTTCCAGATTTTATTAAAGCATAGAACATGACAGGTTCAAGATCTGACCCTGAAAAAAACAGCAAGTATATAAATGTCTATGTGTACACTTCTTACACAACCAGTCCGGTCAGTGTTTTAATTTTAAGCAGTTGAGTTAGTATATTTCTTTGGCGATAGTACGGAACCCTGGGACTATGTCCTAGCGGAACCCTACCCGTAGTCATATAATACCCCGATGTCTGTATTGTGTGTATCGAGGTGTTCATTTGATTGATTTGTAATATTATGCAGTCTTTTTCGACGGTTGCATCGCGCAGAAAATAATGTATAGGAGAGTTTAAAAATCCTTTGTTCGACCTGCTAGTCAAATGCGTTTTGTTAAAATATACTTTTTCACTTTTTGGTCTTTTGGAAAATGTTGTTTGTGCTGTATTTAGACCCCTCGACCAAGAAATTTGTTTTGCATGCACACGTATAAAATTGCGGTTTTATCCAACGCAATCATAGGTTTGACCGTGTTTTCAATTTAGACTTGTCCTTATTTTTCGTTTGGGTTTGTATTATATTTGCCTTCGGGTTTGTAAATCCGTTTATCCTATTTCGACTCTTCAAAATTCAAGAGTCTATCCTAAACTGAGGTAAATTATATGGCCTTCCAAATACCGTTTCGATTACTAACATCACTGAAGAGACATTAATTGTCGAAATCTGGATATGGTGTACAAAACCTTTTGTTTGCGGTAAACCATCTTTTCCGCAAGTTTATTGTTTTCTGTTTAATATTAAATTTATAATTAAGATCCATTTATTACATCGGTGATCCCTTTATTTGTCAATCGCCAATGGCAGTCAGCAGGGTTTAAGAGCATTTGTTGTTCGACCTGTTAGTCAAATGCGTTTTGTTAAAATATACTTTTCACTTTTTCGGTCTTTTGGAAAATGTTGTTTGTGCTGTATTTAGACCCTCTAACAAGAAATTTGTTTTGCATGCACACGTATAAAAATTGCGGTTTTATCCAACGCAATCATAGGTTTGAACGTTGTTTTCAATTTAGACTTGTTTATATATATATATAAACGTCATAAAACAATTACAAAAGGGATATGAACGTTTCTCTAATTCTTCGTGAATTTATCCCTTTCTGCACCCATTGTATAAAAAAATTTAATCAACGTATGGTTCGTTTGATCTCAGTTCATCATTGGTTAAAATCCGATTATGACGTCGAATTTTCTTACTTACCTCTGAATTTCTTATTGTGACGGCATGAAAAAAGGCGACCATACCTGATGACGTCACATAGAAAGAACACATCTTTTGCAGATCATTCGAAAAGAAGGAATAATTTTGCCTGCATATTGTTTGAAAATCATTAGAGAAACAGATTCCACCACCAATCTCGTGTAATACTATATTTATCCACTCGACAGTTAAATTTTAAATATTTAAACCGCTCGGGCAAGCCTCGCGTTTTAAATTTGAAAATTTAACTGTCTCGAGTGGATAAATATCGTATCACACTCGATGCAGTGGTAGAATCTATATTTCTAATTCTTCGTCAATTTATCCTTTCTACACCCATTGTATAAAAAATTTAATCAACGTGTGGTTTGTTTGATCTCAGTTCTTCATTGGTTAAAATCCGATTATGACGTCGAATTTTCTTGCTTTCCTCTAAATTTCCTATTGTGACGGCATGAAAAAGGCGACCATGCCTGATGACGTCACATAGAAAGAACACATCTTTTGCAGATCATTGGAAAAGAAGGAATAAGTTTGCCTGCATATTGTTAGAAAATCATTAGAGAACAGATTCCACCACCACATCTCGTGTAATACACTATTTGTCCAATCTCGACAGTTAAATTTTAAATATTTAAAACTCTCGGCGAGCCTCGCATTTTAAATTTGAAAATGTAACTGTCTCGAGTGGATAAATATCGTATCACACTCGATGCAGTGGTAGAATCTATACAGTTGAACGGCAAACGCCTGAATCTGACGACACAAAAGGACCCGTATGTAAAAGTTAACGCCAACAAACAGCGCCCCTATAATTTTTCTGCGGCATCCTTGAGAACGATGTTCCGTTCTGTAGTAAATTAAAACATTAAATTAACTAAAACATAGAAAAGTAAGTGTAAAAACAAATTAAAAGTTATATTTGCACATGACTGGTTATGCATGATACGCTGGCAATGTTTGCAATTTCCTTTAATCCAAGTTTGTTTCCTGCGTCAAAATGGCGGATTTCAATGTTTACATTTTTCATCAAAGTAATAGCTGACACAATTTCGTATCCAATCATTTATTAGCAATTTTATTATTGATTTTGAAGATCATCCAATCACATTTACCGTTATAAAGTGGCTACACGTTACCAGCCATCGTTACAAAGTAGCCATGTGTTTTGTGGGGATACCTCGGAATGTTGTGTATTCAAAATTTACGGTAAAAATCAATGTTATCTTCATTATATTTCCATGCATACACAAGTCATTACAGCAAATGCATTCTTTATAGAACTTATAAGGTAACCAGACATATTTAACTGTCTGCTTTAGCAAAATTCGTGTAAATAAGCCTGATGGGTCGTTTTGAATTCAAGCACAGTAGACAAACACGTGGTAG
The DNA here is from genome assembly GCA_017311375.1 of Mytilus coruscus. Classification (NCBI taxonomy): domain Eukaryota; kingdom Metazoa; phylum Mollusca; class Bivalvia; order Mytilida; family Mytilidae; genus Mytilus; species Mytilus coruscus. The sequence continues at coordinate 47,512,415 of CM029599.1, read as the reverse complement.
ATTGTTGATGTTTGTTTACCTAAATTGCACGTTGTTTTTACTAAATACTTAGCAATTACCATTATCGTGTTATACTTTCAAGAGTTATATAATACATCTTGCCTAAGAAATACGTCTAGCTAGGCCCAGGGACTTCCTTTACTAGGTCTTTAAAAATGAGGCTGTAATGATGTTTACAAATTACCCTATTTACATTACAGCATTTTTTATTTTTTTCATTTGATATATTTCATATACATGTACAATGTATGTACATGAAGAACAATAGAGTAAATGAACATACATGGGTTTTAATTCCCACCCTATGTATTAATTTTAATACTCATTATAGGTTGGAACAAATAGGGCAGATTGTAATTGACCATAATGTAGTGTCTAAAATGCTGATTGATGGGCCAAGTCCTCAACATCCTTCTTTCTAAGTATACAGCAGCTCCTCTAAGGATTAGTAAGGAATAGTTTACATATAGTCCAGTGGCTAAGTCCTGTCTTTTTGTCTCTGTTATTTCCTTATTTATATTATTATTTCTTATATTCTCTTGTACATGTAGTTAGACAAAAGCTAGTACATGTAGTAAGACAAAAGCTAGTATTACTCTTTTTCCTCATTTGCTTGAAAACAATGAAATGTAATCATTGTTGATGTCTGTAAAGTGACTTATAGTTTAACTGCTAACAGACACTTGTACTCTGGTCATACATGTGATGGACTGTGAAACTCAGATCAGGAGATTGGGAAATTTTGGTCAGGAGATTAGGACTCAGATCAGGAGGTTTTTTATCGACATAAATTTGTCGTAAATGTAACCGTATGATTTAGAAATTGTCTTTTAAAGTGTTTTCTTATCAATTTTCCATTAGAATGTAATATGTTTATACATGTAGTACCCTTGTTGCCTTTCTATTTGAATGATGTCACATTATTAAAAAAAAATATTGAGAAGAATCTGTTTCTTGTTTTGTTTTGTTTTGTTTTTGATAATTGATTGTTCACTGCTTGCAAATAAATCATTATGACCTTTTCTTTGTGTATAGATTTGTATTCTTGTCTCCATCTCCTTATCATTGGTAACTGTATAGACAAATAAGAAAGAAATATGCTATACATGTATATTTATAACATGATAAATTAATTTAAAAAATAACAAACAATAACAATAGTATTATGATAGACATATTTCTGGAAAGCTTAAGACTCAAACAGTGTAAAATATTTTGCTTTAATGAGCTGAATCACTAATAATCAACTATACTGACAAGTATTATTTAAACATCTCAATGTCAGGGTCTGGCTAAGATTAATATTTGACATGGAATTTTGTTCAGTCAAAATTTTAAAATTTTGTAACTTCCTGTACTACTACTGGGGGTGTTTAACGACCTTGACTGGCTATTAAGCCCTCGCACGGTCGGTTACTTCCTGTATTTAGGTCAGACTTACTATATAAATTTCAATTTAATCCTTGAAAAGAAGTCTAGATTCCTAAAATAATTTATAAATTTATATTTTTTTATTTGTCTCAAAAAATTTTAATTCATTTAATTACCATCCTTTTATGATTATTTGATTAAAATATAATTCATTTATATTCTTTTTCAATTTACATTTTAACAGAAAAATAAGTTAAAACAGGATAAATCAAAGGGAAGTAACCAAAATTTATTTTTCAATACACAGTTTTTATTACACAACGGCAGTTAGCCAGAGGTAAACATCGTTGATTACCAGTATGTTTGACACCCAAGCTGTCAAGTGAAGCCATATAATTATACATCTTCTTTGATTTACAGGTAAAATTTAACACAGGTGTCAATTACACCCGTACGGTAGTAAGAAATTATCAAAAATGGAAGCTTAAAATTTTCATTCATGAAATATTTCATACACGGGATTTTTTCTCCTAAACGGGAGGACACCCTGAAAACGGATTATTGTACTCCCGTCGGGAGGTTCACATGTATGACTCTGGTGGATAGTTTCTAGACTGTTATCTCATTGGCAATTATACCATATTTAAATTTCAGTGTCCCTTTATAACTGTTTAAGAAAAGAATTTTATGATTATATATTAATAGGTTGTAAAAATTTTGAAAAGGTAAACAAAAGTGCCAAATTTAATTGGCTTTTTATTCAAGAAAACCTAGAGGTATTGAAAAGTGTTGCAATTTATATTAATAAACAATGATAAATGTTTTGAACTGAGAAAAAAATATCAGTATAGTACAGATATTGTTTTATCTAAGATGTTGAGAATATTTGCCTGTTAATAATAGATTTGATTGTTATGCCTTTAATTTTTCTAATATATGTGTGGCTCTGATCTGGCTGTGGTTTAAAATCTAAGAATTGAGATGGTTATATTCATATTAATATGATTTATATCAAAATTATTGTGTCAATTATAAAAATCATTGTAATAAATTACTTTGCTCTTCATGGGCCCTTTAATTGGAATAAAAATATCTTATCTTATCTCATCTTATACCACATCTCTTTATTTTAGTACTAACAGGTTAACTTAAGTATTTAAAGTAAGTGAGATGTTGACAAGCTAAGTCATGACTGTAAATTCAGATAGTATCATGAGGTTTTTATTAAAGTAAATAATGCGATTAAATTGATTATCTCAATAAAAAGAACTTGCATTCTGATTTGATACTATGAGATTATTTCTGATATCAGAATAATAAATATCTCATTGTTGTCCATTCTTCAAAAAATTTCTGAACATACTGTATTTAAGTCAGTTTTGTTTTTGTCTGAGACTACTTTAACATGGGAAGTGACCAATCTCTGTGTTATACATTGTAGTAGTCTCAGGTTTTTTATTTTGTAGTTCAATGCAATGACTATGCATTTTAGAGGAGGTAAATATGAATTTGGATTAAATTTGAAGTTGATTCAGTATATTTTATGATATAATACCACTCTTTTATTTCAACAAAGCATTTTCAGACTTTATTTACTGGTCAGCTTAGCTTATTATTCAATCAATAATTTAATTGAAAGGACTCAACAGTTGTTTGCAGGAATTTTGAATTCAAATATAAGAAAAAAGTAAAGCAAATCTTGAAATAATACATATAATAGGAATTATGAGAACTGCAGGATATGAGATTGCAATACAGCTTTTGTTCAGTTATCTTTGTGTTGATTATTATGTTTTAAACCCAATTCTGGATCTTTGGATGTTCAGATGTTTTCTCTTGATTAAGGCGAGCAACAGAACTTGTACATCTTCTACTGCTTCTTATCTCGGGGTGGATCCAGCCAATTTTAAACAGGGTGGGGTATTCTCAATCAAAGATAAAAGGGGTAGGGTTCCAACTATATGCTCCCATTCAAATGCATTAATTTTCCATAAGAAGAGGGATTGCAATCCCAGACCCTGGGACCCCTACTGTATCTTAAAGCAGGAATAATATAACAAAATTATACATGTACTTCTGTCCACTGCAAATTGACTTTTTTCATTCAATGTTAATGTTCACAATTTTGAAGCATGCAATGACTACATCTCCTTTTACCATATTTTTATTTAAATGTTAATGTAACACAGGTTCTGCTGACAAATGGCTGATAAACCCCTCTTGTATCCTTTTAGCTACCAAAAGGGTGTTTGAGAATATACAAAAAATCCAAGTTTCAGAGAAAAGTCAGTTTAATAAATCTATAATTTTCTTCTTTGGAAGTTTTCAAAATTAAAACCTGTAAGTACTTGAAAAAAATGTCATTTTCAACCATTCCATGACTATTTTAATGTTACAACAGTAGAGGAACATGAAATATTGGAAAAGTTATTCAAGAAAGTGTCGAAATATAACTGCAATCATAAATTTTACTCTAATTTACTGTTGTTAACTTGCAGTATCCTACGATGCGTGTACCGAGTTCTCTCCCTTTGATCTCCGCTTCGCAACGAATAAGCTGACACAATTGCGTATCCGGGGTTTTTGTGATCTGAAAGAGTCAAATAAGAGCCAAAAATGGTTTTACTTCATATTTTATACCCTCAACACGTTACCAAAAATATTTAAGAATTATTAGGATTTTCCGTGGACCTACGCAAATTTTCAGAAAAAGTTTCACTTCACTCGTGAATTTATAACACTTGAACAACACTTTTAATAATAATTATATAAAATAAGGAAGCTTATTCAATCTAGAATTGAACACTTTGATTTTTATTAATGTACGAGTACAAATAAGACGATACGAGTCCAAAACCACGAGGCATGCACGTTTACCAAAATATCGTAAACTCTGACCTTTAATCACGTGACCAATGTCTTGATCTTAGAAGCCATTAAATCGTTTGCCGTCCAACTGTATATCTATTTACCTTTTGTAATTGTTTTATGACGTTACGTACTTAACTACCGTCTCATAGTTACAATTATTCGCCTTTCACCTGAAGATTGTTGTAAAACATGAAATTACTTGTGAATATTAAATAATATATGCATTATCCGGCAATATTGGACTTTTTATTTATTTAAATATATTTGTCTATACTCAAGACTTTTAACAGTTCGATATATAACCAGTCTAAAAGGGTACAACATCACCAAAAATAACAATAAAATGAACAAATTAATGTAACTATAAATATTTCGGATAACAGATATCCTTCATCACTATGATCACAATGTAAAATGAATCTTATCAATCTATTCTGATTATAAAACTATAGCAATCTTGAATTCTATACAAAAAAACAGTTTTACCAGAACATCATAGAGACGCTAGTACAATTCTAAAATTCCCAAACACGGCGCAACGACATACCTAAAATAAAAATAGTAATAATTTGCGATATGAGCTTGCACAACTTTAAAATTCCAAAGGTGACGACAGTTAAGATGTTACAACAACTGCGTGGAAATACGTTCACAATAAACAGCACTGGCCGATCTAAGCTAATATGATATTTCAAATTTGACAACGGTAGAGTAATGTAAAACAGAGGCTGCGTATTTAAACACCCCAAATAAATAGCAGTTTGATAATGACGAGAAAAATAGTTGAACGTGACTGCGTATTTTACGTGCCTCCCAAATGAATAGAACCCTGTAATTAAAACTAGTATAATTAAAAATCCTTAAAATGTAGGAGTCCAGAACAGAAGCCGGAGTTACTGGAAACAAGTGATGGCAGGAAAATAAGTGATGGCAAGAAAATGAGTGATGGTAGGAAATGAGTGAAACATTCTATGTTTTTCATTTATGCCCTCTGGGGAAACTACCCTTAGCTTTCTTATCCAAAACCTTTCCTGAGCAAGTCTGTCGGCCCTTGTAGTCTGCATTCATATATATATATATACATACATGTCTAAATTGAAAACAACGTTTAAACCTATGATTGCGTTGGATAAAAACCGCAATTTTATACGTGTGCATGCAAAACAAATGTCTTGTTAGAGGGGTCTAAATATAGCACAAACTACATTTTCCAAAAGACCAAAAAGTGAAAAAGTAATTTTAGCAAAAGCATTCGACTAACAGGTCAAACAACTGATGTTCTTAAACCCTGCTGTCTGCCATTGGCGATTGCCAAATAAACGGATCACCAGATGTAACAAAAATTATTAATTTGATACCAAACAAAATATAATAAACTTGCGGAAAAGACGGTATACCGCAAATATCAGGTGCAAAAATTGTACACCATATCCGGATTTCGACAATTAATGTCTCTTCAGTGATGTTAGGAATCGAAACGGTATTTGGAAGGCCATATAATTTACCTTAATTTAGGATAGACTCTTGAATTTTGAGTCGAGATAGGATGAACGTGTAATAGTGACATTTTTAGTGGTCTTGTGATGTTTGTGAATTTAATTTTATATATGTGTTTTATTTAATGAAATAAAAGTTACTTAAAAAATCAAAATAATTTATTGTGAAACCATTGCTATAAAAATAATAAGTCATAAAATAAAAAGATAGCAGTTAAATCTTTTAATAAATTGTTTGAACTACTTAATTAAAGTGTTAGAATTTATTGTATAGAAACTGGTCTCTTTATATAATGTGAATTATCTTTACATTATTATGCAAATGAGTTTAGTCCGGTAGATTTCCGCTAGTCATGCACGCTTGATTATAGTTTTCGTTTTAAGGGTAAATAGTTATCTAGTTAGTTCGCTGCTGAAAGTTGACGGGGTTGGATGTTCTTATGTTTTGAAAATTTGTCCAAAGTCATGTGGTTGTTATACTAGTAGTTGGAAATATCAGGTATGTGTAGGATAATTTCTATTGTCGTGTTTCAGTATTTTCGGTTTGATATAGTTCATATAGCGCGCATTTGTCAAATTAGTTCTAGTAATGCGGATTCGCTATTCTTGTTAAACTAACACTTTATTGCATACATGTTCCTTATTTTCACAGTGAATGCACATCCTTGACGCACAAGTATGAGTTGTCAGTGAGCCTAAAATCCATAATTTTGGTATGTGTATATTAATGTTTTATAAAAACATATTATTTTAGTGTGAGCGTACTTTTCCATATTTCCGGTGAAATGTGTATGTTAATGCAGAAAATGTTTTCTATGTTCTATTTTTATTTTATTACATTGAAAATTATTTACGAATTAAGAAGGATTGTCATTTTGACCGTTTTACGATTAACGAAATACATATAGTTTAACATGAGCGTGAAGAAATAATTCATTGTTTACATACAGTGATTGCCGACAACTGTTTGTCGAGAATACTGAGAATATTATATTTTACTTGGTTTGATACAAGTGTGCAAATTATAATTGCATGATGAGGTACATTTTGAAGAGTTACATATAATAGTTTTCATGTATATTGCGTGATAACAGTAATATCGATCTTTATTTATCATATTCACGGGAGAATTCGACTGAGTATATTATTAATGATACTTTAAAGTTCCGAGAACATTTTCGTAAAGTTAAAGTTATTTTCTTTTGATAATTCATACAGATTAAGAAAAGATGAGAAATAAAAATACTATGTTTTATTGTGCATTGTGTTATGTAAATGCGTTTGTATATGTTGAATGTTATATTTAGAATTTGAATACAGATATTGGCATATAATTAGGTCTTTCCACTTTTCCGTGGAAAGACCTATTGCTTTTTCTGAGTTAAGAGTTATCTCCCCAAACACTGTTTTTCTTGTGTCCACTACTCCTTCGCAACCGTAAAAGATTTCGACAAAATTATTTCACTAATTTGCTCATTATATCCTCAGGATCTGCCTAAATGTTGACCGAAGCCATCCGGAGACTCCATATGAGAGTTTTTCCCTTATGCATTTGATATAAGTGATATGCATATGAACTCATAACCGGAAGCCGTATAAACCTAGAGTCGTTTTGTTTGAGATCTTTGGGTCCCAACTTAGAAAATGAGGTCAAGGTCAAAGGTCAAGGTCATGTTCTAAATTTTGACATTCACTTCAAGCTGATTTTACTCAGAAAAAGTTTGGGGTAAAATTTTAAAAATGTGATCAAAATGTTAGTCGCGACATGATTTAACTGGAGAGTTTTGTCGAAATGGTACGCGTAATTATTTTTGGAGTTCCATGCCACTGAAATGGAAAATGAACAAATTAACTAATTATAGCTTCAAACTTTACAGCTATCATGATGCGTACATGCTATTTATCTTTGTTAATCATCCAAGGACCACAACCACCCTTCTAGCTCCTCCCCTTTTTGAGGAATCCCATTTCTATTTTATTTTAAAATGCTAATTCTTCTTTTTACGTATAAACTTCTTTCTGAAATACAAATCCATTCCTGCAAAAATCTGCTCCATTTCATGTATTTCTGAAAATTAATCGATAAACGTTTTGTTATAGTACTATATAACATCAGCATTATTAGACGTGTTAGGAAAGGGATATAAATACTGCACTGTTGTTAAATACCAATACCGATACAAGATTTAAGTATGGACTTTCTCAAAAGTATCCCGGCGTAGTATTGTTTAGCTTTGTGGTGTGTTTGATACAATATGAAGCGAACGATTAACGTCGACTCCAAATTTTAAGACGTGCATTGGCCTTACGTAGACCTTCATACATTCATTTGTATTTGTTTGATTTTAAGAGTCAAGAATGGGAATGACGGATTTTATACGGCCACAAGTCCAAATATATACATTAAGTGATATGATTAGAATATGTTTAATAGTTAAATAACTCAGTATGTCTCTCCACAATATATATGTCATAGTTTTGTTGCAAAATATAGTAAGTATGCATTTTGTGTCCGCAACGTTTTAATGTTCAAGAAAACCACTTTCCACGAGCTGTATGTGATTCGTATTGTCTACTACTATCTGGGTATGAATGCAATGCATGGACAGAGGGACGAAAGAACGGACGGATGGACCCATTCACCCATCACTATATACCGTCTAATTTAGAAAGCGGAGTGTATAGTGAATATTAGGCAAAACAAAATGAAAGAAATCGAAAACAAAATGCCCGACATATAATTTAGCAGACTTTGTTTTGCAAGAGGTGAAAATGAATATTCCATTTTCAAAATATCCTCCTGACCCAAAGATGGCAAAGATTAACTTTTCCATAGGAAAGTTTAACGCCACTTTCAACAATATATCAGAATTGGGTTTCTTTCTGTTATCAGGATTGTCGGATTCTGGGTTGTATGGTCTGTTGTTTGACTGTTATGGTTGGACTTAACCAACAGCACACCTTACGGACTTAGGGGGATGAGTAAGGGCCTGAAAACAGTTATAACAAACACAGTGAAGTAGGTTTTAGAACTTGTATCTTCAAAAGCGCATGAGAAAGTCATATATAATTAATAACAATATAATAGCATATAATGCAAATAATAGAAACATATAATTCATATAATTTTCCAATATAAATGATCAAATAATATCTATAGTATACAAACTTTACGTAAATGCATGAGCATATGCATTTAAACTGACGAACACGTATGCTTATAATATTTCTTATAAATAAAAGCTTATTTAGCTTTCAAATATATGAGCAAAATGCGGACTAAATCTTAAATGTATGAGCATAATGCGAGACCTAATATTTGAACCTAACAGAGCATAAAGCACGTGCTGAACAGCATAAAATATTGAATATATAATATCTTGATAATGAACATGTATAAACTTGTTGAAGTCTTTTACTTTTCAAATCATATCAACATTGGTAGAGCATATATTGCGCTTGTAAAACTTAAAACTATATAAAACCTATTAACCCAAAAATAATCAATTCCGACAATGAGCATTGGTTGAGAAATATTCGAAATCGAGACAAACTTAGCATTACGAAACTTATCGTGAATATTCAAATAATATAAATATTAAACAATATAATATGAAATGGGAAACTAGCTTTTTAAATATATATGCTTGTTTTGTATCAAAATTCATGACTCGAAATAATATAGGGCTAAACGACAAGAATAGTTTACGATAAATAATTACTTATTAAATTAACCTACACATGTGAAAATTACGCATAAAGCGTTTATTAAAATAATCAATATCTTATCCTTGCGGAACTGACCTTAATTCATATTAAGTATGAACAAGCGATAAGTTAAAATTATCATTTCAACATGCGAGCGTAAAACTAAATTCTATAACGCGTTTAAAAATACCCTTGAGTACAGAAAGTTTGTGAAGAATAAACCAACCTTTTTCTGAACATATATACATCTATTTACACTGATCGAGAAACAACACTTTGATCTTAATTTCTTTCCTTGCAGAACTCATAGATATTTAATTTCAACTTACTAAATGAAATGGAAACGAAACTTTACGAAGTTTCATGATTCAATTGAATAAAATAATGAAAGAAACATATTAACTTTGAATAATTAAAATACTTGACTCACCTGAAAACAGTTATAACAAACACAGTGAAGTAGGTTTTAGAACTTGTATCTTCAAAAGCGCATGAGAAAGTGCCACTTTTGAGACCGAAATTCACTTGTTCGATTTTGCGTTACTGTTTCAGGTTCGACCAATCAGATTCGTTAAACAATCAAGCTATCTTAGTTACCCTGATATTTTGGGGTAAAAAGGGGCGTGGAAAGGTCTTTGCTGGACAGGACAAAGAACCCTAATTGACCAGGTTACCTAGACATGTGTTGTTTACAAAACAACTTGTTTGTGTTTACAGGACAATAGAATTAGTAAAAACATGTCTAATTGTGTCCACTTAGCTTGTCGCTAAACATCTTAAATTGATAAAAATAATGCCTAACAAAGAGAAAATCTAAAGTGACAAATGCCAAAGTAAATATCTGTTAAATTTGAACTTCTTATCTTAAATTTATCGAGAATATAAAAATGATTTCCTTCAACAATAATGAACGAATATAAAACAAAAATACTTTTAATCAATACTGCAGCTTGAAATGGACTTTAAATAAATAAAATATCTTAAACTTATTCCTTTTTGCTAAAAACTAAATTTTCACAAAAATATAAAATGAGGTCTAAAATGACTCCATGACAACTCCCCTCTACTTCAGTTGATTTCGTCCTGAAATCTTGAACTTTCTACATCTTGATTATAATAACAATTTGTAGGAGTTGTAAGCATAATAACATAAGTTAATTAAAATCCATATACATATATATAAGTATTTACAAACACATCAACATAACTAACAGCCAGTCAGTAGTCCTGTTCACTAAATATTGTTTTGCCATGATTGCTTTACTGTTGTTTAAAAACATAGTCTAATATAAAGATTACAAACAGTTTTGAACTATGGATGTCTGCAAACTAATATGTGGAAAAAATATTGTTAAGTATGAATTACATTGGATGTACCTAAGATATCTAAATCAGAATAGTATGTATTGTGAACAACTTTTCTATAATAATTCTGTGGTTCAATACCGAAAAAGAACACGAAATATGTTTTACTCTAGCTCATGACTTGGAAGCTCATTTTGACTAAATGATGTACACATATCAACACTGAACCAACTGTGAAAGCACGATTTAAATATCAAGTTATGGACGCTAAAATATACACTGACTAACCACAAATTTGCATACTAAATGTAAAATAATAAAACTTTTAAACACAAAGATGAAATGCAAGTCGTTTGAATGTATGAGCGAAAATACATTTCTAGCACTGAACAGATGATCTAGACAACTGTTAAAAAAATGACTTGAAAACACCTTGTGAAAAAAAAAAAAAAAGAAAAGAAAATCCAAAACTGTATAATGAAATAGTGATTAGCTTAAGTAATATTTCCTTACGTTTTCATAACATTGACTTCCAAGATATTTGGTGTGTATGATAGACTTGTACTATAGTCTGAAAAAATTGAGTTCTACCATAAGCATATGAGTACTTGTGTGATAAGTGCGGTCTGAGCAGATAATTCTGCCAGCAAAATGCAAGAACATCAGCATCTGAACCATACAGTAGTAAAATATTACTGATCAATTCTATATGAATCACTGTAATACTGACTTCTCCATTTAAAAATGTAATTGCAATAAGTACGGGCCTTAAAAAATATGATTACTTATTGAATACTGGGCACTTATCGAGTACACCTGATTCTACAATCTCTGTATTAAACAGCAAGAATTAGACGTATGTGCTGGAAGCAGTAAAAAAAATTTTTTTTTTTACCGATAATCTATTACAACACATGCTGACCTTGTCATGTTTTCTTCTATATATACATTAACTTATGAGAACCATTCATAAACTTATGAGTACAAACCAAAAATATAAGTACTTACATACATGTGTAAAACTTAAATACATGAGATCTAACTTATAAAATGAGCATTGACTTGTATAAATGAGTAATTTTCTATAAAGAACAATTATGAATACTTTTCTTAGCAGGATATACATATATATATATTTATATATTTAAACTGATACATGTTTCTCATGATATGATTGATTGATTGTTAGTTTCGTAACGTCCAGTGGCAAATATTTCTAAACGAACGACAATAAAATTGAATTAACTGAATTTGAGTTTAATGTCAATGTAAATGAGTATGAATCTTTAACTGGAAGTGTGTGGGTAACGAGTTCTTTATGCTATCACCGCACTATAAATCTGTTTCTTGTCTTGCCTTGCTGTTTCGGGGGGAATTGCGTGTCTCTATTATAATTATGTATTTTGCAAATGTTGGTAAACTTATCTTGAATTGAAACCTTCATACTTATGTACAGCGTCTCAGGAACTTCTGACTGTGTGTTGCTGAGGGTTTATTCATACGCCACGTCTTTGGTTTTCGCGCGATGATTAACCATTCTTCGTTTGACATTGACTAGGAACTTCATTCTTGACTCTGCTTCTCTGAATGTATTTGTTGTCTGGTTCGATACTGTGTAGATCATATTTCTTGTCTTTCTTTAATTTCTAACCAATACCATCAAATGTTGTACCTTTAAGGGATACTTCGCCAGCTATCAGGTACCGTATTCTGGATCTTAAGGGTCTCCGCCAGTTATCAGAATTGGGTTTCTGACTGTTATCAGGATTGTCGGTATCTGGGTTGTATGGTCTGTTGTTTGACTGTTATGGTTGGACTTAACCAACAGCACACCTTACGGACTTAGGGGGATGAGTAAGGGCCTGAAAACAGTTATAACAAACACAGTGAAGTAGGTTTTAGAACTTGTATCTTCAAAAGCGCATGAGAAAGTGCCACTTTTGAGACCGAAATTCACTTGTTCGATTTTGCGTTACTGTTTCAGGTTCGACCAATCAGATTCGTTAAACAATCAAGCTATCTTAGTTACCCTGATATTTTGGGATAAAAGGGGCGTGAAAAGGTCTTTGCTGGACAGGACAAAGAACCCTAATTGACCAGGTTACCTAGACATGTGTTGTTTACACAACAACTTGTTTGTGTTTACAGGACAATAGAATTAGTAAAAACATGTCTAATTGTGTCCACTTAGCTTGTCGCTAAACATCTTAAATTGATAAAATAATGCCTAACAAAGAGAAAATCTAAAGTGACAAATGCCAAAGTAAATATCTGTTAAATTTGAACTTCTTATCTTAAATTTATCGAGAATATAAAATGATTTCCTTCAACAATAATGAACGAATATAAAACAAAATACTTTTAATCAATACTGCAGCTTCGAAATGGACTTTAAATAAATAAAATATCTTAAACTTATTCCTTTTGCTGAAAACTAAATTTTCACAAAAATATAAAATGAGGTCTAAAATGACTCCATGACAAATATCTCAATACAATCGTGGTGTTCTGTTTTGTTGGTGGAGGAAGCCGTGATAACAAGGAAAATCCCAACTTTCGACCCTTCACCGATAACGTAAATTTAGCATGCTTGATACTGTCCAAACGTTGTAATCTTTTAAAACTTAATTCGATAACCTCTCTTTCCGAAAAATAACTGATAAAAGTGTATAGGAAGAAAATATCAGTGACCTTTCTAGATAAAATAAAATATAAAGATAATCAAATTGAAAACGCTTTTGTTTCATTCTTTTTTTTGTAATTGTACACAAATTTCTAGTTTGGTTTATTTTTAGAATGTTACGCTACTGTGTAACACATTTCTCTATTCTAGAAAAATGACATAAAATAAGGAGATGTGGTATGATTGCCAAAATAGACAACTATCTACCAGAGACCAAATGACGTACATGTTTGCAACTGTAGGTTATCGTATGACCCCAACATGGAGCAAAACCCATCCCACATAAAAGCCAAGAAAGGCAACGACATGATAAGTATATTTTCGAATGTGATTTGATTCCTGTGAGGTTTTGTTATTCATTTATTTTGATCACTTTGTAGATCTTCCTTGTAGTCGTTCAACAAAATAGTAAAAATGGAAACGATCTTAAACTTAATCGATCACTGCTATGAAACAATGCACTAGTAAGATTAATGATCGTGTTGTTTTGCTGGATCCTCGTCCGTGTATTGCGGAATAAATTGTTACTATTTTATTGTTTAAAAATCATCTCAGCATTATCAAACAAACCCATACAGGTAACTATAAATAATGGTTATCTGTTTTTGAGATGGTCCCCACTATAGCCTGTAGTGGTATTGGTATTTAACATCAGCGTCAAAATCGTATTGACTTTCCTAACACGTCTATTTTGTGTGCATGCAATGAATGTAGACCAGTGGTCAGCGATTGGACAATAGTTCACCTGTAAAATGAATCGAGAAAATATATATCCGTTAGCAGTATAAATCACGTGCAGTCCGCTTGACGTTACAATCGGGACTGAGAAATTAAAATCAATGACGTAGAAATCTCTCCAAAGCTCGTAAATATTAGTAAAATTTCTAAACATGCATTTGAATACAATTCTGTGCTCCGTAATATGTGTTCGAAAAAGCATGCATGATCCGACATCAATGACCTGTAAATGAAAGAAAATTAAATCACAATCTTTATACACGTGTGGTCTTGACGACGTCTCCTCTGCAAAGAAATTAAAGTCTATTTGTCTATATCAGCTTGGTGACGTCACAATCACACCATCCAGTGCAGCGCGTGCTACATGAACTAAAATAGGATTTTCCCTTTTGAAAAGAATTAAAATGTGCACGTAGATTTAAAACAAAAGATCCATGCAAGTCCGCTCCGATTTCCTTTAAATACAAAATTTAATACAATGCACACACAATAAGATCATTAAGTAAATAAGACACAAATTCCGGGAAGTCCTATAAAAAAGAAAACATTTATAAAGGAAGATGCAAGGATATTTTTGTAGATCTAGGGTTTTCAAATCCTTGCATGTCCCTTCGAATATCAAAATTTGAATATAAATAAACATGTTGCACGGACCCGTTTTCGCGTGTTCCTAGAGCCTAGGTCCCAAGTGTTTAAACACGGAACTAGGCTCTCAATCCTTTTCGCGTATTCCTAGAGGCTAGGTCGCAAGTGTTTAAACACGGCCACTTGGCTCTCAATTCCTTTTCGCGTATTCCTAGAGACTAGGTCTCAAGTGTTTAAACACGACCACTAGGCTCTCAATTCCTTTTCGCGTGTTCCTAGAACCTAGGTCCCAAGTGTTTAAACACGGCCACTAGGCTCTCAATTCCTTTTTCGCGTATTCCTAGAGGCTAGGTCTCAAGTGTTTAAACACGGCCACTAGGCTCTCAATTCCTTTTTCGCGTGTTCCTAGAGGCTAGGTCTCAAGTGTTTAAACACGGCCACTAGGCTCTCAATTCCTTTTTTGCATGTTCCTAGTGGCTCGGTCCCATGTGTTTAATTAGTCAATCAATCAATCAATCAATCAATTAATCAATCAATAACAAAAATCAATTAATCAATCATGTTTCGGAAAGGAAAGACCGTTAACAATTGTTTTTAAAACAATTGATTTAAATTTATAATTGTAATTAATATGCGTTTATTTCATTATATTGAATACGTCTGGTGCCAATAATAAATTTATCAACTTTTAATGGATTGGTTTTGTTAGCCACTTGAACCCCGTTACAAACGGATCATATAAACCCGAAGGAAAATATAATACAAGCCCAAACGAAAAATATAAACATGTCTAAATTGAAAACATGTATATATATATTATGTTAAGCAACTGCAAGCAACCCAAGTTTTGTTGTTTAGATATCATCATGATTATGTAGTTGTTGGCAAATTTTTATAATTTCTTTCATATATTCGCTTCCTGTCTAGACCTGAGTTGGTTTATAGCGCTAGAAATATTGTATAGTCATTTTTCTAATGCTGCAAACAATATGTGGCCTTGCAGATGTTTTTTTTTTTTTTTTTTATTTTGGTTTATTTGCTGACTCATTGAGGAGGGATCAACATTTCTTTCATCAATACTAAATATATAACATGCATACCGTCAGGAGCATGTTGTTCAATGGTTGTCGTTTGTTGGTGTGGTTCATAGGTGTTTCTCGTTCTTCGTATAGATTAGACCGTTGGTTTTCCTGTTTGAATTGTTTTACACTAGTCATTTTGGGGCCTTCATAGCTTGCTGTTCGGTGTGAGCCAAAGCTCTGTGTTGAAGGCTGTACTTTGACCTATAATTGTTAACTTTTACACATTGTGACTTGGATGGAGTGTTGTCTCATTGGCACTCATACCACATCTTCTTATTTATATAACCTATTCAAAATAGTTTTCTTTTAATCTTATGCTACTTTCTTCTTTAGTGGCTGATTCGGTGCTAAGAGAGAGAATATATACCACCGCTTGCGGAAAAATTACATTTTGGCAAAATCGTCAAAAAATGAGTCATACTTCTATTCATGATACCGTTATACAAGTATGAATTCCTTCGTCTATTTCAATTCTTGTGTTTTGTGTATAAATTCGTAAAGATGTTATTTTAGTTTTATTTACATCTCATGACAAATTATATTTTCAATGTTATTTTACAAGTATCCTTCTTGCTAGCTCCAGCCCTTGTAAATTTCATGGTAAACACCCACAAAATATATTTCGGATTAAAAACAAAATAGGAGAGGTGCGACACGAGGGTGCTCATTTCCAAAATCCCGCTTTTATTAATTTTTCCCACTTGCCACTTTTTTCCCTTCTTTTCCCAGATTTCATATTTTACCTCTATATCACTCATCCCTACTTTTTAGCCCCTATATTCCACATTCCCATTTTATTAACTTTATTCCTCATCCCAAAAGCGTGTCGTTCCTCACGTAGGAGGTGCTCAGTGTTATAAATCGGTCTGGGACAAAAGCCCCAACCAAAACGTTTTCTATTCATAATTACCTAAATGAAAAAAAAGAACTAAAGTTATAAAATTTATTGATTAAGATCTAATTATTAAGGAACATTACAAGAAGTTTAATTTTGGTTGAGCAGCTCAAAGTATGTGCATTCATTCTTATTTGGAAGTAAGGCATGACACTTAATTTTTTAATCGACATGTAAATGGTAAAACAGCTCAGGAATATTTAAGTACCACTTAGAAAACAGTGTCTTGTTTGCGGGATGAGTTTACATGGAAAATGTTTTGAAGCAGTCTTAGGAAGAAGAAAAATCCATGTGTTATAGAAATTAGTCCAAGTTTCTCCGTCTCTGAAAACGATTCCAATCAAAACTGTGTATGATTGGCTGAGCAGGATGTATACACAGCAGCAACGTCTGGTTGGATCGGGGACTTTTGATCCGATGCATCATGAAGGAAAAGTGTCATGCTCTCTGCACTTCAAGGAGTCCCTTTCAACAATTGTTTGTGTCCACAGGTTGCCAGGTTTAATGTCAACTATCCAACATCAGTCGTATGTACCAATAAGAATACAGAAAATCGTGAATTCTATAAAAATATCCCGGACAAAATTCCGAATTAATACATTCTCCCTTTCCGAAAAATTCTTTTGAAAAGTTGCATCCTAGAAATAAGATAAAACCGAATACGTTTACCCATTAAAATAGTCCCAACCTATGTAAAACATTTTACCATTACCTGACTTTATCCGGTTCGTTATAGAAATAAGGTGATATGTGGAAAGGTTGGCAAAATGAGATAACTTTCTACCAGGGATTAAAAGACGTGCTTGTATTAAGCAACTATAGGTCACCGTACGAACTTTAATCATGAGAAAAAGCTATACCGTACAGTAGGCTATAAAAGACCCGATATGATTAAATGTGAAAAAAAATCAAACAGGAAAACCAACAGCCTGATTTATGCTACAGCAATGAGGGAAGCACAAATATAACCGACAACAAACGAAGACAACAACTGAAGTTCAGGGATAAGTTCATAAAAAATGTGGCGGGTTTAAACATTTCAATTCTACTGGGCTTGTACGGTCTGTCACATTGTAAGATGTTAGCTACATGCACACATTAAAATATGCAATACTTTCAATTTTAATAAAATATATGATGTACACGTTAATGAGACGGCAACCCAGCGACTAAAATAAACAAGACATCTAGAAGACAAAAAGCTCTAAATCGACTCCGGTCTATAAAAGTTGTGAATCAAATTTACAGAAACAACAAAGATCTTACTACCTATATACCATTTAGAACATTAAACTTGAACATCCAAAACCATCAAATGACAACTCTTAAGGTAGATAGGGTGTCTTCCTCCATCTTGGATTTTGAAATACCAGAAAACAATCGGTCTAGATCTTTAATAAAATGTGCAAATTTTGAGAGTTATAGGTAATTCACGTGTAAGAATTTTCATTTCAATATAGAAAATGACATGTTTTATTATATTTATGGTTGTATTTTACAAAAAACAGAATACTTTTGTTTGATTCATTTTTTTCCAACTTTGCCACATAAGGGAGGCAACTCAAATGTAAGGGCAGATAATTCAGATAAAGTTACTTTTACAATAGAATGTGTTAGGAATTTACTTATTTTATTATGTAGCAAGAAAACGGGTCCCGTGACCCCATTTTTTCTTTTTCTTACCTGAAAGCATAATATTAGAGCTATCTTCTCATATTTTATCTCAAAATTCTATGGTGTAGTTTTCGTTTTATGGCAGAAAATTGGGTTTTCCATGCATAATGCAAATTATTAAAAATTCTATGGATTATAATTTAGACACCCCATCTACCTTAATCGAAATCAGTGTTTTATACGCAATGTTATCAGTTAACAGGGTTGTATCTAGATAAAATAACTTTTGAAGGTTAGACGTTTTCAATTTAGCACTACTATTAAAGCTTTTATTCATTATGAAGTACAATTTTTATACCAAAGTTAACGGTATACGAAAATGAGATTTTCTAAACGTCAAAACATTGAGACAAAATAAAAGTCTATAAAAAGTTATGGTATTTATACCAAAGTTTTTAGATTTTAAAACATTGAGACAAAATAAAAGATAGCCACTGACAAGGTTTCTGACTTCGGACAAACACATTAATATTTGAAAAAGTGAGATTTGGTGGGTTATCATCATGTTTATAAGTTTTCAAACATGCTAGAATATTTCACCTTCGCTAGCCAAGGGTTACGGTCCGTTCCCCTCTCCTGCTTCCCGTGCATTTATTGTCACAATAAATTTCGTATGTCATATTTCAACTTCAGATTATCAATAGTTCACTAGATAAACGTTGAGATTTGTTAACGAAACTTTAAGTCTGGAGTTAGTACAAGTGACTGGCCATTGAAGAGTATATATATAGGTACCTTTCAGCAAGCAGGATCAAACGTTTTCTTTGAATTAGCTTCAACAGAAAACTTTAAGATTGCTTTCAGTATCTGTGGGCTTTCCTTTTTAGGGGTATATTATTTGGTAATTATTTTGTGTTTTTGTATTTTGGTAAAAAAAAAAAAAGGATCAAAACTTGTAAGGGCTAACATAGTTTTTTGCAATTGGAGAAATATTCTGCAAATTTACGCGGCTCACTTCCTTATAAATGTTAGACCAACTTGTGATTGCAACTGTAAACTATTTTCATTGGTTTTCAATGAAACCATTCATTGAGTAAATGATTCATTAAATTCCATTTGCGTTAAATATATTTATTTAAACTTATTTTTCGACCTTGTCAAGCTAGAATTGTTTAAATGTGCAATGCACTTTTGGTAGATATATGCAACAGTAGTTTACCGATATTGAAATCTCATAAATCGATTAAAACACAAATCAAAGTAGTAGACAAAAACTGAGCAAAATTTAGTCATTCTTTTTTTTAACGGAAAGAGATCTTCTTACCTTTAAACATTGTACTATTTAAGATTTCTATTCTATTTTCCAAAGTCTTAATCACGTTTTCCATGTGTTCTATGCGTTCATTCTGTGTTTCGTCTACGGTTAAGTTCTGATTCTTAATCGACATTGAAGAACACATAACTGCAATAAACACTTGAATGCTCAATACAAACGCGAATTTTATAACAGCCATTATACAGGATTAAAAGATTTTGTGAATGTGAAGTCATTTTAAATGAACTTTTTAAAGTAGTGTAGATAACTGAAAATTAATCTGAACTCTACCTGTCCGAGATGGTTGAGATTCAAAATATCAGATAGATTAGTTATAAGTTGTGTTTGCTTGTTAATTGGTGTAATGGTACTAACATTTTTACAGTGCAGAATCCCTTTGAAGCGTCTAACGGTCTAATCACATTAAACTACATGTTCTTTTAGAATTGTCAAGGACATCTGCTTTCTGTCTGACTCTAGCCTTTCTATGTAATCAAAATTGTTTAATTGAGAAAATAAGTGTTGGTATATCGAAAGCAGGGTTCCCACGATTTGTTTGTTGATAAAAAATTCAAAGATAGCTTAAAAAACTTTACCTGTGGATGATACTTACTAGGTTCATTTGTTGTAATGCTTCATTAAATTGAAGAAAAATCAAACTTTAGCAAACAAACAATGGGTAAATTAATTAATGTTTCAAGATTTATTGATATAATTTTGCTTTACTAGGATCTTTAGTTAAATGTGTCTCTCATGTTCACATGTTAAACTTTGGTATGCGTTCCATTGTAATAAACAGAAATTGTAATGGTTTATCAAATTGATAAACTTTATGGTTGCTTGTAGAATTATGTCTTCTAATTTTTTTTTTTTTTTTTAGTTAAATCAATAGGTTATTGTAATAAAAAGGAAATAATAAATAAAACATGAGAAAAAAAAGCACGAAGAAGCCATATAACCACTACCACTTACGAATATTTCGGATGGACAGCAACATTAATATATGATGAGGTTAAACTAGTGGTGTTTGTTATTATTATTTTACACTCCTCGTGTTGTCACAATCAGCGAAGTAACAAAATGCACTGTTTATATGAGAAAAATAAGTCCAGGATACACAGCTACATGAAACACTTCGTATCTGAGCATCAACAACAGAAACAATTAATAAATTTCATCCCATAGAATCAGACTTTTATGTTTTGAGTAATAATTTTTGAAAGTCACACTTTGATCTCGTTAATTGGTATGATATACTAAATGCAGGCCAAAATTTTAAAAAAGCCTGAACTGTTTATCATATTAATGATGTATCAATGCAAGTTTGAATTATTCCTCTTTGCATTTACGATTGGGTAATATGAATATTAACTAGATATTCCTTTACATCCTAGTATTACGCTTTCATAAAAACATGAACAAAAACAAAATACTAAAGATAGTGAGTAATTATTGATCGAGGTCAATTGATACCAACCTTTTTCTCCAAATAAATTTCCGAAGACATCGCCTACTCTTTGTGAATTAGCATCACAAAGAAAAGTGTTTCGGGATTAGGATTCTAAAATAACATTATTGAAAACATGACACCGCATTTATGGTAAGTGAGGCATTTTCACTGGTTACCGAATAGGGTTGTGACGTTGATCCATTCATGTGACGGACCGTTTATATTTCGTTTGTGGTGTTCTGGTGTGCTGTCGTAAATTCATGGGAGGTGTCCGTTGTTATAATGTGGTTTACATGTTGTAATGTACTGTTATATTATTTATTTATGTATTTCTCTGTGCTGAGTGTTCTTGCGTGTGTTTGTACTGTATTCCTGTCACGTATTGTTGTCATTTTAATGGTATTTTTAACATTGCCATAAAAGCGGGAGGTTTGGCTAGCCATAAAACCAGGTTCAACCCACTATTTTTTCTTAAAATATCCTGTACCAAGTCAGGAATATGGCAGTTGTTATCTACAGCCCCTTTCTATGTATGTTGGCGTTTGCTTTTGTTGTAGTTCAGTGTTTCTGTTGTTCCGTTGTTTTCCTCTTATAGTTTATGGGTTTCCCTCGGTTTTAGTTTGTTACCCAGATTTGGTTTTGCTTAATCGAATTATGACTATTGAACAGCGGTACATTACTGTGTTTTTATTGCATATATTAATTAAATGCTATGCACAAAAAATATTTCTGTTTGTACTACAAAGTATGAGATCACAGCTGCAACTAGCTTGAAGAAATTGTCATACCAGAATCAAAAGGCACGAGACTTATTCTTTTGCTTCTAGCAGTCAGTACCAGTAACGATGCTGGCTTTGATGGTTCAGTTCGGGACGAAAATTGGAATTTGAAGAAAATTAATAAGATACATTTTAGTAGATTGTATTGTTGCCTTAAAGACACTAATAATGTCCATCAATACTTTACAAGTGAATTGATTATATAGATTCTATTCTTTCGTCCTATATATGCAGTTTAATAAAACGGAATATGCTTTTACGTATATGTACAAACATCAATAAAAGTCCATGAATTAACCATGTTATAATTCAAACCTTCCTGTCATAGTACTGAATGATGCGATTTCATTGTTTGAGACAAACTATTGTCGTCCGTATCCAAAGAAACAAAAAGTGGCATAGTGTCTAACAAAAAGTAAAATAACAAAAATACCGACTCCAAGGAAAATTCCAAACGGAAAGTCCTTTATCTAATGGCAAAATCAAAAGCTCAAACACATCAAACGAACGGAAAACAGCTGTCATATTCCTGACTTGGTACTGGCATTTCTTTAGGACAAGGAAATGAGACTTATGGAAGTTGTAAACAAGAGGCGAAAAATACCAAAGGGATATTCAAACTCATACGTCGAAAATAAACTGACATCGTCATGGCTAAAAAAGAAAATGACAAACAGACAAACAGACAAACAACAGTACACAAAACTCAACATAGAAAACTAAAAACTGAGCCACACGAATCCCACTAAAAACTGGAGTCATCTCGGGTGTTTCGGAAGGGTAAGCAGATCCTGCTCAACGTGTGGCACCCGTCGTGTTACTCATTTAAGTACAAACCCGACGATATGTCTGATTCGGTAGGTCACATTCGGGTAAAAAGGGACAGGATTGTAGTTGCGACAATTGGAACATATCCGTCGTCATCTGTGAAACAGATATTCTATAACGATCAACCAACTCGTGATGGCGTCCGTAAAATTTACTAAGGGATGATATCAACTTCGCCATTTGGAACTCTTGGTTTTATAGTTTCCTTGTGAGCAGCAACCCTCTATCAAGGAAATCATGATAGGAAATACAAGCCCTGGAATATTGTATCAACTCGGAGATATATACTCCGTATGCAGGCGCTGCTGGAATGTTGCTACATAGAATTGAACGTTCACAATTGGGAAACTGAAGTACTCTCTTTTGTCGTAAAATTTTGTTTTCAATCGTCCCTCATTGTGAATTTCTAGATGTAAGTCAAGATATGAGACAAACTTAACTGTTGTATCCTTTGTCTCAAGTTCGATTTGATAGATGCATTCAACGTAGTCACCCAATTTTAAATTACTAAGGGAGAGAACATCATCTATATAGCAGAATAGTGTATGTGATTAAATAAATTCACCATAGTCTTTTTCAATTTAATCCTCGCCTGATAATTGTTGCATTTTACAGACACTCCAGAGGTACAGGTGACTTTGAAAGTTTTCGCTATTATTATTTTCTAATAAGGAGATGGCGAATGACACAATTATCCACCACAGTCCAAGCTACTTGGATGTAAGCAACTTAGATCTCTTTTGTTTATGTTGATTTTCACATTTTTATACACTTTTTGCTTTTCAACATTCTGGTCCAAGCGGAACTGACAAAGGTTAATCCAGAAATAAGCATTTGAACGATACAGGGTCGATACGTTTTGGTTTGATAAGTATCGCCAAATTAATTATTACATTATATATATATAATTATGGTACCAATGTCAATGACACGTGAATAGATCTCGAAGATAACAAAGCTGCGATTTTACCATTAGAAATCCAGGGTAGGAGGGGATAAGAAACCAAAACTAATGTTTAAACAAACCTTAAAGAACAAAAACACGAAAGGGAGAAAAGCAACAAATTCTTTCTTCCTTTGGTATAATAGTTATTTACTGGTCTTTCATGGCATTATTGTCTCGTGTACAATCACCCAATATAATTTCATTTCCGACATACTCCATAAAATATAGAAATCACGGCGTATGAAAATTGGATAATACGAATCCTGTATATTCTCGAGTGCCCAGCTGGACCTTTTTTAATCTTTTTACAACTAGTACCGACAATGTTTATATAATTTATCTGACAGAAGACATTTTAAAATCTGATTATGATTAACCTTTCATGCTAAATAATAGAAACTATTCATGAGTGAAATCCATAGTACCTCTTATTAAGAAAAATGGATAAAGGTTTATATTTAACTGGACAAATCAATAATCAGTAATTCAAAAGCTGATCAATTAATTTATTTTCAAGTCCACTTTAAATCAATAGAGTATACTTGAAATTGTTTGAAACGGAATTAGAAAAACATTTTTTATTTAAGTTTAGACTTCAGATGTATTTCAACGTATTCCGCTGAATTTCTGTCCGACGACAAGTTGGTGATGAGATAGCCAGCAAATGAGCAGAAACCTTCTCCGTATATTGTTTGATCACCTTGTCTTGCATCATGGACCATTTCAACAACATCTCCTTTTCCTAATTCAATAACAGCGTTTACTGAACCCATTTCAGCTCCTCCTCGTGCACCATGACCATACCCAATTACATTCTTATTTTTCATCATGAAAATATGCAAGTCCTTGGTGTGCAATGACATCAAAGTCGCAGTGAAATAATAAAGTCCTTTTTCTGGAGCTGTAAATGTACCATCAATGTTGTTATAACTAGAGCCTAGATTGGTGTACACGTTATCATATACCACTGTTTTTGTACCTCTTAGAAGTTGATTTTTGGTTAAAGTTGCATAAAAAGCCACATCTGTAGGTAAAAAGGAAACAGGATATTAACTTTTATGATGAGGTAAAAATTCGTGTAGGCAAAGCAAGATAAAGTAAAGTTTAGAACGGACTATCCTCTTATTTTCTATTATTGGTTTTAAAGGTAACTATCGACATCCAAACGGTTTCTTTGCTATCAATTTTTAACAAGTATCCTATACTGTTATTGTTTCATACTATAAAATAGCATCTTTTAAAATGGGTAATCGCCATATTGAATATTGTGATCATGGCAAATATAGATATTTAATAATTTACAACAATTGTAATTTCGTATGAAACAAAATAGCAGGGAATTCAGTACTTTGTCAAATGGTGTGATGTATCTATAGCATCGGAAACCCGACGTATTTCGAATGTATGTAACCATTGTTTTCTGCAGAATAGAGGCGCATTGTGAAACTAGCTCAGGAACATTCAATGCAGAACAGTGACATGAAATATTAGAAATACTGCATATTTAACGGCAATTAAAATTGTTCCAATAAAGATCCATGTACCATACTAAAATGATATTTTTTATACGTTGTTTTGACTATATTTGTTTTCTTACCAAATATACATCGATATGCTTTATATTTTTACTTGGGTCATTTTTTGCTTCTTATAAGTTTTCTCAATACACTAATACTTTTCATCCTTAAGTTAGAACGACAGATTTAATAACTAATAATATGATTTTCAGGGGCGGATCCAGGATTTTGGAAAGGGGGGCGTAGTATTCAATTTCGCTGAGCGGAGCGAGGCGAAAAAATTTTTGGACCTGTCTTTGGCTAAAATACATAAAATAAGTGTAAAATGCATTTTATAGTTAAAGTGTAGGGGTTGGACATTTTTGGTGCCGTATTCTCTCCATTAATTGTCTATTATAAAATGATTGGATGGATCCAAAGCTATGTACTAATAAATATATTTGATATGGGATTTGTCAGTAAAAAATGGACATGGAAAATTCTCGTTTGTTGTATGGTTAGTTAGCATAACCTCACAGATTTCTTGTTATAAACAAGACATACGGCTATTCAATGAAATTTACAATACGACCGACACGAAGAAAGGCAAACAAGCAATTTTTAAAATGTTTCAACCAACAAGGGAAGTGAGGGGTTCCAAATCAACCAAAGACTACGAATGAATCTGAAATGACAATGAAGTTGTGAATGACGGTCGACACATGGAGACATATAGGCCACACTCAGCAGGCAGGTTGCAGTCGGGCCTTGAAAAAAGTATTCAGTATATCAATTCTGCGAAACAGATATTCCGGTCAGATATGGGATCACATGCAACCACCTCCAAAAAATTACGCCCGTTTTTTTCATCATGTTCATTTAATGCTAAATAATTATGTTGAAAATATTTTTCTAATAGCAAAAAGTGGACAAGATTATTGTTTTCAATCCAGATACGGCCAGAATTTTGTTTAAGGCAAAAATCAGGGTCAGAATTTTTCTCTAAAATATCTCAGACTGCCCCTCAAATCAAATGGTCCGTACTTTAGACATTAAATCTATATCTAGAGCTTACTGACTGGGGATCACTATTCAGCAATGTTATTAATGGGCTGGGGCGTGTGGTGTTAAACATGTTTTCGTAGGTAAATAATATTGCTGTGGAAATATTTTCATGAGAGTGTAATAGAGTATTGCTTTCTGTTGGGTGGAATTGTGAAATAGAAGTCAATACGTTCTTGCTCAATACTTTGTCGCTTTGAAGGCGTCATGCTTGTCATCCTCAGCCTAAGCAATGTGTTTCTGTAGTTTGAATTCAAAATGACTGAGTGACGTTTTTTTCGACGTACTGGTCAACTCCACCGTAGCGAATCACATGACTTTGACTTAATCAATAATATATTACAGTAAATACGAGCGAAAAATATCTTTATAAGTAAAGAATTGTCGCATCAAAATTAAATACACGGGAAATGGCAAAGTTCGCGAAGTCTAGTCTGATTAATCATTTTACAAAAAAAAAAAAAAATAGCAAGCAAAGGGGGGCGTACGCCCTCTACGCCCCCCTCTGGATCCGCCACTGATTTTGACCCAAAAGTTTTTCATCGGAGGTAAATCTATCAGCAAAACGGAAAAATACAGACTATTTCAAATAAAACTTTGGTAAACAAATACGGACTACAGTGTTCACAGCATTTTTTTTTTCTTTTCGTGCAAACAAAACTCAATGGTCTTCAAAAATAATAAGTAACCGGATGCCATAATTTATGTTAGTTAGAATATGAATATGGTATACTGCAGTCATCTTCCGATATTGCAGACTAAGAGCTACTTATTAGTAAAACGGCCGTAGACATATTCTGCATGTCTAACGACTTCGGCATCACTGAACGCAGCTGATAAGAAATCTTGTGTTTTCACTTGCAAGCAAAAGGTGGAACTATAAAGGACTATGCACAAGCATGCAGAAAAAACAACGGTTGCCTACGGAAGTAAATGCAGTTTTTAAATACAAATAATAATTAAAAATGACGTTGTCTTCAATATTTATCACACTTTTTACTTTTAATTGTAATAAATAAATGTTCATGCAAGTATTTTTGGTATGCTGGTATTTTGGTTAGTAAAGTTTGGTTAAAGTAGTGAGCCATGACGAGAAACGACTCTCCGTGGTGTTGCCTTCACGAAACAAAATGTTTCTCATGCGTTTTCGAAAACAAAGTACCTATATGGTCTATATACTCCCATGGCCCGACCATACGCGAATGGTCTGACCATGTGAGTATACGGATATTGCCATGGCCATACGCGTATGGTCCAAATACTCATATATATTACTGGTAGACGTATTTTAACATTCGGAAAGCAAAGGTAGTAGATGACTATTATGCATGATGTGAATATGTGATTTACTTACATGTACTTTTGGCTTGGATCATGGCAGTCAAACCAAAACATACCATAACCAATAGACAACTCTGGAATATGTTCATATTGAAAACACAGAGAAGTGAAAAACCAAAGTGAAATACTTTTACAGATATATATCATGTTTATTAAATCGATCTGTTGAATATGTGTTAGATCACATTACATTTTAATGACTTGCACATGTTTGGGGCATTTGGTAACCTTAGTAGGATAGAAATGGTTTCAACTCTTATACTTTGAGTTGCATAGTAATGGAAAAATTAATAACCAAAAACAAAAAGAATAATTTAAGTATAAGGAACGACCAACAAAACTAGTAACGGTAGTTACCTTAAAACAGCCCGCGGTAAACTATATTAATTAAAAATCCTCGAATCTTTATTGGACAAAAAAAAATTAAAAAAAGTGCTATTGGTTTATAGTAAGCTATACTTTGTCCAAATTTGTTTCACTAATATATAAATCGATTGAAAGAGAAGGCAAGAGATCTGAAGGGAAATAAAAATTCTGTAAATGGACAAAAATCACGCGCATTGGTTAAGTACATATGAATATGTGACGACACAACTAGTTTTGTGAGTATTAACCACTCTCCGGTAGTAATCAGTCCAAAAGAAGTAAATACAATGATACACACCATAAAACTACTTTAACAGAAGCATACAAAATATAGCATATGCCAAAACACATAATTAACAGCATCTGGTGATGATTCGTAGCCTCACCGGTTTCGGTCCTTTACGGACATTCTTCAGAGTCAGAATGATAGATAAATAGGTGCACCGATTTAAATAGATTTGGTATTCAGTGGACAAAAGACTAGTGCTTCTTTGGCTTATGATTTGCCGAAATATCAAATATAATATTAGTGTTACAGTTAAGTATACAATTCAGGATAATAGTATATCAACCATCAGTGTTAAAGTTCAAACACCTTTGGTTTGAAATGTGGGTATGACGTATACTCATCAAGTTAGGTTATTGCTAGGTTTTCGCTTAGAGTTCTTGTGTCAATGGAAAAGATTAGATGAGTAATATAGAATTGATATACCGAAATACGAGGTCTTTAAACAGTAGCTATTTTTCTGCTGATTTACATAATAAATATTGTTTGTTTGCTTTTTGGCCTTGAATGTTTGTCCCTAATATTTTATTAACTATGTATTTACTTTCAGGTATCACAGATCGAATTTATTCGTTCATAGTGTGTTAATTTACGTTTTTGATTGAGTTAAGCCTTCCAATTGATGTTTTATCGTGTGTTTTTCTATGTTGTGATGTTATACTATTGTTTCAGAAAAAGGGAGAAGGTTTGGTACCATTAAAACGTTTAATCCCGCTGCAAATGTTTGCACCTGTCCTAAGTCAGGAATCTGATGTACAGTAGTTGTCGTTTGTTTATGTAATTTATACGTGTTTCTCGTTTCTCGTTTTTTATATATACTAGACCGTTGGTTTTACCGTTTGAATGGTTTTACACTAGTACTTTTGGGGCCCTTTATAGCTTGTTGTTCGGTGTGAGCCAAGGCTCCGTGTTGAAGGCCGTACATTGACCTATAATGGTTTACTTTTATAAATTGTTATTTGGATGGAGAGTTGTCTCATTGGCACTCACACCACATCTTCCTATATCTATAGCTTCCAATAACAACAGTTCCATTGGGAGCTACCTTGTTTAGAGACTTCTGATGTCGGTATATCATTACTATATTACTCTACTTTAACAGAAGCACTTAATTTTACAATACCGGTATACCCAATTATCCAAGTTAAACTGTAATCAGGACTGGCGACGGCTTCATAATCTATTAAAATTCCGCAGTTGGCCATAATTTTGTTTATTTGGATTTCTGGTATGGAAAGAATACTGTTTATGAACATGACTTTGCAGGCGGAAAATCAAATCTTATATCTTCTTCGGGACACAACCCTCCGTTGTAAAAAACACCCAACAATATGAAGTATCATAATACTCGATGAAAAGTCATCACTTAATGCAAAACAAGCAGAAAAAACCAGATAACATTAAACAGACATACAAGGCTGAAGGATTGTTAATTACTACTCGAAAACTAGAGATACGGTCAAAATATCACATACAATGTACATGCGAATTGAGTTCAATAATTTCAATGTAAAATAGAAAACTAAGTTACATTGACTTGTTCACTCTGTATTACTAACTTAACTAAATGACAAACATATGTCTAAAGTATCCCAATATAAAAGGCACCCAGGCGATAATTAAATCAATGCATACAATATAGCCCAATTGTTTTAAGTGTCATTTGTTCGTATAACTCGTTTAGTCTATCGGAAGTTATTTCACCAATCTTATTTCCAAACTTGTAAGTTTTCAGTTTATTAATTGTGTAGTTGTATCAAAACTAATACACCTTAATGCTTAGTTGACCTTGACTTGTAGTTCAGTGGTTGTCGTTGGTTCATGCCTGTCATATTTGTTTTTTTTTCGTAAATTAAATTGTTATGAATAAGGCCAATAGTTTTCTTAATTGAATTGGTTCACATTTTTCATGTTGGGGCCTTTCATAGCCGACTATACGGTATGGGTTTTTTCTCGTAGGTTATCTATAGATATAAGAAGATGTGGTATGAGTGCCAATGAGACAACTCTCCATCCAAGTCAAAATTTATAAATGTAAACCATTATAGGTCAAAGTACGGTCTTCAACACGGAGCCTAGGCTCACACCGAACAGTAAGCTATAAAGGGCCCCAAAAATTACTAGTGTAAAACCATTCAAACGGGAAAACCAGCGGTTTAATCTATATAAAAAACGAGAAACACTTATGAACCTCATCAACAAACGACAACTACTGAACATCAGATTCCTGACTTAGGACAGGTGCAAACAAATGCAGCGGGTTTAAACGTTTTAATGGTACCAAACCTTCACCCTTTTTCTGAAACAATAGTGTAACATCACAACATAGAAAGACACACTATAAAATATCAACTGAAATAGCTTAACTCAATGACTGCTTACATCCACTTCATTTGAACTTTGGTGGAAAGTGGTCTCATTGGCAATCATACCTCATCTTCTTATTTTTTATCTTGAAACATTTTAACTCTTTCATGTTTGCCTTCATCGGATTTGGTTCGCTGAACGTGTAATGTAGTTCGCCTCCAGAAGAATGGATTGAGCGTGCTTGGTGAAGATTATTCCAAGAACACGTGTAACGTATTTCGCCCCCAGGAGAATGGGTTGAGTGTACTTGCTGATGATGATTCCAAGAAATGGTGTAACTTATTTCGCCCGCAGAAGAAAGGATTGAACGTACTTACATTGGTAAAGGTTATTCTAAGAACAAGTGAAATGTATTTCGCCTCCAGAATTATGGGTTGGGCGTACTTGGTGAAGGTTATTCCAATAACACGTGTAATGTATTTCGCCTCCAGTAGAATGGGTTGAGCGTATTTGGTGAAGTTTGTCCCAAGAACACGTATAATGTAATTCGCCTCCATAAGTATCGGTTGAGTGTACTAATCCTGTGATGAAGGTCTCCAGAAGAATTGGTTGAGTTGACTTGATGAAGGTTATTCCAAGGACACGTGTTGTATCCACTGAAATCGATATAATAGGAATAAAACTATATGTGGGGAATACGTAAATGAGATAGCATCTAAACGACGCAAATAACAGATAAGTTGTGGATAAATGCAAGAGCGACTATTGGAAATCAAAACAAAGTTATCTGCTGTTGTCTGTGCTCTGCCCTTTAAACTGTGGCAGTGTTGTTATTCTCAATACGATCAACCTGATACAAGATGTGCTGTCTGCTTTTGTTCACGTATTAAACCCCTCATCAGTAAAACATCCTATCAAAAAGATCTGTTTTTGACCAACAGGAAGAACTACGAGGAACTGTAACGTGTCACACGGCATGGCATAACCAGATGAAGCTAAGTGTCTAATATCAAGAATCTATGACTTGTTTTTGCTAAAAACAATGCGACCAAAAGTGAGTTACGGGCAGACGGACAGTGGTATGGCAAAATATTGCCTTTTGGAGCGGGACAACATAAACAGTATGACTCAAATTTCAGTGTATATGACACGATATTGTGGAGAAACCTTTCTCTGGTAGGTTTGGTCAAACAATTTTGGAAGCCAAATAAATGAAACATAAAGATCTCCAAACAGAAAATGTTTAACAAAATCCTTGTTTTAACATGCATCAAAAAGCACTTTTCCTGGACGGTATTTGTTAAACAAATAACTGCTAATAACAAAAACATGTTTTACAATTGTGGGAGTTAATGGGGAGGATATTTTACTGAAAGCAATTTAACAAAGAGCATTTTAATATCTAAATTGTCAATACTTTTTGTTACATATATTTACTAACATAACATATATATGCAGTATCATGCGCTACATAATAACGCCTTTCGTAAACGTTCAGCAAATATAAATATGAAATTTAACACAGTTCACAAAAATCCATAAGTGACGGACGATAAGTTTCAACAAGAAACGTATAACAAGGGAGGTCCATAATCATTGACCGCAGACCTAGTTTATGTGGTTCCGTTTTCAAAATGTTGACAATGGTACATTTTTATCTGTGCAATTAAAATTATAATAAGTCTTTACAAACTAATGAAACTTTTAAAATGTATGAATTGATTATTACAATATTTTGATCAATTCTTTTTTATTCCATTTCACTGTGAAATGGATTATGTTTGTTTGCATATGGCTGCATTAACCTTAAACACAATTAAGGTGAAAAAGGGGCGGATATCTATGTCAAATTGAGGCCATGAAAGGGGGTTTTATTTTTTCAAATGTATACGTGGTTCTTCATTTCTATTTGATCTTTTTTTCATTTAAATTTATAAACTGACATACAGCTTCATTTAATTGTTCTCTTTTAAAGTAAGGGAAAGGTTGTACAAGATGATTTCGAAATACTGTGTATGAACGTTGAAAAACTTCTGCATATTAGTGCTAACATCTTCAGTTGGTGTTAGTTTTATCTAAATAACTTATAAACTTTTAAAATTCTACAAACACAAAATAAAGTCCCACAATCAACTAAAAAATCCTTAAACATACACATACAAAGCTTTGGTTAATCTTTAAAAGATCTGATCGAAGATTGACGATTGTGAATCATATCCTATTTTAATAGTTTCGCCTATCACAAATTTGTAGTTTTCAAAAAAAAAATCGATGTCATATTAATTTGGTGTCTAACAGCACGGTGGTTTCATATCATCGTTAAATAACAGGTTTTCGGTAAATATTCAATATAGTTTCTAAATTTGGTGAAAAGTTACAAAATGGGCATTCTGGTGGACACATGCTAATTTTCACTGCAAAACAATCTAACGAATGAGGACAGTTAGCATTATTTAGATATTATTATAACATAAATAAAAACTTAATTAACATTAAACATAAACAAAATGTAAGTTTAAAATTATATCTAAACATTTTCTTTACAAAAATAGAATCATTTAAAAATATAAGCATTATCTAACAATAAAACTAGAAATTAAAAAAAACATATTTCTTATTTTAAAACATAAATCAGCAACAACAGACATTAGCGTTATTACAAAAAACAGCAGTTGAAACAATAAAAAATTAACACGGTTTAAAAATACTTTGAATTTCTACAATAACACACATTTCGACAACATTACATACGACAAATAAAATCACATATATGTTTTTTGCTATAATATGATATATAAACATAACAATATAACAGGCAATTTCTAAAAAGATATCTTTAAGTTATATAAATACAAAACCCTATTGTATATACTATGTTATGATTGAGGATATATTTTACCGAAAAATATTCCAAAGCCATGGCATTGTTCCGGTGATATTTAAAGCAAAACTACGAATATAACATATTGTCTTGTATTTCTTTATTTCAAGGTTCCTGATAAAAAATCGAAGGAAATTTGAATTATTTCAACGATGTATTAAATGTTTAATCAAAGATTTGGACAAGTTTACTTATTTATAATAATTTGCAGTTAATTTATAACGCGCCTGACAGCTGATTCTTTGTATCACGGGATGTGGGTTATAAGTCATAGCAACCCAACAACATAAAATGCAAAGAGAGCAATCGTATATTTGGCAATAGAAGTAGATGGTATGCATCTGTTGAAAGTCTGAGTCATGATTTTCGTATTCCATGAAAATCAGGAAAACTCTAAAATATTGGTATCGGCCTTCTATCATACCAAATTGTCATGGCATTCAAATTTCAGAAGGATTTATCAACTATTAAAAAACAAAGCTTTAAACGACGACATAGTAAAACAAATTGATCAATTTCGTTATTTTCAATGTAACATGGTTGAAGTGTATTCAAACAAATTATTATTAAATGCAACTTAGTTGTAAATCAACTTTCATTCTTTCATGTGTCGAATTATATTTAGTATTTTAAATGTTATGAACATTTCTTGTATGGAACGGTTTGAGTGAGGCAATTTTATCTACTAGTTACCGGAATGTCCTTGCCTGATAAAATTGAGCATTTGCAAAGAAAATAGGCAAAATGGTTGAATTACAGAAAAATTTCGGGACAATACCATTTGCGTCGGAATATCACTCGATATTGGACGGGATCTTTGTAATCATAACAAGTGCATTGATAGATAAAATGTACATCAATATGAAAAAATACAAAGTCATTCATACGTAAGTATCATAAATTGTCTGCCTCGTCTAGCCAGAAAAAAAAAGAATCTTCCTGAGTATTGCTTGCCTCAGATATTGAATTTCTGTACTTCAAAAGCACAGGTCAAATAATAAAATTTCTTCTGTTTTCCTGACCAAAAATGGTCTTAAAAAGAATCTCAAAATTATTTAATAAAACTATTTTAGTTTTTGAATATCGTCCTTTTCCTTAATTTTGAAATAGGGATAATAATAATGCAGTAAAAATTACATGCTAATACTCAATTATCACTGTATAAATTGAATTCACATAACCATTTGGTCTTCAAATCTAAAGACATTGTTATCAGCCTAAAAGAAGGTCAGAACGTCTTCCTTTATCATAATTTCTATCAAATACAATGTCTGAATTTAGAGAAAATTCGTGTCATATGTAAAAAAAATATCTGTGTATATCACAGCTGGCCATTTCATTCCGGATGATGATTCATTTCTACTCCGGGACAGGTATACCGTCAATTGTGAGCATCTGGTTTACTGTAGCGTTACTACATCCGGCACTCTGTAGAGAAATTCTAGCTTTGTGGGCTCCAACGCAAAAATCAACGGTAGCATCGCTGGCATCGTCGTCTGGAAAATTGTTCTGAAAGATATAAAAAAAAATAATATGCAATTGCCATTACAATGTATGTGTATGACTTTTGTGTACACTTCTTGTGTTTTCTTATTAAAAATTAAAAATTTTTCTCGTGAATACACTCATTGACATGTTCAACAAGTTTCAAACATATCTTAAATATGAATATTTTCCAGAATTATATACGATACTGGATAAGAGGCAGATAGGAAAAAAAATCCGGGATAGAAATGCTAGATTGCTCAGTAGTTTAAACCAGTAAAAGTTTAATCAGCTTCCAAAATGCACAGAAGTTGTTAGGTAAAAGTAGCTGTACTAGTATGTAATTCAAAGTGAATAGCTACCGACCAAGTAAGTTAGAGAAAATAAACATTAACATGGGATATGCAAAAATCTTCAATTGAGCTGTTTCTTTTGATTGATGGTAAGGAAATAAAGCCTTGAAATATTTAAGTCTGCAGGTGATACTAAATTGTATTTAGTTTTAACATATGAATATAAATGAGAGCACACTATACGATTTCATACTTCTGATTTGAATAGTTCGGGTCGATATAAGCGTATTTTATAATATCGAAAATCTTAGATAACAACATGATTCGTAACCGATAATGACAAACTAGCCAACTTGTCTCCTGCATTTGGTGTTTTGTTATTTCAGTAGTATGTCTTCTACATTGTGGAAGTAGAGACAATATTTGCAAACACAGTTTGTATGCTATTTTTTCGAAATACCACAATTTTCTTACAATGATGGCGCCAGGAAACTAACCTACAAATCGATTATTTTGCAGAACACTGGTATCCCCTTACGGCATACTAGTAATCTGTGAAAAAGAATTCGAATGGAATTATTTTACAAGTCATGTCAGGTCTGACTTGAGATACCTGAATTCTCTTCGTATGTTACAAAATGGTCTCCAAGTCTCGTGCCAAGCAGACGACAGCTATTGGATAACTTTAATCAATGGATTATATTGCAGAATGTAGATAACAAAATCGTTATTTCAATGAAAATGTATATTCGAGACAATATCAAAAGTTATAATATTCAATTGCGTCCAATAATCGATTTATGTATCGTATATTTAAGTTATGCCTGCTCATATATCGCCTATAAGCAAAAAAATCATTGAATTAATGTATCGTTGTCGGTTTTACCTGAAGAGAGGAATCCCACGGAGATTCCATCAATATTGAAGGTATTAGCATCAGTGGAAATGACTTCATGCTGATTTTTCTTGTTAGACTATAGAGTTTTTGTTTCATAACATGATTGAACTTTGTCGTATGATCTAATCTAGAGTACAACTTGTATCATTTCTTTAACCATATAAAGAGAACTTGGAAAATGAAATGACATATTGTTTTATATCGATGATGCAAACTATCTGGAATTTCCAGATAAATAACATTATCAATATTCAAATGATCTGTATCAAAAAATGTAGCGGATGGAAAGTTTAGAATACCACCATCTCCATAATCTAATTCAAAAAGTTCTTTGCTTGGTAAATACAAAATAGCAACGATCTCATAAATGACTAATTTTTCAGTAAATAGTTTACAGTACATCAGAATTGTGTGCGATGATAAATAAAGGTTCATGTGCTATATTTCAGTCACAAACGGTTCACAGATACCCTTTTTAGTGGGAAAAGCTTAACTGCCCATGCTTGATTGTATTTTGAAAGTCTTAAGGATAATGGTGAAATCAAAGGTTTTACTACAAGTATCACATAAACTTAACATCAGTGGTCCATGACAATGAATTCAAGACCGACCATGTCAGACAGTCATGTACACTTTATAATCATTCCATACACCAAATATAGTTGACCCACTGCTTATAGTATGTGAGAAACGGACCTTTTCACGTAACTTTAAACCGTGATCACTGATCCATGAAATGAGGTCGAGGTCATGTGACCCTATCTGACGAATATGTAAACCTTGCGAAGAACCCATATACCAAAGATAGTTGTCATATTATTCATAGCAAGTACAGTGTGAAATTCACATGCCCAAAAACTACACACGTTTTAAGCAGTCGCTGAACCATGAAAAAGGGGTCAAGGAAAATAGACAGACTTAAACTTCGAAACATAAGGCATCTGTTTACTAGGTATGAAGCATTCAGGTCTTCTACCCTCTAAAGTATAAATATAAAAAGAAGATGTGGTATGATTGTCAATGAGACAACTCTCCACAATAGACCAAATGACACAGAAATTAACAACTATAGGTCACCATACGGCCTTCAACAATGAGCAAAGCCCATATCGCATAGTCAGCTATAATTTTAAAGCTTTCTACAAATTGTTTGCGCTGCCGCCGCCACCAAAAAGTTATCACTATGTCTTGCGTTCTGCGACTTTCGTCGCACGCGAGGCATACACCAAATAGACCCTGAACAGAAGACTCAATATTGTCCGAGGCTAAGTTCATCTGTTGGAGCTCTAAACTCAGTTTTAACTTGAAAAAATATTTATAACATTTTTTCTATATTACTGAATAATTTAGAAATTAATTGTAAAGTTTCAAACTTTAATCAATATTCACTGCCAATGTTGATATTTCACAGCGAATTAAATATGAATAATGCTTAATGAGATATGTAGGTTTTCGTGTTCAGTTATGATAATTTAATTGTACAGGGCCATTATATTTATACAGTTCGCATGCCTACGTCAACTGTAACTTCCTTACTCTTAGTATAAACAAACAAACGTAGGAGTAAAAACAAGTTTAACCTTTCTAAAAAGGAAAGTAGTGCTTCGCACTGCAGTATAATATGATATCAGTGCGAAGCAATAATTGTTGATTGGGTCTTGAGTACCCATACTATGATTTTATTTCTTATCTTCCGTTTGTAATATCTTCTCCTGTCCGGTACATGATTCTTAGTAGAGCTTTCTTACAATTTGACGAAAGGTACGTACGCTTGACGAATCATACGAAAGACCTGTTTTAGGGATCCTGCATTTTGAGTTATGAATTCCTTTTATGTTATATTAATCAAAGCTGTCATGGGACTAATAGGGCGTTTCGCCTCAATGTTTGCACATCAAGGACCATTACACTGCATGCAACAACATATGTCGAACTTAAATGTTCATGCGACATAATAAATGTTCATGCGACATAGGAATTTTGTGACTCACGATGTAAAAAAAATGATAATAAAACCAGGGTGAAGGAGACAATTCAACAAATTTGCTAACATTGACTCGGCAGAAAAAACAAATACCTCTAATCAAAAAGTGCTCGACAACACCCCACCCTTCCCCCTAAAAAAAATAAAAAGGACACCCAAAATATATTACGGGGCTCGCTTAATCATTCAGATGTTCAAACGTGTATAAATGAACAAGACCAGATCCATAATAAGTTGATCTATAATTAGAGCTCAAGGGCGGATTTAGGTGTGGGGTGCACCTGATGTGTCTCTACCCGGCAGACATATTCCTATCCTATTCCGGCATTGGTGTATTATATGCACAACTAAGCCAGAGACAGAGACGGTTTTAACCTTCTGCAACACCTAAATTTTCCGGTATTGTGGCTTGATTGTTTTGGACCATTTTACGTTTGTTATACAGTGTGGACTATATAACGTTCATATTTAACTCTATTTGCATTGATGTAGATGATCATCTATTTGTTGGTCCGTTATTTTCTTAGCTGTGTGTGAGGCTGTGTGTGTGTGTGTGTTAATTGTTTCCTTGGAATTGACACTGCATTTCACATATTCGCACGTGTTCTGTGAATGCTAAATGCACCACTGATTGGTTTACAATTAATAAACGATTTTAAACCAATTGGCGGCGTTTAAGAAAATCTGATCAAATCAGTCGTGCATCTGGCATTAACTGAAGATATTACCAGTTGAATACAGACTAAAACATTAATTTGGGGAATTCAAAGACAACGACCATTTAACTTTCAGAGGGGGTCCGTTTAACTTTTGTTTCATGCGATCGCAAGTGTCGCAACATTTTCTGTTTAACCTTTAACCTTGGTAAATGTATGGAAAAAACTTCTTCACAAAATCTTTTTTTTTCCTTCACCCAGATTTTTTTTTTCATAATTTTTTCCATTCATTGTAGTTTCTTTGTCTGGTAAATCTCGTTGATGCACGTTGACAATTTGTTGATGGCATACTCATTAATAAATAAATTAAATAATTAAAATAATTGTGAATTTTGTCTTTAAATTTAGAGTATCATACTGTAAGAATTTCATTTAAATGTTAATGGTTTAAACATTTAGAAAAAGCAGGAATCTGATGTACAGTAGTTGTCGTTTGTTTATGTAATTTATACGTGTTTCTCGTTTCTCGTTTTTATATATACTAGACCGTTGGTTTTACCGTTTGAATGGTTTTACACTAGTACTTTTGGGGCCCTTTATAGCTTGTTGTTCGGTGTGAGCCAAGGCTCCGTGTTGAAGGCCGTACATTGACCTATAATGGTTTACTTTTATAAATTGTTATTTGGATGGAGAGTTGTCTCATTGGCACTCACACCACATCTTCCTATATCTATTGAAAAATCCCGCGCAGATGTGTAATCGTGGTAAACATAAGCAACGTATCGGAAGTAAGTGTATTTCAAACTATTTTTCTTAATTTTCAGATATTAAATGCGTGTTTTATTTACGATATGATTAAAGCTTTTAAAAATACATTTGATTCAGAAAAGAATGCCGTTTTACCGGGTAAAACATAGACACGCAGTGTTATCGTGGGAATGTAATACCTGCTCCCCTAACGTTCGTTCGTACCTTTCGTCAAAATGTAAGAAAGCTCTATTATATAACTCACATTAGCCAATAAAACATTAGCCACATGATAAATCCACCAATCAGAACCGGTATTTGTTAAGTTATGATTTCAAGATGGCGTGAATATCGAATGAAAATAATAGCTTCGGATCGTGATGCGAAGCAACAATTTCATCGCTAAAATCTAAACGGAATGATATCTGGTAGGTCGATAGAACAACTAGTTTTTGATATCTATGAATTGCCCGTTATACAATTCCAAACGGTCATAACCAGTAGAACGTGACAAAGACAAGACGTGACGCAACCCGTTAACAATGCCATATTGACGATGTTGTACAAATCACCACTATAAAATAAGAAGATGTGGTATAATTGCCAATGAGACAAGTATTCACCGGAATGACATGGTCGTAAACCACTTAAGGTTTAGAATCTTGTATTTTCTGGAAAATATTTATGAAAAAAAAACTGTCGTCATTGGACTGGATAAATTACTTTTTGTCCCATTTTGCGATCTCGTTACTTTACTAATAAATGGATAAGAAAATTTAACTGTTAATCAAAATACGTCCTTTATTTCAAAAAATAAGTCTTGCATTTTATTCGAAAAAGTGAACGTTCTGACCTTAAGAAAGATATCTTTCTATCGTTTTTATGGATTTTTGTAGTTTAGTATGTCGATGAATAGGTGTTTTGACGTAGAATTGCTATTTATCTATTTGGGAAATTGTGAACTTTTTTCTATAACTATTGTACAAATTTACAATTTTCAATGTTATTGTTGCATATCTTTACATGTTTGAATTATAAATTATGATATTTAGGAGAGGACTATCTAAGTTGTGATAACTTGCGTCTGATCATTTTGTATATATATATATATATATATAATAGCAAATTAAATATGTATAGGACGTGAAGTTATTTTCTTTTTCGAGTATGACTAATTGATAAAAAAAATAATAAGACGTCGGTTATGATTGCCAATAAGACAATTCTCCACTAGCGTCCAATATGACTTTAAAGTGTCAAAATGAAATAAGTTATCCATAGTCCCCTATTATATTTAAAACGGCGATTTGGCAGTCTATTATAAAACCGAACTATGAACGTTCTCGAAAAAAATATTTTAAAGAGCAAATTATTGCAATCTAGAATTCTTGAAAAAAAAGGAAACAAAATAAACAAAACTAGTTAAAAAATAAGTCTCAATTTAACTTCTTATAAAGAATTCTAATTTATATAATTAAAATGTTTTCTGTAACATTTTTAGCTTCCCTTCTACTTTGTAACATATTTAGGTTCTATCCTAGATCTTTTTTGGTAATATCGAATATCTTTTCTAGAAACAAAATATTTTCAAGTATGTCTGTTACTATTTAATTTTTCATACAATTTAACATTTAAATATAAAAAAATCCAGAGACTAGACTTTTGTGCCAAACATTCTACCATTTAAAAATGCTTTTATCTCCAAACCAAGCACGTGTAATTTTCTTTGTTTTCTATGATATTGACACCTTATGCCTTATTCCTTATTAAAATGATTCAATTAAAAAAAAATTTCTAATTTCTGCAGCAATCATCCTTAAGTGTATTATTATTTAACACGGAATTAGCGCAGAACATGGAATCTTACCAAGCAATCCATTTCCTCTCCGTTAAGGTAGACATCAAGCGTATCTTTATCTGAAAAATGTCAAAAAGAATTATTCATTACTATTTAAATTAGTTTATTAATAAATGCAAATTGTACCGAATATCAATATAGTCTCAGTGTCTTGTATTTGAAATTTTGTGTGCAGGGATTATACATATTTAATGGTTTATTCCCGTCTGATTATTGTCTCGGTTCTCATTAATAATATTTTTTTATCGACTGTCTTCTGCTGTCGGCTATTCTAGGAATGAAGTCAATAGAATGCCACTTTTTTATAGTGATTTGTTGGTCACCTTTTTGTGATTTCATATGGGAAGATGTTCTGGACCCATTTCGTCTATTCAAATGGATTTGGTACAATTTCTGACAGTCTAAAAAGCATTGAAAGCTACTTTTTAGATCAACCTTTCAACTTTAAGTTGAGCGAACAAAAACCATTGCTTCTAAACTTTTTATAGTTAAAATATTCATTCGGCTTATCATACCACAGGAACCGTATAGTATAATTGTGACGTCGGGGCTCCATTTATCTCGCATATATTATCATCTCCTCAAGAACTACTTATTCAATTTGAACCAAATATCTAACAAAGAATTCTTTGCACAGTTATTCCTTTTCTTTAGATATGTCTTCAAAGATTGCCACTAAAGTCACTGATTCTTATTACTAATTGGTCAATTTTCATATCTTTTCTTTTGATATTCAAATCAAATCTTTTGTAAATTTGTACATTATCGAATATATACACATGGAAAAAAGTATTGCAACACCAAATATAAAATGAAATAAAAAACTGAAATTTCGATTTTTTTATTTTCATTTTTATTTATCTGATAGAGTACACCTTTCCTACTTATTGACCTTAAATTAATTGTTTTTCGCCCATGCATTTCCCCATGAGCTGTCCGTGCGTGGCCGTCACTTAAAACTTTCAAAAGTCAAGTTTAAGGTACGGGTCAAAATGTATGCTGTATGTTAGCTTGTTTGTGAAAAACTTATCAACAGTTGATGAAATGGGTCCTCCTCAACTTTCTACTGATGTTAGATGGCAAATTATTGGCATGCGAGAAGCTGGAATGTCGTTAAGGCAGATTGTCCGACGCGTGGGCCACCACCATTCAACCATCAGCAGAATTGTAAGTAAACATCAAAATACCAATTCTGTGAAGGACCTTCCCAGATCTGGAAGACCTTCAGTAACTTCCGATAGTGAAAACAGAGCTCTTAGCCGAGTTATTCGAAGAAACCCCTTCATTAACAGTAC
This sequence comes from Mytilus coruscus, assembly GCA_017311375.1. Lineage (NCBI taxonomy): Eukaryota > Metazoa > Mollusca > Bivalvia > Mytilida > Mytilidae > Mytilus > Mytilus coruscus. The sequence continues at coordinate 47,469,794 of CM029599.1, read as the reverse complement.
AGTATTGAAAAGACAGTGGTTTGTGCCGAAAGGAACATTGTTGAGACAGTCGCTTTCGGTGGTGACTCCGTTATGGTGTGGGGATGCGTGTCTTATGACTGCAAGTTGGACCTGAAAACTGTTCGTTGTAACCTTAATGGGCAAAGATACCAGCAGGAAATCCTTGAGGCAAGTGTAGTGCCGCATTTTGACAATCACCCGTTGAGGACAAGGCCCATTTTCATGGACGATAATGCACGACCGCATCGATCGCGGGCTGTAACAGCGTATCTTCACGACGAGTCAGTGGAGACATTGCCCTGGCCAGCATGTAGCCCCGATTTAAACCCGATAGAGCACATTTGGGACATCATCGGTCTAAAAGTGCGAAAAATGCAAAATCTTGCAGAATTGGACAATGCACTGCACCATGAATGGCAACAGTTAACACAACAACAAATACGACGGTTATGTGGTGGAATGAGAAGGCGGCTGGAAGCAGTGATCCGTGTGAACGGAAGTTATACAAAATATTGAAATTTCCGGTTTAAATTGACAAAATGGACCAAAATGGGTGTGTTTGACATCAACTCGAAGTTGTCCGATGGAATTGGAATCGCGTAGACCAATAGTTGTAAACAGTGCATTTGTGCTCAAAATGATGTCTTTTTAAAAAATAAAATTTTGTATAATTAAATTTGAATTTTTCAGTGTTTAACATGTCTATCAGCTTTAAAAAAGACCCAATTCACCCCAAAACTATGAACATTTAACCATATTTTAGAAAAAAAAATGGTACATGTAAGGTTTGAAATTTGTCTAATGGAAAAAATCAGGTGTTGCAATACTTTTTTCCAGGTGTAGTATTTAAAAAATACTAATATGAATATCAATTTGTAATTGTTTTCGCTCATAGAAAGTTAATCATTAAAGTACTAATAGTATTAGTGAAATGCAAATGAAATCCAGCTAAGAGATACATGCACACGAAATAAGTTGCATTGGTTACCGAGATACGAATATATGACCACAGCGGTTAATTTTGGTTTTAATGTGTTGATGGGTTGCTGTTCCTTAAATTTGAACCCGATATCTCTTTATTCATTCACTTACACTTTACCGCTGTTCTGAATTGTAAAAGGTGTACCCATCGATGTTGAAATAACCGTTCAGGAGCCTGTCACTCAGTGGTTGTCATTGGTTGTTGTTCGTTAAATTTGTTTTTCGTTTATTGTTTAACCATTACTCAGGTTTTTTGTTTGTTCGAATTGTTTCACATTGGGTCATGTAGGGTCATTTTATAGCTGAATAATTTACGGGTTTTGCTAATTGTTGAAGGCCGTACGGTGACCTATAGTTGCTTAAATCCGTTTAATTTGGACTATGTTAGATAGTTTTATAATTGGCAATCATATCATATCTCATTATTTTATATGTTTTTTTTCACGTTAATAAGTTTATTGGACTTGTGGTTTATTTTTGGTTAATTTATCATGAATACCAAATCTTGGTTGTATTTTCGTAAGAGAACGGATATAGACATGATCACTTCGATATCGGAATAATTTCCCCATTATTTGAGTTGTGTTCTCAAAATAACTTGTTTTAATTTTATTGTTTTCTTATGTCGTCAGATTTTTTTTATTTTCATAAAATCAATCTTCCTCCAGTATCTCTTCCATTAAGACATCAATAAACATAAACCGTCACTCCATACTGTGATAATCGCAGGAAATCTATTTCATTTGAAATTTACAACATCATAACGGAACTCTAGTGTATAGAACTACAATCATAGCATTTCATAAATGTGGTTTATAGATCGATTGCTTTTATAACTTGTAATAAAATCCAAAATCAAAGTATGTTTTGGCTAGAGCCAATTCTATACCTTGACCAATATTTGATCAGCCCATCATGTCTTTATGACGTCACTTCCTGTCTGCTTTTTAAAAAACTCCGGAAGCAAGAACAAAAAAGCCTAGCAGCAATTCCTTCTTCCTTTTAAGAAGAGAACTAATTTGAAAACGTATGATACGAATGATGATTTTTCAAAATCATTTATATAATTAAAAGATGAAAAAGGCTTGTTAATTGAAATGCTGTAAAAATTAAAAGAGACCGACTTAATCTCTTTAATTGCATGTTTCTAGGAGTTCATCGGGTATATTAGACTATATTTATTGAAATCAATACATATAAATGTAACTTAGACACGAATAAGTGCTTCCTCAAAATATAAACAAATACGAAAGCAACACACTATAGATCAGCATAATGAGAAAAAAGAGAGATAAAATTGACGGTAGTTCAATGGTTGAAGAAACCACAAAACTGTAAATCTATTTGAAGGAAAAAAATGAATTTCTTGTGTGATGGCTAGAAGAATGTCGTAGTAACTGGATCAAGGAAAACACAAGATAGTGTACAATGTGTACGGTATATCTAAAAACCAAAAACCAACTCTAACCACAAGACACATAAATGTGCAAATAAATAGCTATATTTCATGCTGTAAACTGACCAAAATATTTGCGTAAGCATGATGTTGGACATATAACTTAAATTCATGCTTGTAACATCTGTATTCAAAAGGTATATTGAGACCCTAAAATACATGAATCAAAACAACATTATACGGGACAATACAAATTCACATCAAGGCAAACTGGAAAGGGTAGGTGTATCGAGCCAAGCAATTGCAATCTACGGTGTTCCCATGTAACCATATTCAATAGTTTATCAATTAAACCAAAATTAAGAAAGCCACATTCGGAAAAAGATCTCTCAAATCATCTTCGTGACACTAACTATGGATCAGTCAAACAACACATGATGACAACTTTGTGTTAATATGACCACATCAGGGTTGTTTCTGAAACATTTAATTTGTCAAGATATGTGAAAACTGTTGATTGCTCAAATAAGGAACATTATTTTATCGGTAAATAATAGCTGGCTTTATACTTATTTCTTATTTGTAAGGTGATTTAGAACATGATAAGTCCTTGACGTAACTGATCACTTTTTAATTTTAATTGAGTATTATTCTGACCACAGACAAGATTCCCCAGTAGTTTGTTTATTTTCAAATATCATCGATCCTTTTTGAATATACAAACCAAGATAATAGAAACAAACAAACAAACCCCAACAGGGAATAGCTTGAACTCCAAACGGAGTGCGACCGGATGTACTGACAGAATTTGTATCAACCACCAATCGAATTCAGTCAAAATATAACGATATGAAATAAGACAAAATCGGTTTATCTACAGATCATATATATTGTTTATTTAAATTTGAGGGTAATGTATTATAACAAAATAAAACTTTAAAGATCTATGTATTTATTTTTCTGCTACACAGACATGCTTAAATCCTTTAAATATACCATGCTTGGTATAATAATCGCACCTCAATCAGTTCTAAAATCAGTAAGTCCAGCTACAAACAGAGATGGTTCTGAAACCGCATGAACTCCAATAGGAGAGAGACTAGGGAGCGTTGTAGTGTAGTCAAACCCATTTAACTTACTATGTTCTCCGCTGTGGGGACTTGAGACCTAATGATGATTTATAATCCTGTGCCAATTTCCGCCCTGTTATGATTCATGGACTAGCACGAGATAGTGTTAAGAATATTTTATAGGTTTCAAATTTATGCGGAACAACGTTATGAAAAACCAGTAACGACAACGGGATTAGTGTTTACTATTGTGTAATCACACAACGGTACCAATTTTTCCTGACCAAATGCGCACACTAAAGTCTCTTCAGTGATGCCCGAGGCCAAAATATTTGTAAATTCAAACTTATTCAAATAAAGAGCTGCGCCATGAGCGCATGATACGCCCGTCGCTTTAACAAGAATAAAGTTCCATAACTCCTCAATGTCATATCAGAAATTTATAAAAAAAACTAAAGGGAGGTTATCTCAATATATATAAACCAGTCAACAAAGTTTCATGAAAACTGCTCAAAGAACTTTTGAGTTATTGTCCGAAAACTGGAAAATTCCCCTTTTTTAATAATTAAAACCCCATAACTCAGAAACATAAAATCTAAAATTTATAACAATCGAAATGGAGCTCACGTCAATAGATATAAACAATTAACCAAAGTTTCATGAAAACTGCTCAAAGCATTTTTGAGTTATTGTCCGAAAACTGGAAAATCTCCCTTTTTAATGAATAAAACCCCATAACTCGGAAACGTAAAATCCAAGATTTATAAAAATCAAAAGGGAGCTCACATCAATCGATATAAACAATTCACCAAAGTTTCATGCGAATTGGTTATAGCGTTTTTGAGTTATTGTCCGACATGCTGACGACGGACGGACGGACAACGGTATACAATAGTACGTCCCGTAAACGGGCGTATAAAAAATTAGAATCAGGGCTTTGGATGAGCGATATATATTCCTTAATCTATTTAAAACAATTTCCAGAAGGGTTGGTTTTCTAATAAAGATGAATGTTTTAGATCATGACTTACAGAATACGATGCTATATGGTTCTTCATCAAGGAGAAAAGTCCAGATTTTTGTAGCTGGTTCTCCATCTTGGTCAGGTGGCAGGTATTGTGCTTCCGGTATATCCACAGGATTAGATATGGGATTGTTATTGTCTATTTGTGATTCTTCGTATAATCTTGCTTGTTGTTGTTCTTTTCTTTCACGTCTGAAAATATAATTTTCTTTTATTTATCAGATAGCTACGTAAACGGAAATTCGCAAAGCTGTCAATGTAATGAAAAGGCGTGAGAATTATTCGTTACCATTTCAAAATTTTTACAACCAAAGCAACATTTATTGCAAGCAAGCAAATCAAAATAATCTGAATGTCCCAATACATTTTACTCAAATAAAAAAAAAAACGCGGACTTTACCGATATTTACAAATTTACACCAAGATGTTACTAAATTTAATTGGATATCCTGAATTTATCCCTTTTTCCATACAGAAAGTCAAATTTCTGATAGATATCCTTTCATATATTATTGAAAGATATCTTTTTGCATCTTTTGCATTAACCATTAAATCATAGTGTTAATTAAACACACCCAATCGGTCTGAGGCCCTCATGTGTGTATCTAATATATTATGCTTCCTATTTGTAACTCTTAAATGCATGTCTGATTCACTTCTTTGTTACAAAAATATTCCAGTTGTTGCTTGTGTTTACATGCTTGCTTTTCCGTCACAATAATTACGTCAGTAACTGTGTCAAATCAAAAGCAGAATAGGAAAATAGAAAAGTTTTCTGATTCATTGCCTAAATAGATTTAATTTGTGTGTGTTTTTGATGTAAAAATACTGTTTAATTGGAAAATGAGTCCAATTATAGCAATTTTATTCAACATGTCGTGGGAAAAAACAGTAAATCTTTCAATGACATCCAAAAAGGGATAATTTTTACATTAGGTTCTAGTTTTGAGTGTCCATGTAAAAGATTCGACATACATTTTTTTACACAGACACTATAGCAATCGACAATACATTGTATACTTGATACAAGAAAAAGCTTTTAGACAGAAATAATTTTTAATCGTATCATTTCCTCTAATTATCTATTTTCGATCATATTCATGACATATCTGAGCTTTTGTTTTGTTTTGTTTTGTTTTTGTTTTTGTTTTTGTTTCTTTCGGTTCCTGAAAAGAGAAATGATATAGTTTAGTATCAAATTTGTTTTTCATTTAAGATTATCTTTTCAAAAATAGCATGTACTTCCTTTTGTTTCTTTAAATACGCACAGGGAAAATAATTGAAACATTTAATTTTAGGTCAAAATTACTTTTTAGGTCAAAATTACTATCTATTTATAAGCTCTATTTGTGAACACTAAAGTACACAAACTGAAGATTTTTTAGTTTCTAAAGTTCTTTTATTCTAGGATTTCTGATGCAAGTAAATCTAGAAAATGGTTCATAAATCAATTTGGTTTGTTTCAATTTCAAGACATTCGTAAGCACTAACATATTTGCATATATATATTATGCTTTCAACAATCATTACTTTAAAATGTTGCATAGATTTAACATATTATGAAAGAGCTACATGATTCTTTCAATTTTTTGCGTAATTAATGTATTCTCCTTTCTGTGGAGGTTTTAGAATCCTTTTTCGTGAATGAAGCGCGTTAAATTTATTCACGACAACCTTTCTGTGACTTTTTCACGGCTTAGACAGACATCATCAGATATTGATTGAATGAATTTTGGTGTTTAAAAGCCACTCTCAACACTTTTCGCTGTTTCATGATGGTCACTTTTTATTGGTGGAGGAAGGCGGAGTACTAAGAACCACCGGCCTTCGGCAAGAAAATTGTCAATCCTTGTCAATTAAGATTGGAGTCGAACGCATTTGTCACGTGCGGGGTTCGACCTCACAACCTCAGTATCACAAAAAGACAAGACTAACAATAAGTGAACTACTCAGACCACTCGGCCACCGAGGCTCCTCTTGGTCAGAGAAGGACAGTATATTCGTATAGATTTAGAGCATTGAAACAAACAAACGAAAAGCGACCATATAAACAAGCATTGTTTTACATCTCCCCCTTTTTTTTTATTAATATTGTATTTATATTGTGTCATAAATCAAATTTATTTGTTCGGTGTATGTTTACTTGTTTTTGTTAATATGTCTTTTTGATTGAGTTAAGCCATTTCAATTGATATTTTATAGTGTGTCTTTCTATATTGTAATGTTACACGCCTGTTAAAACGTTTAAACCCGCTGCATTTGTTTGCACCTGTCCTAAGTCAGGAACCTGTTGTTCAGTGGTTGGCGTTTGTTGATGTGGTTCATAAGTGTTTCTCGTTTCTCGCTTTTTATATAGATTAGACCGTTGGTTTTCCTGTTTGAATTGTTTTACACTAGTCATTGTGGGGCCCTTTATGGCGAGCCAAGGCTCCGTGTTGAAGGCCGTACTTTGAACTATAATTGTTTACTTTTACACATGTGACTTGAATGGAGAGTTGTCTCATTGGCACTCATACCACATCTTCTTATTTCTATTAAACTAGAATTCATAAAAGCAATTTATTAATTTTAGTTTTAGAAAGAGATTTTACGCTGTTCAGACAAATTTCGTCTAAAACTGTTACTGTTCAAACGTGTAAATATGACATTTTGATAAATGAAAAACATGAAACACAATTGAAATATCGTTCACGAGGAGATGATGATGAAATGTTATTACTTTTATCCTATCAATTTAATGCAGTCTGTCACCTTGAGTTATACAAATTGTGATATTAATTGTATAAACCTGAACTCCCACGCGATCTGGGTAAATGTCAAATGGTCTATTATATAATCTACACTATTTCGTGCCATTAGAAAATTATTTACCAGTAGTAAATATTTGAATTAAAACTTCTAGAAAATTGCAATTATACGTAACTGTTATTACAACGTCATTATATTTCCTTAACTTGGGTTATGTCATGGAATTATTCACTTCCTTTTATCAATTCTGAAAACATACTTCATGTAACCATTCAAGAAAAAGCATTACTACGAATATATGATGTATATATAATTTATTTTATCACTTCCTTTTATCAATTATATTATTATTTATTCATTTATGTTTTGTCTTTGCAATTATAACATACTAAATTTAAAAGTTATGTAGGTTTTGTTATTTTTCATTCTTAAAAGGGTATTAATCATCTTGCATATACCTACAATCCACATATAAATGTAATTGTAATATGAAATAAGCAAATATAAATAACTGAAAATCATTTAAGATATGAAAAAAACCGGAATTAATTGCAAGTAACTAAAATTATTTAGAAATAAACATATTAATAATTTTTTATCCTATCCGTTACATTTGGCAAAAGCAACAGTGCTTAAATATATCACAAACAAATCTTTAAGGGTCAAATATTATGAAAATCCTAAGTCGCAATAAATGTTTTATAATATATCAGGCAGATGACCCCCAATGGCCAACAAACAGCAATATATCACAAATATACAAGAGCCCAGCAGCAAATGCAAGTACGATTCAACAAGAATGAAATGGAAATATGAAAAAGAAAAAGAGTAGTTGTTAGTAGTACGCCAATGAAACAGCAACCAAACAAAAACTGATATCTACTGAGGCAATCTTCAGTCTTTTAACAATAGAAAAGAGTTTATATAGTATATCATGGTTATGGTACGCCATAACAACTTTTAATAATTAATCCTACTAGTTTATCTCAGACAAAGCGGGATTATCTTAGCTGATACATGGCTGCTCTAAGCTTATAAATGGTTGCTATAAATCGTCGTGTCAATAAAAGTTGTCAAAATAAGCCCAGGAGCAAATTATGACTAAGAAGAGTTTTGGAATATACGTCAATGAGACGGCAACCGAATGACGAAAATAGAAAAAAGACACCTATACAACATAAAGTCTTCAACAATAGACAAGTGTTTATACACTTTGTTATGCTTTAAAGGGGCACATCTTCTTTTTATATTAGCTAGCTATAAAACCAGGTTTAATCCACCATTTTCTACATAAGGAAATGACTGTACCAAGTCAGGAATATGACAGTTGTTTTCCATTCGTTTGATGAGTTTTGATTTTTGCCATTTGATAAGGGACTTTCCGTTTTGAATTTTCCTTGGAGTTCGGTATTTTTGTTATTTTACTTTTAACAAAATGATTCATGTAAAACAAAATATGATTTTTTTTTCAACATTGATATAAGCGGTATTGTGAAATAATATTTCAATTTTATTAAAATAAGATGAATAACATCCCTGGTGTATCATATTTGGCTGTCAAGTTAATAATTCAACCTAGTTTGAATCCGTATTCTTTTGACCTTTAATTTGACCCTTAGCTGGAGAAGGGTTACGCATGTGCAAAGCGTGTTAAGTCACTAAAAAGAAATCAAATGTGGACATTGAAAAGTGAACCAGGGAACCACCGTGAAAACAATTTTGTTGACTGATTCTGCCCACTAAATAGCATTCTTATATAGGTAAAACTATGATTTACACATCTTTAATTTGTAGCATGACATCAAATAGACCTAGAAATTATTATTATACGATTGCACGTGCTTGTTTGTGCATTTATATTTTTATTTTTGTTTACATCAGGTCATATCAGCATCGACATTTTTCGGAGGTACCTCGAAGTTTCATTAGATGGCGTCTTGTCTAAAATATACGAAAAGCTGGAATATATTATTGAGTTCTTGCGTTGCTAAAATGTTTCTTTTGGACTTTTTGTAATTTGGATATACATTTTACTTTGTTATAAATCAATAAAAATATTTCGTAGTCAGCAAACCGGTGAACATGAATTTAACAGCTAATGTCCCATTAAATCGACCTCTGTAAAAGTTGTTAAAAAAATAAACAGAAACACCTCTCAAAGAGTTATCTTTAACACCAAATTTTCAAAATCTGCACAAAAACATTAAAATATGATTTAAGATAACTATTGACGAGATTCTATTCTTGTGACAGGCACGTGAGGTCGAGATTCCTTACATGAGACATGAGCGTGAGTATATGACGGGGTCAACATTTTTGGATATCTCAACTCCTCCAATCACTAGCACACTGAAGAAGACCAATAACAATTAAATGTTTGAGTGTAGGCTTATACTCTGGTAGAGTATAGCATACCAGTAGCATTTACAGGTTGAAAGTTACGCTCCAGCAATAAATATGCGTAAAGACAATTTTATAAGACCTAATACAAAATTCATCTAGTATAGCGCAATAAAGGAAACAACAAAACCATATCAAGTCAGTCGTTACGTTTACAAGTAGCTAAGGGAAATATCTCACTCTTTGTACAGAGATGACACAAATTTTTCCCTGAATTTATTTCATATCAGGATCATTTCCATAAACTGTTTAAATTCATACTTTCACAGATTCATATGACATTGTGTATTTAAAAAGCTCTGGCAACAATATATTATAAAACTGTAAATGCTAAACTGATTGCTCAAAAACCGCAATTTTGATTTTGTTAAATATCGAAGTATTTTTTTTTTTTTTTTTTTTTTTTTTTTTTTAAGAAAAGAAGAAAACGAAAACAAGTTAATTCAACACTATCGAATATGAAATAATGTAGCGTCTTCAAATGCATATTGATGTCTTTCGGTTCTGGTCTAAAAATATTTCTGTTTTCTGCTTGTTCATCTTTAATTATTTCAAATAATAGTATTTTAACGGATTTTATTTAATATGATTTATTTTTCTTTCTTAATTATATATTTATTATATATTATACAGACAACACAAAGTAGGAATTGTGCTGCGCGCAATATCCGGAAGAGGTATCATCTTCGTTATGTATGCTCTCAAAACCAAATAGATAGAATATACATTGTAAGGGAGCAGTTTACTTGAACAACTCAGTTAATGATACTTCAGGAAGTTGATCTTAAGATTCTTATGACATCGCATTGATAAAGAATTGCTAAACAGAGACATTAAGGATTTTAAAATGACGTCAGTTCAGAATGCTGACCACAGGACGAATAATATGGTACCTTAATATGACGAAACTCTTCTAGAATTGTCCTCGACCGAGTGATTCAAATCATAGATCAAAATCTTCCTACATACGACACAAATTTCTGTAAGTACTATTTATTTCTTTATATCGTGAAATGATTGATCTGATTCCCAAAGAGTATTCCTTTATCACCTTTATTTTAAAATAAAACATTTTAATTGTAATTATTATACCGTCTAATATGCTGATTTGCGAAAAAAACCACATTTGTCTGAACAATGGAGTTTTATCGCAAATTCAAGCAATTCGATTCTGCGTCAAACCTAATGGAGGTGTCAAATATTACTGTATCTTAAAATTTATCATGAAATGATAATAAAATGAATGAGGATCTTAATGGAGAGGAAGGGTATACATTTCTGTATCCTTTAATTTCTTAGGCTACTCTTTTCTCCATTCCTTATCATTGTTCCTATTATTCTAAACACTTTAAACTTTAGCATCGTATGTTTTGCCTATTTTCCTCTATTCTTTATTTCTTTGTCTGTTATTCTCTTTCCGTATACCCATCCAGACCCTCATGAATATAGCTTTTGTAACGGAAATAATTTACAAACGTATCTAAACATCAAGCACCGATAGCTAAATTGTACTTTTATTTCTACTTTAATGCATAATTCAAGTTTCCATTACACTTCTCTATTATGTTTCCTCCGCTGATGAGTTTTGTTAATAACAACGAATATATATATATTGATTATATCAATTGATTACAACAGCTAAATTTGAATAATGATTTTCTTTATCACCAAAACGTAATAACTAATATTGTTGGATTTAAAATTCTAATTTGCAACTACTTAATCGATTTATTAAATACTAGACAATAACATTTTATCTAGAAACCAAAAATACTAGAGCAAAAACCTCAATTTTTCAATTTTATTTTTTGGAAATAAGTACTGCCAGGAACTATGGACACCGGTAAGGGCCACATTAAAAAAATTCGTCGTAAGGATGTCGTAATGGATGTTCTTATGTTGTACTGTTACACCACTGTCCCAGGTTAAAGGGGGGTGGCGCCTTTCAACTAGTTTAACTCCGCCACATTCTGTATGTGCCTGTCCCAGTCAGAAGCCTGTAATTCAGTGGTTGTCGTTTGTTGCTGTTTATCATATTTGTTTTTCGTTCATTGTTTTGTACATTAATCAGGCCGTTGGTTTTCTCGTTTGAATTGTTTTACATTTGTCATTTCGGGGGCCTTTTATAGCTGACTATGCGGTATGGGTTTTGCTCATTGCTGAAGACCGTACGGTGACATATAGCTGTTAACTTCTATGTCATTTGGTCTCTGGTGGAGAGTTGTCTCATTGGCAATCATACCACACCTTCTTATTTTTATTTTTATTTTTTCAATGTGGCCCAAACCGGCCGCCTGGCTTCCGTATAGAATAAATAGATAGAAATAGTATTTTAAGAAAATTTCAAGTTCTTTGACAAAATGAGCTCAGCTGCTTTACTCATAGTCAATCTTGCGTACATTCGATTTATTTTTTCTGTTTAACATTGACCTTGTTTTCATAGCCATTTTTTAATCGACTTCGACCTTGCGAAATATCAACCCTTGAGGGTACCAGAAGAAAACAAGGATGATGAGCATTGGGGAATTGCTATATTTGGTTTAATTGGATTATGGGAAACAACTGACTAAAATGAAAGAGTACCACTTAAGTCGTTGCAGTGGTTGTCTTAGTCTAACTTGAAAGTTTGATGTTTATAGGGCATTCTTGAAAACTTGTAGCAACTAACAAGATGATGATCAACAACAACAGAATAACTGATCCTTTGATATATCGGTTATTTTCTACACTATTTTGTGTGATTGTTTTGTAGAAAATTATTTCAATACGTATCTTTTATTTGCTTACTGACAATTAAAAAATATATATATTGTTTTTCCTTTTGGGGAGTTGGGATGGGGCATCAGTAATTGTTAGGAGGAGGGATAAAAATTCCTTTTACAACCAAAGGAATATTTCTTACTGTGTTCTACCAAAACCAAAAACAATATTATTTCAATCAACATATTTCATATAAACGATCTAATGTATTGTTGATATACATTTTTCATAGGGTTATTTTGATTTATCAGTATTACTGGTATTATGTAATTTTACGGGTTTCGTGCAACCGGATCCTATTGCCTTGACACAATTATTGTTTATAGATTAGCTGTTTTGAAAATTATTTCATATTAAAACACATTACCAGCAAAACCCAGAGGATTTGATTTTATGTTATTACTTTATTGTAAAGCTAGTAGAATTAATGAATAAGTGGTAATTACTAATACATTATTAGATCACATTGTGTATAATAGATATACACATAGTGATATATTACTTCTAATATGATATTCCAAGAGTTGCATGAAATCATCAAAACATATTGTCATAAAATGAAAACAAAATGTTCTTTGCTGAAAGTTTTGATTTATATATTTATTATATATTATACAGACAACACAAAGTAGGAATTGTGCTGCGCGCAATATCCGGAAGAGGCATCATCTTCGTTATGTATGCTCTCAAAACCAAATAGATAGAATATACATTGTAAGGGAGCAGTTTACTTGAACAACTCAGTTAATGATACTTCAGGAAGTTGATCTTAAGATTCTTATGACATCGCATTGATAAAGAATTGCCAAAAAGAGACATTAAGGATTTTAAAATGACGTCAGTTCAGAATGCTGACCACAGGACGAATAATATGGTACCTTAATATGACGAAACTCCTCTAGAATTGTCCTCGACTGAGTGATTCAATTCATAGATCAAAATCTTCCTACATACGACACAAATTTCTGTAAGTACTATTTATTTCTTTATATCGTGAAATGATTGATCTGATTCCCAAAGAGTATTCCTTTATCACCTTTATTTTAAAATAAAAACATTTTAATTGTAATTATTATACCGTCTAATATGCTGATTTGCGAAAAAAAAACACATTTGTCTGAACAATGGAGTTTTATCGCAAATTCAAGCAATTTCGATTCTGCGTCAAACCTAATGGAGGTGTCAAATATTACTGTATCTTAAAATTTATTATGAAATGATAATAAAATGAATGAGGATCTTAATGGAGAGGAAGGGTATACATTTCTGTATCCTTTAATTTCTTAGGCTACTCTTTTCTCCATTCCTTATCATTGTTCCTATTATTCTAAACACTTTAAACTTTAGCATCATATGTTTTGCCTATTTTCCTCTATTCTTTATTTCTTTGTCTGTTATTCTCTTTTCCGTATACCCATCCAGACCCTCATGAATATAGCTTTTGTAACGGAAATAATTTACAAACGTATCTAAACATCAAGCACCGATAGCTAAATTGTACTTTTATTTCTACTTTAATGCATAATTCAAGTTTCCATTACACTTCTCTATTATGTTTCCTCCGCTGATGAGTTTTGTTAATAACAACGAATATATATATATTGATTATATCAATTGATTACAACAGCTAAATTTGAATAATGATTTTCTTTATCACCAAAACGTAATAACTAATATTGTTGGATTTAAAATTCTAATTTGCAACTACTTAATCGATTTATTAAATACTAGACAATAACATTTTATCTAGAAACCAAAAAATACTAGAGCAAACACCTCAATTTTTCAATTTTATTTTTTTGGAAATAAGTACTGCCTAGAACTATGGACACCGGTAAGGGCCACATTAAAAAAAAATCGTCGTAAGAATGTCGTAATGGATGTTCTTATGTTGTACTGTTACACCACTGTCCCAGGTTAAAGGGGGGAGGGGTGGCGCCTTTCAACTAGTTTAACTCCGCCACATTCTGTATGTGCCTGTCCCAGTCAGAAGCCTGTAATTCAGTGGTTGTCGTTTGTTGCTGTTTATCATATTTGTTTTTCGTTCATTGTTTTGTACATTAATCAGGCCGTTGGTTTTCTCGTTTGAATTGTTTTACATTTGTCATTTCGGGGGCCTTTTATAGCTGACTATGCGGTATGGGTTTTGCTCATTGCTGAAGACCGTACGGTGACATATAGCTGTTAACTTCTATGTCATTTGGTCTCTGGTGGAGAGTTGTCTCATTGGCAATCATACCACACCTTAGTATCTTTATTTTTATTTTTTAATGTGGCCCAAACTGGCCGCCTGGCTTCCGTATAGAATAAATAGATAGAAATAGTATTTTAAGAAAATTTCAAGTTCTTTGACAAAATGAGCTCAACTGCTTTACTCATAGTCAATCTTGCGTACATTCGATTTATTTTTTCTGTTTAACATTGACCTTGTTTTCATAGCCATTTTTTAATCGACTTCGACCTTGCGAAATATCAACCCTTGAGGGTACCAGAAGAAAACAAGGATGATGAGCATTGGGGAATTGCTATATTTGGTTTAATTGGATTATGGGAAAGAACTGACTAAAAATGAAAGAGTAACACTTAAGTCGTTGCGAGTGGTTGTCTTAGTCTAACTTGAAAGTTTGATGTTTATAGGGCATTCTTGAAAAACTTGTAGCAACTAACAAGATGATGATCAACAACAACAGAATAACTGATCCTTTGATATATCGGTTATTTTCTACACTATTTTGTGTGATTGTTTTGTAGAAAATTATTTCAATACGCATCTTTTATTTGCTTACTGACAATTAAAAAAATATATATATTGTTTTTCCTTTTGGGGAGTTGGGATGGGGCATCAATAATTGTTAGGAGGAGGGATAAAAAATTCCTTTTTACAACCAAAGGAATATTTCTTACTGTGTTCTACCAAAACCAAAAACAATATTATTTCAATCAACATATTTCATATAAACGATCTAATGTATTGTTGATATACATTTTTCATAGGGTTATTTTGATTTATCAGTATTACTGGTATTATGTAATTTTACGGGTTTCGTGCAACCGGATCCTATTGCCTTGACACAATTATTGTTTATAGATTAGCTGTTTTGAAAATTATTTCATATTAAAACACATTACCAGCAAAACCCAGAGGATTTGATTTTATGTTATTACTTTATTGTAAAGCTAGTAGAATTAATGAATAAGTGGTAATTACTAATACATTATTAGATTACATTGTGTATAATAGATATACACATAGTGATATATTACTTCTAATATGATATTCCAAGAGTTGCATGAAATCATCAAAACATATTGTCATAAAATGAAAACAAAATGTTCTTTGCTGAAAGTTTTTGATAACCTTCATCAGGAACGCCCGAACACAAACATTAGAAACCCAAGGATGCATCAGGCCTTGCGGTCATAAAACTTTCGAGCACGATTTTCGTACTCAGACTCAGAAATCAACCAATCAAAATCATGGATTTGGTGTTTCGAGCACAAATTTTGTACTCCGAGTACTGAGTAAAGTTTTATGACCGAGAGCCCTGATCTAGCAAGCATTCTTTTGCATTTTGTTTTAGTCAGTGGACTTGATCCATGCGGAACTGTTACTGAAATTTAAAACCTGTATGAACCCCTGTAGATTTGTTTGCATACAAATAGATGATTTAACTAACTGTATATTGCTTATTTGATTTCATATAATAAATCTATAGACTCACGTGAGAAACCGATGTTGGATATCACAATAAAGAGCTTACTGTACTTGCGATCGAGATTGAAAGCTCAAATGGACGAAACGTTTTGCAATGTTTTTGATAATTCATTTAAAATCTTATTCTCGTTCCGTAGTGACTGTTTTTATGGGCACTCTTCCGAACATTGTAATATAAAATTACATCGTAAATGCAAATATATTCTTTCCTCTTTTATTCTAAATAATCTTTCTTATTGAGATTCAGCCAGGAAATCAGGTAGGAGGTTTTTCAAAGATATCGATTTTGGTTTCTTTCTGTTGGAACAACTTTTGAAGTAGTATTATGAATATGTAGCATTGAAACAGAAAGTAGCTTTATCGACACGAATGATAATAGATGTCTACATATCTTTTTCACAAATTGGAAATTCCATCTTGACATTACATTTTGTTTTAAAGCATGGAAAACCCAGATTATTTTTGGCTTCGGCTACTAAACAAGCAGGGATCATATTAAAAACAAAATGGACTACTGCATTATAGGCAGGATGTGTTATGACCGCAAAAAAATATACAATATAGATTAACTATTTTATATAAGCTTTGTAGCTGTAGCATTACAATTGGCTCTAAATTGGCAGTTTGTTTAATCAAATAAACGATAAGATGTACAGAAAGCTTTGTGCATATAATTACAGATAAAAGACTACCAGGCAACGAGCCGAGATACGTCGCGAGCTTTTTCAAATTGCTGCTCTGTATTCCATGGTTTGCTTTTTAATGTCA
This sequence comes from Mytilus coruscus, assembly GCA_017311375.1. Classification (NCBI taxonomy): domain Eukaryota; kingdom Metazoa; phylum Mollusca; class Bivalvia; order Mytilida; family Mytilidae; genus Mytilus; species Mytilus coruscus. Next base: position 47,452,932 of record CM029599.1, on the reverse strand, counting down.
CTGCACTAAACTATTTCCAAAATTAAATTAACAAAATATAACATAAAGCAAATTTTTAACACGAAAGCCTATCATTTTGTCAATGGCAACAAGAAGCATATTTTACAAAGAAAAAAACCACCCAAGTACGAAATAATCGTTATTCAGTCTAAGGTTGATTGATTTATTTTTGCTTGCTTGACGTCTAGTGGCAACTATTTCGTGCATATTCAGGAAAAGAACAAATCATTTTAATACAATAGGTATGTTCTGCATGTGGGAAAGACCTTGATGAATGGCGGGAAATTTGGACTGCCCTGGTTCAGTCTTGAAGGGTATATGAACCCAAATGCAGTAAGGCCAATTTACCCCCGATCTTTTATCAAGTCAGATGCCTTGTCACACATATCGGTAACAGTACATTGTATTAGCAGTTTGCTAGATATAAAACAAGCTAAACAAATACACCAGGTTTATAGTTTTGTACGCAAGAAGTACGTCTCATCAACACAAGACTGTCAGTGGGTTTGTGTCAAATCAAATAAGAAAGTTAAAAAGAATTGAAAACCAAAAATCCCCCCTCAAAAAAGGGCAAAATCCGGCTAAGGCCTGGAGAAGAAAACCGAAGTGTGTCGAAGAATTATGTTCAATATTGAACTGATAAAAAATGAATTGTCTATGATATTCACGTCAGCATAAAAGTGCTGACGACTGAGCGGTGATACCCTCGGGGACCAAACTTCTGTCGAACGTGTCATCGACCCAGTTGTTGTAAAACTTTTAAAGTTGCCAGCCTTATAATGTTATACTCAGACGTTTCAGCCTTGTTTTTTATTATTTTTTTTTTTAATCATTTTTCTCTTTTATGCTAAGGGGCATTGCGCTAATGGCAGTTCTTCAATTGGCTTTGTGTTTGTAGCCTCGTTTTTATATGGAGCGTGACAGAATGTCTAGACACTGGATGATTGTTGAAAAGGTGTTTACCTATATATATTGTTGCCGTTGGGTTGCTGAATATAAACTTGATGCAAGAACGTATTTAATTATACTAACAACGATACCCACTAAGTACAGAATCCAATATGACAACAGTAATACTCTGTCGTACATTGTTGATCAAAATACTTAGCATTAATCAAACACTTGTGATATAATTATTCCATCCCTCTCAGCGCTTAACTCTGCCCTGCGATATTACATCAAATATTCGTTGGATATTAGCATCATACTGTTACATCTGCTTCTGATAAACTGAAAGCTATTTTTGTTTTATTTTTTGTTGTTGCTTTTTCCTTATTTCATTACAGTCTATAATGTACCAGGAAGTCTTGCGCAACTGTAACACTGATATATATATACAATGGTATAATCTCTCAGTATACATGTATTTTCAATATTATATTAAAGTAAATATTGATGAAACTCAGTATATTATGCTTTTTATGGTTGCAGTAACTTGTTTGAATATAAGGTATTTGTAGATTGCCGTTTAGATCAGCGTTAGTTATCCTTAAAATATTTTGTTGCTTGAGTTAAATTTTGGTCATTAATAGTAAGTTTAAGTAAAAGTCAAGCAGAAATCAATAGTTGTTGGTATCGTAAGGTGGATGTCTCTAAATCTTTATCCAGGACATTAATTCATAGTGTTTAAGACGAGCAGACCAGGCCTACTTTAGGCATTTGTTAATTTTTGAAAATTGAAATGATTATTGTCAAATCAAATTAAGTTATTATGTAGGTCGAACATTAAAACAAAATCAGTAAAACTAATATAAAGTAAATTAAAATATGATATATCATATAACTAGAAAATATTGATAGGCTATAAATGGAACTGTATTAAAAACTATGACATTTTTTTAGTCACAAGAAGCATACTTTGACATTTCTACTACTCCGATACAGTTATATGACCTTTCACAAGTATATATATATATATACTGAATCATAAAAAAACTAGAATTTAAGAGGTATAAAAACTTTATTTAGTAATCCAAGGCGGAAAAAGATTTTTGGAAGATCGTTAATGCATATCAAATGCCGAATTTAAATTGTACTGATATTTTTTATCGCATATTGGAAACGATAATTGTCATGAAAAATGAATCTGTCTTGAATTGTTCAAGTTTTTTTTTTTGTGATGGCCCGTTTAATATAAAAGTACTCTATCTGCTGATGTAGAAAGTAGATATATTATAGCAGAATTTTACATGAAAGACAAAGTAATAACTTCATAATCTTCTGATGAAACTATATAGTCGATGTCAAAATTGACGAAGACACCGTTTCGTAGTTTTTTCAGACTGTCTGTGTAGGTCTAATACCAACAAATCATAGTTATCCGGTTTCATACAAAATAATGACAGTAATGCTTGAAATAACCAGTATTACAAAGGAAAAAAATTAAATTGAGTTTATTCAACAAAAAAGTCTTCTTTAGGTGTAATACCACCAAATCATAGTACGTCACATCCGGTTGCATACGAAAAAGGGTCAAAAAAATACTCCCTTGAATTTGAAAATTGTCGGAAATAAACCTTGCATTTCATTGCAGAAAATAATTCTGAGTCATAAACATATATCTTGGGTGTTTCAAAGCACCGTTCTTTTTTCATTTGATGTTTCTATAAAATATTTTGGAAACTTGAGGTGACATGGTTACTAAAGCTTGTAAACAGCAGAAAAGGGTGAACATTTGATTGGTTTACTTCCGGTGATGGTTATTATCTAATTTCCAATGAAATTCCATGTGAAATTTTTACTGAAGTATAGGACAGGATAAAACTTTACTCATGCCAAGTATTTCTTTTTTTTTTTTTTTTTTTTTTGAAAAAAGCAAATTTAACAAAGACTAATAGGGGTATTACTCCTGACCACAAAATAATCTACATGCCATATAATACGATCATTCTTTCATTGATATTCATACTTTGTACCTCAAATTACGATTTCGTACCTTTAGTTTTTTTAACATAGTTATGGTACCAAATGGTTTTTTGATATAGTACGAAACTGATAACACGAAATGATTATGGGTATGAAATGACTATACATCTTAACATTAGTATTGGTTTACTTGTGCATGTGTTTCCATCTTTTTTATACCGTTTTTAAAGAATTAAAAGCCTTTTCTGACTTGCTTTTGTTGTGCTTTCTTCCATACATTAAATTTTATTTCAATGTTCGACATTTAATTGGAAGGTTGTATGCTAAAAACTAGTTTAACTCCTCTACATGTTCATATGCCTGTTCGAAACCGCATAGGCGGGTGTTTTTCGTCGTGCTTTAATGTTTTTGTCCTTTATAGAATTTGGTGTTGGTGGATCTTGATAGTTTCTTTTAGATTCATATCAAACATTAAAAGCTTGACTAATCGTTTGTCGTTGTAGCATTTTGCAGGCCGTATATTTTAACTAAAACAACGTTAATATTTCCATGTCCCTAATTCGAGTTTAGTGTATCACATTATTTTTTTAATTTCCCGAAAAATGACAACTTATGTAAAGTTAAGTCATAGTTCCATAATTTAAATCCAACTATGTTTTTTCTCCATTTTGGTCACCCCTTTTGGAATATTTAAGTACATTGCCTGACTATCTCAAACGTAGTGCCAATGATGTGTCTACACTAAACCTTCAATTATTATGAACACCCTTCTTTTGTTTTCTTTTTAGATGGGTCTTTTCTTTCGCAATGATTTCAATAATACGTAAACATCTTCAATTGACTTTTCCTTTGAAAGGCAGTCATCATATAATAAAAATTGTCCACCAGGGCTGAGATGCATAAAACGACTTAAGTTAAGATATCCAATCGTAGAACTAATTTATCGTAGGACATGTAGAACACCCGTCCTTTCGGAACAAATCTTAACTTAAGTAGTTTTATGCATATTAGCCCAGTTTTATGTTTTTTGGTTTAAAATGGATTTTAAAAAAAATTATTTTTTAAAACCTGACCAATTTTTCCGCAGAATGTCAACATTTTAACATGTCGATATTTGAGTCTAACAATTTATATAAAAATAGTTTGCAACAAATTAAAATTATAATATTTAAAGCATGTGGTAAGAAAACCATTTAAACATATTATAGTTTATAATACCATGCTTCACGAGTATTTGAGTATTTACACCAAGATGTCGTTAAATGAAATTGGATACCCTGCTCTTATCATGCTTTTCAATAACACATTGTTACTGAAACTATCATTCTGAATTGACAATAATTATCTTGGTGTAAATTAGGTACACCCATTCGGGCTAACGCCCTTAATGTGTATCTAATACATAGTATAGTAAGAAATAACCGCATTCAATATTTTAATTTACGTGGCTTCGACAGCATGCACTTCTTGGTACTTTTATCATTTTTATTTATTTTGTTTCATCTTTTTAACTACACGCCATAAATGTTCACTATTGGGTTTTCATTACTAGTTATTTATATAGAGCGAGGTTATCTTATTTACTTACTCATCTTATTTATTATTCATTGAGTAGAAAGAAGTCAAGTACTTACATGATTGCAAAATTCAAAATTGAAAATTGAAAAAAATTTACTGAACGATATCAATAAAAATAACAAGATACTGTCATGTTGTTCAATCGTTTACGCAGCATTAAGTGTTGTCTATTGAATCCTTATTTCAGCTGTAGTGATAGAAAAACATGGTGATGTCTTGTTATTGTTATCATATCGTTCAATAGATTATTTTTTTCAATTGAATTTTTCAATCGTGCAAGTATCTGGCTTCTTTCTACTTTGTCTTTGGATTTCAGAGCTGCGTTGCATTAGAGGTGATTCACTCTGCATGAGCATGCACTATTTACCACTGGACGTTTAAAAATAGTGATTTTGTATTTGGTTATTATAATTAAGGACGGAGTTATTACAATCATAGAATTTTAAGTTGAGTTTAGGAATTCAGTAGCTGTTGAGGCTAGAAAATAAAGAGTTCTTGCGTCCGAAAAAGACGTCCAGACGACGTGGTTTCCGTCATAGAAACACAAGGATGGTGGGTGTAGTAAATACTGGAATGAGATTTTATCACTAAGAGTTCTATGAAACTTGAGACTGATACACAAGTTATATATTTTATTATTTATAATGTTAATGAGCATTCAATGGGAGATAATGAGATTCGTATGAGGTTTAAATTAACGCATTTGATGGTCTTTGTTTCAAAGAACATCAGTGGGTGATTTTTTTTTTAATCGAGTTTACATTGTGCTTGACCTTGGTTATAATCTGGATACTCAGACAAAAAATGTAAGCCCGGTATCTTTAACGATTTCAATAAAAAAAAATCTGCTCCAAATATATGTATTCATTTTGGCATTTGTCCATCACAACACGCTTTATACCAGCATCTAGGAAATTCTAAAAAAAAAAACTGAATCAATTGGACCGGACTTAAATAAGTTTTAAAAACTCTATCATTATTTTTTTTTTTAATTTGTGTGGTCATTAAAGTTACATCTTTCACACAGTAAGAGCTACAATATACATGCTGAAATATAGGCACATTGTTTCTATTGGAGTTCAGTTACTTAGTACTCTTTACTAAAGAATTTCCTAATTCAAAAACTAGTCATTTTAGGTGACAAGGAATATCGTTTATTTTCTACGGATTTTTAACTGAAATTCAAATCCAAGCATGCTTATTGTTTGACTATGACGATTGTTTATACAATATACTTCCATAATTTGATAGATTTTTTTCAATCATCATAAGTATTAAAAGCTGAAACCAAACATTTTTACATGTCACGAGTAAGGTGCGACCAAAAATCATTAAGCAATATCTATAAATATATCATTTGTCATCAGAAGTTATCTTTGAGTATGATACGAATCTTAATAGTGTACGTTACGACTTTTTCTGACATTCACACGTGGCAAAAAAACTAGTTATATCAAACATGCGACAAAACATATTGACAGAAGAAGTACTTGCAATCAAGACGTAATAATATTGTCAATTGATTAGAACTTTCAAACATAATTATTGTCTAGATTTGTGAAACTGATAAACCTACAACCGCCCTCTAAATCGGTCACTATTTTCACTAATATGATATTTTTATTATAATAAAATAAATGAAACTTCCGAAGCAGTCATTGAATCTATAATACTAAAATAACGAGGTCCAATTTGTCAGCCGACATGGGGTAAAACGACAAATCAAAGAAGTAGATTAAAAAATTACACCACTCCAGACCCTTTTGTTTTCCACATAATTAATATTGCCAATAATTAACAAGTTCCGGGTCGAATCCGATACCGATACCAATAGTATATTCACCTGTTACCTATTACCTTATCTGTACGTTCCGCATCTGACAGGTGCACCACCAAACGGTGTATTTAGGATTTTGCTATATACACGGGTCATAATCACAGGGTTGACACTACTAATTTCAATCATTGTCAAATTGTTCCCTTTGTAGTATTTTAATCAGTATGACTTTCTAAGATAACAATACGAATACTAAAAATCTGGACTGAAAATAAGGCGTATAGGTACAGTTTTCAATTTGTTAGCGGGCATGACGTAAAACAGCGAATCAAAGAATTCAACTTTATTTATAACTAATATAGGACAATGCTGTTGATTAAAAATACTCCATTCCAGGACCTTTTGTTTTCCAAATAATTAATATTACCAATAATTGATAAGTTCCAGGTCGACGGGTTCAAACAGAAAGATTTGAAAGCAGAGAAACTGTGTATCTTGACTTTATCCGATGACAATACCAATACTAAAATAAGGCTTACGCATAGTTATATACTTTAATTCAGTCACGGACCCGCGATATCACGGGTGTGTTCTAGTATTGTATATTAATAAGTATACCGCTTGTTAAACTCATCCAAGTTAATGGAAAAGCCTGGCTTTTATCTAGAATCGATCTTGAAAAGGATCTGAATGTAAATAAAGGTTTGTATATTTACCTGGCAAAAGTTCAATAAATGCTGATTCTAGTAATAACTACACATAATGGCTCTGTTGACAGACACTTTCAAGATTTTGCGTCATCAATTTTTTTAGCTATCAAATATTTTTAGTTTTTCTTTTTAAAACACACTAAATATTTTGTTAGTTGAAAGGCACCAATTGAATAAATGTACCTTACATGAAAATGTTCTTACCGTAGCACTTTAATCCTCTTTTTTTCAGCCGCTTTCTCCTTTCTTTTAATTTCAGCTTTCCTCATTTGAGAAATACGGAAAGCTGTCAAAAGACTGGACATGTTTCAGCTTTACTTTCACCGTATTAAATGAAATCAGCTGTATTTCCAACCTATATCCAGACACAGGTGTTTCGGATCTAGTAAATATTTTACCGATATTGATTTATAAACATAATAATAATTGCTTCATTGACTTGCTGGCGTGCGATTGAAAAATCATCGTCGAATAATAATCATCATTGCCGTAACAATTAAAAGGCTTTGACAAAAATCGATGAAAATTTTTAAGAATCCGAGGAAAAATGAAAATGATATTACCTGAAAAACCTGATACTGGAAACAGATAATGCAGATCATACATTATTAAACGACTTCTACTTACTGTTTTTTTGCTCTCTCTTTTAAAGCCTTCTCAATGCTTCTCTGCTTAGCATTCCGACATGCAGTTAGTATTACGGACATGTTGAAATTTAAATGTCGTACGTCTTCTCAATGATCTCGGCTGTATATAATATAGATCTATATAACGTGTCCTCATAGACTTCCACTTGTCACTAAGCAACCGTGGTACTGCCATTGCTGTTCGGATTGATTTTCTTGTTAAAGTAAATTTCATGAACAATGGGCAAAGTTTTACAATAAAGTTGATCTGTACGAACTGGATTTTTCTCGTTTAATTCACTTTTTCTCAGTGTTGTTTAAGGCGTGTTAAAATTCCTGTAGTTTATTTTTTTTTATTTCATTAGTTTATATTATTCGTACAAGGAAGTATAAATATTTATTGCTGATAAAACGTCAAAACAAACAATAGTTTAGCAAATAAAATTTTGGATTGGCTTTTACAATTTTGGTTAGAATACTCTTTTAAATAATCGTCTATAAGTTGCATTCTTCATCAAAGTTTGTTGCAAAATTGAATCATGAATTTTAAAGTTTTACGGACGTTTCACGAGTTGATTGACCGTTATGGAATATCTATGTCACAGATATGTTCCAATTGTCCAAACCACTATCCCTCCTTTTTCTCTCGATTGTAAAGAATCACCGAATAAGACTTATCCCCTGATTTGTACTTGCATAAGCAACACGACGGGTGCCACAAGTGGAGCAGGAACTGCTTACTCTTCCGGAGTTCACCCCCAGTTTTGGTGAGGTTGGGGTTGCTTAATCTTTTTTATGTAGTGGTTTGTGGACTTGTTCATCTTTTCGCCGTTTTTCGTTTTTTTGCCATGACGTTGTCAGTTTTTCTTTGACGTATGAGGTTTGAATATAACTGAAAAACTGCTTCCGATATGAGTTCCGTCAATCTCAATTTTTTTTTAATTTTCAACAAAACGGAAGGTCTTTTAGATAGCACTCCACAGTTAGAAAATAAAGTTAAAATTGAACCACAAAATTTCTAATCATCTTCTATGTCTGGCTTTCTAATGCATTAAGCCAACTGTTTGTGTCATACATGTGCATTTGTATGTAATCAGTATCTTCCATAGATTTGATTTTCAAAATTAAAAATGGTGAAATATAATTCATTTTTTGTGTATCCATGGCAGCATTCTGCATTTATTTACCATAAAATATTGCAAAAGGAGGGGGGGGGGATGTCACATAATACCCCAAAATTTGGTTCACACTAGAATTTCAATCCCTTTGAGTGATATATTTTCTGAAACTATTGACATTAATCTACCAAATTAGCAAGTGAAAATTGGGTGTCTTTCGTCTCATTTTTTCGTAAAATTTAATCACAAAGTTCGTACGACAAAAAATTGGAGAAAAACATTACAATAATTCCGGACCAATGTCTTCTGGTATGTATATGAAAATACTGACTGTCATACAGAAAACAGCCAATAACACATACATTACACAATCTTGATGTTGCTATAAACCCACTATGAAGGCTATATTAAACTTCAGCTATCCAAAATTTTATTTCACACTAGCTTTCATATTTAAAAAATCCACAGGGGCCAAAATGCGAAACTACACACCTAACTGTAGAATGCTACCTTATGCAAGAATTGCCACTCGATTAAAGATCCGCTTATACTAATATATCAATGGTATTTGATACAAAAATGGTCAACACGAGACGTAGTTATGTCACGTACTTGTAGCAAAGATTCAGCCTACAAAATTTGCATCTTTAAATAAAGTAACGTCACAGTAGACCAAGTGCTCTCTTGCGATCTTACTGTGCCTTTATCATGCTCTCAACTTGAGTATCCTACCTACAGAAATATAAAGGTATTTCTCAACTAGGTGTCGTGTAATACAGCCAAGCTTTGACTCCTTTTTGTTTTAAATCCACTCCAAGTGGCTTGGGTATAGAAAAGTGTTACCTGGACTTAACTCATCCAGCAGTAAAACTCATCTCAAACAGAATGTATACACAGTCATGTTCTGTTTTGAGAATTTAGATTCGAATATCCTTGTAAGAAGAGTACACTATCAACTTGCCTGTCCCAAGTCAGGAGCCTGTAGTTCATAGGTTGTCGTTGGTTCATGTCTGTCATATTTGTTTTCCGTAAACTGTTTTGTTATAAATTAGGCCGTTAGTTTTCTCAATAAATTGTTTAATATGTTTCATGTCGGGACCTTTTATAGCCGACAATACGGTATGGCGTTTTCTCATTGTTGAAGGCCGTACGGTTGCTTATAATTTCATGATAACATCCACTTCATTTGTCATTTCTCATTGGCATTCATACCAAATCTCCCCGCATATTCATATTAAAGTCTATTTTAGGGATTTTTAGGTGGCCTGTTACAAAGAAGCACATCGGACATTTACCAATATACCCGCTTTTTATAGTGGGGTCTAAATTTCCCACCCTTCATTTTAGTCAACACATTTTTCAAAATCTACTTTATTCTTTAATTTGTTTCCACTAGACGTTCCACTATCAGCAATCAATCATTGAATAATAAAAAAAATATTTTTGATACACGTAAATGTAGAAAACAGCAATACAATGAACAAACATGTATCCATTTTCTCTGAACTAGTACACATTTTTGTTTAGGGGCCAGCTGAAGTCCGCCTCCGGGTGCGGGATTTTCTCGCTGTGTTGAAGACCCATTGGTGGCCTTGGGCTGTTTTATGCTCTTTGGTCGGGTTATTGTCTCTTTGACACATTCCCCATTTCCATTCTTATTTTTATCATAAATACAGTAAATTCAAATTATAGATGTCTTAACAAATGTCAGAAATTTTTTTAAAAAAATCGCAGTGAACGATAATTTCAACATAAACGAACATAGTCACATTAATCTGTGTGACATAGGAAGATTTGTCTTGAAATAAGAATCCTAATACATGTTATAGTATTATACCAAACTTATTTAGTTACATACAGGAAAATTATAAGGGTATATTGAGGTCTTAATCAGATTTGATTGAATAAATTTTCTACCTATCTTCGATGACGTTTTTTTTTTAATTAAACTAGTTGAAACATTACGACAATAGTAAGACACAATACCTCACCTCAAAATATCAAGTTAATGCGGATCTACTTTATATGATGGTCTGGATGGGGTTTAAACTAGAGAAAAAATAGGACAAAAAAATAAAAAAGAGAATACTAGGGTGCTTAAATATAAAGAATAGATAATAATGAGCAAAATATATAAAGAATCCTATAGAGAAACATGACTTAGAAATTGAAGTATACAGAAATAAAGGACCGCCCATCCAGACCCTCTTATATGTTCATACTGAATTCGAACAATCCAACAAACCGTGTCGGACATAAGCTGGTAACTCACTCTCTTTAGAAATTTGTCTGTCGTAGAAAGACTTTTTAAAATTGATTGGGCTCAGTTTTCTCTTGTTGTGGTTATTTGAATTTAACATCCCTGGAGGCCTGTTATATCTGTAATAGTATGTATCGCGCATTTATAGTCGAACGGATATCGATTGCTGAATATGCAAAATGTTTAACCCAAGCTACCTTAATTGCAATTTTGATTGATCGTTGATAATAAACAGATAATGATTAAAGAAATTAACACTTACAGATCGTGCTAGTAATAAAAGACAACAAAAAATGTATTTAAACATAGCACATTAAGGAATATATGGTACTTGCATCAATAGGTGTTTGATTATATTTTAAACAGTGGTAATCTAATTTCTTTTCTGTTCAGGTAAAAACAATGAAAATTATATATATTGAAACATAGATATTTTAAATATCTTGTCGATTTTACAAACCATGACATCTGATAACAGTTAAGTTTAAATTATGTATCGTTTGTTTTGAAATTCACTTTTATTGACATTTTGCTTTGTTTGGCAAACATAAATAAAGTTAAATTGCTGGGTAAACGTGCTTAACAAATATGCGCTTACGTGGCGTTTTTTGAAATGACAAATAAGAAAAAGCCTGTTGCACACGCCCTTTTTTTGAATATTCTTTTTTAATCTCAAACCTTCATGAGAAAGTGTAAATCGACAGTGAATTTTTCGACTGGGGACATTCAATTATGAAAGATAAACAGCCAATTTCATTGAAACTATTTTCTAAACTTCTGCAACCGTTAGTAAAACTCGCTGTATGGTAGATTCGTATTTGTGCTTTAAAGTTTTTATAACATTTGATGTATTTAAACATTTGACTTTATCATAGATTTCTGAAAATTGCTGAAAAACAATATTTTTGATAGATTTTGACAAATTTTGAGTAATTATCCATAAAATGTATAAGAAAGATATTCTTAACCAAAACCAATGTTCTATCAGTTATAATTCTGTATATATGAAATAATAGATTAAAGAAGTTTCAGGTTTTAAATAAAATGTTAAATCAAACAAACGATATGTATCAACTGTGTATAAGCGGTCTTCAAAGTTAAACTATTGTTAGATAAAATTGAGAATGGAAATGGGGAATGTGTCAAAGAGACAACAACCCGACCATAGAGCAGACAACAGCCGAAGATGCATGCATGTTACTTCAGGAGCCTGTAATTCAGTGCTTGTCGTTTGTTGCTATATATCATATTTGTTTTTCATATATATATAAATATGATATATACCGACAACCGACAAGCACTGAATTACAGGCTCCTGAAGCAACATGCATGCATCTAACAATAGTTTAAAAATAAGAAAATATGATGATCAGATCACTGACACGAAGACGGCTGCTCTTGCTTTTTTAACCGTTCATTGAAAACATTAGTAAATTAGAAAGAAGTAAATCGAAAGTAATGTCTTTATATCCAGTTCACTAGTAGAAAACCAACGCCCTGAAACTCTTGTGATCTGGACTTTTTACTTCTTTCTACTTCAGTTCATATGCATTTTATTCAGAGACATAGAATTTCATCAGTGCAATATATAGAAAACTAAACTAAAATCAGAGCCTCACGAATCCCACCAAAAGCTGTGGTTGATCTTAGGTGTGCCTAAAGGGCAAGTAGATCCTCATGGGAAACACGTCGAGTTGTCAACGACATCATGAACAAGTTGTTCAAAAAGATTGGGCCATGAAATTTTAAAGACGTCGCGAAACGCTAAATTATATAATATAATAAAATATAGGGTACACTTTGAAAAAAATCTGATCATGTTTAAATTTGAGTACGCTAGACTTGCGTTTTGTCTGCATGAAACTCATCAGTTGCGCCTAAATAAAATTGTTGGAAAGCTAAACCATAACGAAGTTGAGATCATTGAAAACCCAAAAGTTCAAATCAAATGTTGAGGCAATTTATGATTGGGGTAGAACAAAACATTTTGAATGCTTTACATAATATGACTGCATCAAAGATATTTTATTTCAGCACAGGAGCATTGCTACTGGACTGGTGATACCATTGGAGAAAACGCCCGCCAGCAGTGGAATCGAACAAGTGGTCGTAAAAACTTGTAAATGATAACAGATATAGGAAGATGTGGTATGAGTGCCAATGAGAGAACTCTCCATCCAAGTAACAATTTATAAAAGTAAACCATTATAGGTCAAGGTACGGCCTTCAACACGGAGCATTGGCTCACACCGAACAGCAAGCTATACAGGGCCTAAAAATTACTAGTGTAAAACCATTCAAACGGAAAACCAACGGTCTTATCTATATAAAACGAGAAACGAGAAACACGTATGAACTACATAAACAGACAACAACTACTGTACATCAGATTCCTGACTTAGGACAAGTGCAAACATTTGCAGTGGGATTAAACGTTTTAATGGTACCAAACCTTCTCCTTTTCTGAAACAATAGTATAACATCACAACATAGTAAGACACGCTATAAAATATCAATTGGAAGGCTTAACTCAATCAAAAAACGTAAATTAACACACAATGAACGAATAAATTTGATCTGTGATACCTGAATGAAAATACATAGTTAATAAAAATTATAAGGGATAAATAATTAAGGTCAAAAGTAAATAAACAGGTTTAAACAAAGTTAAAGTATGATACCACTGTGAAATGTTAAATTTTTTTTTAGAAAATCATCACTTTGGAAAATAACCTGCGTCATATTATACACAGGTAAATGAAAATAGTTTTGATGTTAAGTATACTTCTTCTTCTGTGTGTATAAAATCTTCCGTTTAGGAATACCAAAAAAATTCTTTAATATCAATAAAACTAATCTAACACTTGGTACATATGGGGTGAATATCAACAATAAAACTATACAATTAGTTTAGTGCTACATAAAACTTCCTGTACAGGTGCAAGAACAGTATTTAAGGAGAAATGAAATAATTTTGATGTTCATAGTACGAAGAAGTGAAAATTTGTAGTAATTCCAAATAATCAAAGCTGGTATATAAACAAGATCCATGTTAACAATAAATAACAAAAAAGCATTACAAATAGTATCAACAGGTCAAATTAACAAGAAAGTACGATTTGAGAGTACTCGCAGTTACTGACAGCTAGTTAAAAGCCAAAACAATTAATAATAAAAAATCATGCATCAGAGACTGAACTCAACTAAAACACATCCCGAGGATTTAGTATTTTAACGTCATGAACAGTCATAGAAGACATGACTTGTGCAATGCCAAAAATAAATGTATCGACAGGTAGTGGGATAGTTAGGATAAACTCATCATAGATACCAGGATTGAAATTTTATATTTACGCCAGACGCGCGTTTCGTCTACAAAAGACTCATCAGTGACGCTCGAATCAAAAAATATTAAAAAGGCCAAATAAAGTACGAAGTTGAAGAGCATTGAGGACCAAAAATTCCTAAAAGTTTTGCCAAATACAGCTAGGGTAATCTATTCCTGAGGTAGAAAACCCTTAGTATTTCAAAAATTCAAAGTTTTGTTAACAGTTAATTTATAATTATGAACATATCAACGATAACTCAAGTCAACACAGAAGTGCTGACTACTGGGCTGGTGATACCCTCGGGGAAATAAATCTCCACCACCAGTGGCATCGACCCAGTGGTTGTAAATAAACTCATCATAGATACCAGGATTGAAATTTTATATATACACCAGACGCGCGTTTCGTCTACAAAAGACTCATCAGTGACGCTCGAATCAAAAATATTAAAAGGCCAAATAAAGTACGAAATTGAAGAGCATTGAGGACCAAAATTCCTAAAAGTTTTGCCAAATACAGCTAAGGTAATCTATTCCTGAGGTAGAAAAGCCTTAGTATTTCAAAAATTCAAAGTTTTGTTAGGAGTGACTTCTTTAAAGATAAAAATGAATGTGTGTGTGTCTCTATACATCCCGTTTGAAAAGAAAATATAAATTTAGTTATTTTTTTAATTTGCTAATGACAAAATCGATAATAGCGCCAATGTAAACTATATTCAGAGATCTAATTACAACATTGGTACGATAACCCTTACTAATAAGTTTGTTTAAAGGTTCGATGAGTTTACACGGATCACGTAGCGATTTCCGCGCTTTAAGTACAATATTACCGTAAAATTTAGGATGCGACATAATATATTTAATAAGTTTTCTATAGGTACAGCCAAATTTACTAATCAAATCTTTGTATCTATGAAAGAATTTAGTAAAAGTTTTAAGTAATTTATGGTAACGAAATCCCTGACTTAATAATTTACCAGTGATGCATTGATTACGTTCGTTAAAATCTATGACATCACTACACACACGGGCATACCGAACGAGTTGGGATATATAAACACCGTATGGTGGAGCCAAAGGCACATCGCCGTCTAAAAAAGGAAAATTAACAATAGGGAATGAAAAATCGTTTCTTTTGTCGTAAATTTTAGTATGGAGTTTCCTTTTAAAAATTGAATTGTCTAAATTTAGAATTGGACAACTGCTGCTGTTTATGTTAGATTTAGTTAAAGTAAGTTCTTTTGGGTAAATTTCGGTAGTATATTTAGAAAACTCTGGATTATTTAACGAAAAAAATATCATCCAGATAACGGTAGGTATTGTTGAATGTATCAACCAAATGTAACAATGATGTGTCTTTACTGAGTTTGGTCATAAACTGAGATTAAAAGGCTTATAATTTAGTATGCCATACGCGAGATTCGTCTCAATTAGGCCGTCAGTGGCGCCAAAATGAACCGCAAACCTCAAAACGAAGTCTAGCAGAACAGTTTTCTTTTCAAATAAGATTTCCAATATCTTCATCAGTGCAATCAGCTCAATAATCACTTTTCTGGAACTGTGATGAAATGTTTAATTGGCATCATTTTCTGAGTACTAATTCTATAAAAGATTTTTGTCTTCATTTAAATGGAATCATGTTTGCACGTTTTATCATTGTAATATGAAACTAATTGATAAAGCTATCTCCCCGTGAAATTAAAAATGGCTCGGTTGAATGATTGAAAACAAACAGCATTTCTGCAAATATTACAGTATATTCCATTACCGATTTATAATGCAAGTTGTCCAATGAATTAACTCTGGTTTCCATACAATAATTGATGTACAGTAAAATATACCGGTACTTCATGATCTATAATATGAATTTTTCATTTCATATTGGCAGTTGATTTAAATCAGCATGTGCTACATAAATTATTAAATGATTTATTGTTGTTTTGCACTGCAACATGTTTTGGTAACATTTTTGAAAAAACAACTTTTATCAAGGTCGCAATATTTTGCTGCGTATGCCTTGACGGATTACAAAACAATTGTGGTGTCGAGAAATCCGCAGTTCTAAGAGATATTTAATGAGTACCCTTGGCAGTAATAAAGTACTGATTTCATAACAGCTTAGAGAACGACATTGAGTGGATTCTATATTGTCATTGGATATCGACAACAATGGATTACGTCCTCAGAGATTACATTTTGGCCTCCAAAAGGGTGGTCCAAAGTTAAAAACACGTTCCCAGTCATTGTTGTATATGGACTGTAGAATGTCGAATCAAGTAAAACGTTAGTTAGAAATGTTCAACTTAAACCATTAATAAAGTCAACATTTTTATCAGTTAGATATTGTTTTTGTTCAAAAAGCCAACGAAGGTTGTTTTGAAAAATATTGCTGCTAACTTCCCCTTTGATAAGTGGAAACTTGTAGTTATCTGGCCTGACTATTTTTTTCACACTTACAAATCTTAAAGATTATGCAAAACACCATTTAAAACGTAGTTTCTTCCGGTTATAAATTTAATTATTTATCGCTCCCGAAAAGTGAAAACCCGAAATTATGTGCAATTATACAGTCATGGGCTGATGGGAATCATTTTGCTCAGGTCAGCTACGTTGTATCATAACTTCAATACCGATGTATTGCATTGGTTGTAAAAGAATAAAACAAACAATGTATGTATATTTACCTGATTTTGAAACCGAAGCCTAAAAAATATGTGTCTTTTTGTTTTTAAAAATCAGTCTGCTATATGCTCTTATGATTAAAGAAATCAAATAATTACAAGAATAACGTGCTGGTTTGTCATAGGACACGATCATTATATACCGTATCAATTTTCTGATATGAGCCTAACTATACAAACGCCGAATTTTTTGTAGGAACCTGTCGTCTTGTTTGTCATTAACCCCCTTTCTGGTTAATTTCTGATAATTTCTCTCTTGACAAACACTAACTTGATTCTTTTGAATGATTTCAGTTGAAACATATGTAGTTATTTGACATTGATCATCCTCTGAAAACTTATTAAAAAGTAACGGGGAAATAACATTTCATAACAAAAGGGGGGAAATCCAGTCAACAAGTATACTTAAACGTTTAATCCCGCTGCAAATGTTTGCACCTGTCCTAAGTCAGGAATCTGATGTACAGTAGTTGTCGTTTGTTTATGTAATTTATACGTGTTTCTCGTTTCTCGTTTTTATATAGACTAGACCGTTGGTTTTAATGTTTGAATGGTTTTACACTAGTACTTTTGGGGCCTTTTATAGCTTGTTGTTCGGTGTGAGCCAAGGCTCCGTGTTGAAGGCCGTACATTGACCTATAATGGTTTACTTTTATAAATTGTTATTTGGATGGAGAGTTGTCTCATTGGCACTCTCACCACATCTTCCTATATCTATTAAAGACATATTAATCGAGTTTCTAGTGTTTAAAATGTTTATGAAATTGTTGAACCAATGCATTTAAACATACTAAACTAAGGCCGTGTTTACATTTAGCTAAACTCGGTGTGGTGTTAGTGTACTCAATAAGTATATAAAGTGTATTCCTATGGTGTGCTGTTACACCACTATCCCAAATTAAGAAAAAGGTTGGGCGCCCGCAAACTTGTTTAACCCCACCACATTCTGTATGTGCCTGTCCCAAGCTAGTGGTTGTCGTTTGTTGCTGTATATCATTTTTTTTTTCGTTCATTGTTTTGTACATAAATCAGGCTGTTAGTTTTCTCGTTTGAATTGATTTACATTCGTCATTTCGGGGCCTTTTATAGCTGACTATGCGGTATGGATGTTGGCCATTGTTGAAGGCCGTACGGTGACCCATAGTTTTTTTAACTTCTATGTCATTTTGGTCTTTGGTGGAGAGTTGTCTTATTGCCAATCATACTATATCTTCTTATCAAGACTTAAACTTAACTCTTTTACGTTCCCATTGATAAAAGTATTGAGAACATGGATTTTATTATGACTATCTAAGGAAGTTACATGCATATATCGACGCTAGGGGCCGTCTTAACCTTGTTGTAGGGTATGAATAATTTGTTCATTGTTGAATACCCTACATCAACTGTCAAGATGAAGAACAGGAATAAAAGCCCTGTTCATTGATAATTTTCTATGTTTCTATGTATTGTGTGCGATTTTGTCCAATGTGCATTTACTCCATATCCTTTCATTTTCTATATATGAAAATGATTATAATACTATAATATGTATTAAGTTATTTGCCTATTTATATGACAAAACTAAACAATTACCCAGTAAAACATGATTAAATTCAAATAACCTTAGTGGACTATTTGATTTTCAGTGGAGGAGGATTTTTGCTTCTAGAATACTAGTATTTATTTTACACCTGTTGATAGTACGGATTAATTATTTAGCCCTCACATTTTCTTCACTTTTCGTACACAACTATCTTGCAAGGTCCTGCATTTTGTCGGACAAAATATTCATTTTCATCCTGTCTTCGGCAAGGTTATTTTTTGCAGAAAGTCCTAGTCCAGAATATTCATTTCCAAAATCACCCCAAGGGTGACCGAGGAATAGAAATATGGTCACTTGAATTGAGTCTTCTTCCGATCGGCAGTAGAACCTTGCCAAAGTGGGCGTCCGTTTGGCGTTTTGAGATGTACAAGTACTCAGCCACATCCGGTCAGAATTGGGACATTAAATCCGATGCCTAGTGTAGAAAGAGTGCCACGCACTCGGCACGTTAAGAACCCTTGCAACAACTATTTGAAGGGTCAGAAAGGTGGGCTGTTGCCAGGGGAAATTTCTGTCCCTATCCAATATACACTTTTTACAATGGTAGCTCAAATTCCCGAGATCTTCACCCAGACGGCCTCTTTTACAGGACATATCCATTGCGTTTATTGTGAATATGTTCTCGTCCTTACATGCATGAAATATTTGCCACTGGACGTTAAGCAACCAACAATCTATCAATCATTTCCAAAATCCTTGATTCGTCTATTATTACGCTGTTTAACCTGCATTTACGTGACATCTTTAGAAATCCCAAACTTCCAAATCAATAGAACGATTTTCTTAAGGTACCGACCATTCATCTTGGTGGAACAAACCTTCTTTTTTTAATTTAATATAAAAGAAACATTTTTTTATAATATACAGGAACATTTTAGAAACTCGATGTAGAATCCCCCTTCGAAAAATCGTTTGATTCCATTTAAAATGAAGGGTGAAGGTTTCAACTCCCTTTTTCGACTATTTTATTCAAGTTCAATGCTCCGATGCTTACTAATTTTCACAATTTTGGGGTTTTATGAAAAGCCATTCGGTTTGAATAAGAAACCAATCTAATGATACAATCTTGTACAATAATTCAATAAAATACTGATATCATCTTAGTTATTTTATTTGACATCCGAAGAAAATATGTACAGATAAAATACTGAAACGCGGACGTTATGAGCGGTCCTGCTGTAGTGTGTAAACTTTTGATTAACATTTCTGCAAACATAATGATAAGGAAAAACAATAAATACGATCATCCTTTGGTATTTTCTTTCATGTGTTTAAAAAAAAAATAAAAATCCCAACAACAAAAAACAAGAGAGAAAACTATGGTGGCCGGTTAAGGCCATTTCGCGTTTTCGCGTTTTCGTTTTCCTTTCATATTCTATAGGTCGAAAACGCGAAATCGCGAAGTCGAAAACGCGAAAACGCGAAGTCGAAAACGCGAAATCGATTTCGCGTTTTCGACTTCGCGTTTCGCGAAAACGCGAAATCGATTTCGCGTTTTCGATTTCGCGTTTTCGCGTTTTCGCGATTTCGCCTTTTCGCCTTTTCGCGTTTTTACGATATACATGTGATGGTAACATAACATTTTAAATATAATTGGAGACAAGACTACAAAGTATGTCATTCAAATGATTGTCATATAAATTTCATATCTGTGGTTTACTTTAAATATTTTCATAAATTAGACAATTCCTTTACATTCTTTGTTTCAAATACTCTAACAAGTCATTATCTTTTTAAAAGTGTCAAATTTATAAGTTAAGCCACAATGTAAACTATAGGCGGTTTTTGTTGTTGTAATTATATTTTGTTTATATACATCTATTGTTTACATGTGTATATTAGTAGATTAATTATGTTTTAGTCATGTAGTTGATATTGTATTTAGAGAGCCTTATTTAAAATTGGTTTAATCCAAATGAATTACTCTCTTTAAATAAAGATATTATCATTATTATTATTATTATTATTATTATTATTATTATTATTATTATTATTATTATTACTGAACAAATTTAAAACAGATGCATTTGTATAAAATGCCTTTGAAATCAAATCACTTTGACATTTAAAATATATTTGTTAGTTGACCAGATTCAGTTTCTCTATTTGTTTTGTTAATCTGGTTCTGACACGGGAGGATTGTTGTTATTGTCTACCGCTTCAAGAGTATATCCCTTGTCCCTTGGTGTCTCCTGTAGATGAACAAATTTCCATCTTTGAAAATTTGAAATATTAATCAATGCGTTTAGTAATATATGGAAATACAGTCTACATTTACATGACTTTTCCATAAATCCAGGTTACTTTTGTTTAAATTAAAAGAACATGCGACAGGTTTAGGATATCTTTGCTAAGATCAACCTACGACAGTTTTGAGGCGAGGTCTTGGATAGTCCTAAGAGGATCATAAGACATGTCATAAGATATTCTAGTATCTTATAACAGGTCTTAAGATAGCTTCATGAAAC